>RJVU01042602.1:1184537-1216301 GCA_003731715.1 Anabarilius grahami | reverse complement strand
GTTGCAAAGATCAGGGACCGGAGCATTCAACATTCAAAACCACATCAAAGTAGTCCTTACAACATGTGCTGCATATTTCTTTTTGAGTTGGATCATTTGAATGAATCCGTTGATACAGTTAATTTCTTTGAAATTTCACAGACAAAAATGATCCATTATCCATTGTCAATAGTGTTGCGATGTGTGAAGCACAGCTCACACAAAGTCAGTTTCGAACCAAACAACTTTCTTTTGGTCAACATGGTGAAGTCGCTTGCTGAACACAAACTTGAACACAAGCGAAATCTGCATGGGAAACTTTTTGACCCTCAGACAGAACTCTCAAATATGCAGATTCCTTTTGAAATTACTGGATTTTGCCAGCTTTAATACAGGTTTAAAACATGAGGATGAGTAAAAGTCTTTTTTTTTCTCAGATATCCAGTTTCCCATCACATTATTGAAATTCACTGTGCACCAGGGCTGTAACCACCATAGACACTGAAGGGAATAAGTCCCCCCCCCCCAATAATTAGCTATGGTCAAATTATTTGATATTATTGATGCGGCTCTGTACTCCATTTTCCACCGCTCTGTTTGTTGTTAGGATGAAAAAAAAAAAAAAAAAAAATTTAAATTTTTTGGCCGGTCTGCCTCAGGGGTCTAATAATGCATATCACTGTCAGAATGAGTGAGCTGGCCAATCAAATTAAAGAAGGCGGGGCTTACTGTTCACAGAAGTCAAGTGCGAATTCCAATGCGATGCTTTCGGTTTAGCAGTGAAAGAGTAAGTAGCTAAACATTTAATATTTTACGACTGTTTTATGATTGAAATATTCAGAGACCGACAGTAATATCCAGTGATGCAAAACTAATTTGAAATTTTGAAAATATTTGAAAATATATTATTTGCAAATAGTTTAAATTGATTACTTAATAACTACAATAGACCTGAAACTTTTACCGTTCTTGTTTCTTTACAGTTATTCCCTAAAATCCCTTTTAATTATTTAATTATTTTTATTATTTGAAGGATTAGTTCACTTTAAAATGAAAAGTACCCCAAGCTTTACTCACTCTCAAGCCATCCTAGGTGTATATGAGTTTCTTCTTTCTGATGAACACAATCTGAGATATATTAATGAATATCCCGACGCATGAATGGAACCAACAAGTATGAAGCTCAAGAAAGTGCATCCATCCATTATAAACATACTCCACACGGCTCCAGGGGGTTAATAAAGGCCTTCTGAAGCAAAGTGATGCATTTGTGTAAGAAAAATATTTATATTTAACAAGTTATAAAGTAAATATCTAGCTTCCGCCAGACTGCTTTCCGTATTCAACTTACGAAGAAAGTGCAATGCCTTTCGCAGTTTAAAACGCTTACGCTACGTCCCACGACTTCCGTATTAAACGCAACGCGAGTTACGTTTTTTGTTAAATACGCAAGGCGGTCTGCCGGAAGCTAGATATGTTACTTTATAACTTGTTAAATATGGATATTTTTCTTACACAAGCGCATCACTTCCCTTTAGAAGGCCTTTAGTAACCCCCCCGGAGCCGTGTGGAGTACGTTTATAATGATGGATGCACTGTATTGAGCTTGGACGCGTCAGGTTATTTATTAATATAACTCTGATTGTGTTCATCAGAAAGAAGAAAGTCATATACGCCTAGAATGTCTTCAGGATCAGTAAAGCTTGGGGTAATTTTCATTTTTAAGTGAACTAATCTTTTAATTCCCCTGCGAAAGAAAAAAAAATCATGTTCAAGACATGGTTACGGCCTTGCTGTGCGCATGCCTTTTCATGTTGACTTTAAAGCCGTATCTGAAGTCATGACCAATCATAAGCTCAGCATTACGGCACATATGAGCGACGTCTTGATGCCGTCAGCGTTTGTTTCAGAAGCGGCGTTGAACAGGTGTGTGTGCTAACGCTGTCTGTCTACATTGTGATCTTTTAATCACAGTCAGTGAGAGTATTATATAATGAAAACAGCTCGTAGTTGTTTGTGTGTGTGTGTGTCTGAGTGGATTAGATATGCAATTGAACAGGGCAGGAGTCGGGAACACCACTTTCAGATGAGGCTCACATACACTTGTAAACGGATAAAGGGAGAGAAACGGAAAGAGAGTGGATTGTCTGCAGCAGGTCTCTCTCTCTCTCTCTCTGTGTCTGCCAAGCAATGATGTCATAAAGCTTTTGGCTCCTCTCTGGCTGTTCAAATCTGTGTTGAGCGTTTCCAGGGAAACAATGATGCTTGTTTATCAACCGTTGGCAAGGTCAGTTACTCCTCAGGCCGAAGGAACGATCCAAGAAAGAGTGGTGTTTTCAAATAAACGAAGAAAGGGAGGATTTGTTTGTTTTTGTGTATGAGAGGGCGCTACAGACAAATGTGTTCCTAAAAAAGCAGATTAACAGTGTGTTTCTACTGTAAATAGTGCTTTTATTTGGTGTTGTCTGTGGCTGTTTGATCATCTAGCTAATGTTAATTTCTCCTTTTTTCCACCAGAATGAAGAGTAGAAATCCGCCCGCTCCTTCAAGCATCAAGACTCAATATCTCTCCCCGTTCACCACAAGCCAGACCTCAGAAACTGGACCTCAATAAACTCACTAACCTCATTTTCCAGGACCGCATTATCACCCGGACGCTACCAAAAGCATATGGACAAAACAGATCTCTCAACATCACGTATCCGGACCTCACAAATGCTGGATTCCACGAACCATAAATCTCCGGACTTTTCGCTGTGTGCACCTCTTTAGACATTACCAGACGTTATTGTCCAGCTGTTACTGACTCGGTACAAATCGATTTCTACCATCAAACATGGTAAAATGGCACCTTTTGAGGTGAAGGGCGATGGTACTGCTATGTTAAACAATGTTAATATTTATGTAAATGATGGTATACATGTTTTTGGTACAGGGATGCTTTACAAAGCAGCCATATTGTGTTGGGTTTGTACGACAGTGCCCAACAGTGTTGATTGTACTTCAGTACTGCCAGACATTTCCATTACAGATGAGATTACATGTTGCGATCCAGCTCTCAATTAGACACTTTTATACACCCAGTACGGGCGACCTCAAACAGCCAGACTTGACCTCAGGACTTTACGAAAGAGTTTACACACACACACTGTGTTTCAGCACTGTGAGCCATGACTGACCTCATGCTGCCAAACACACACTGTGATGTCTGTCAAACCCTGGTTTCAATTCATACCTGCTCAAGTTATATCCTGTTTAATTGTAATAATAAGCATTTAACTTATATGGCGTTTATACTGGCCTCCAAACGGAACTCCACCCCCTTTTTGTTTTATTTTATTACTTTTAATTTATTTTATTTTTTTATATAATTTTCTGTTTTATTTTTGGTACTATTTTTTATTTTATATCTTTTATTTTTAAAACCTTTCTTCTTTTTATGTTTGTTTTCATGCAAATTTTTTATTATTAGAGAATATCTCATATACTTTATATGTTGGCTTCCAAACAGAACTTCACCTAGAAGAACAAAATCCTTTTTGGTACTATTTTTATTTCATTTCAATGCTATACACACAGGTTTGGTTACCATAGATCGAATTTTCCATTACTACCTGATTTGGCAACTAACAATACAGTTGAGAGTTGGTGAATGATGTCGGGGGAACATTTTTAATTCTGGCACTATCATTACAAGTGAATAAGTGGCCTTACAGCCCAAATAAAAAGCTTATTCAATCAATCACATTCATGGGTGTGTAAATCCCATGACAAACCTTTCTGATCAAATTGTATCTCCAGTATTTGGTCAAACTGATCAAAAACTTGCACAAGAATGTGCTGTAACATTTCCGTAAAGGTCGAAACCTTGAAGTGCAAGTCGTTTTTACAGGCAGCAGTACTGTTTTTTTCATTTTAAGCATCCTGCTGTTAAGCCTCGGAAGCCAGTCAAAGTTGCTTGAAACTTTTTTTAGGCCGTTTTATTTCATTACAGTTGAATCTATTATTTCATATGGTTTATTTTTGCTTAAAATAAAACGCTGTGGCGACGGTAAGGTCACAGCAACAGGTTTAAAAAAAATAAAAAAACTCGATGTCTGTCATGTTTGCTGCTGAAATTAAACAAACAATGAACAATTTGTAAATTATTGAATATATAGAAATGTTGTTCTTGGTTCTCTTTTAAGAGTGAAAGTATTTAACATTTCATGGTTGGTGTTTTTTTCAAGAATCTTGACATGTTTTTAAAATGTGTCTACTGTTCTGAATTTTTTTTTTTTTTTGTGGGGAATATTTGCTTTTATAGTAAAATGTATAATCCAATTTTTTTGAGAGAATGGTACGGTTCTGTACTGTAGACTTTTTTTTTTTTATATGCTTAATGTAACATGCACATCAGGGACTTCTCCCTAGCCCCCCACCAACTCCGAACAGAATCACTTTTGGGAACCTGTTACACTTGTTACGCTGTTCCCCGAGCTCTGATTGGCTGTGACAGTGGTGTCCCTGTAACCTGATAGGCCGTTCTAAAGGTTGCCTGTTATTCGATAGGTTGCAGTTGTCGTTTTAGCACCCTGCGGTTGTGTTGCGATACAGGGTGTGGGGCATCACTCTTCCCACCATTATGTGGCCAAACCTTTGACATCTCAAACAAACTTGTTGTTCTTTGTAAATAATGTATTGTATAAAAGAAAACTGATTATTGGTGGATATCGGACTGACCAGGGATGTTTTGGTTTTATGGATGCTCAAAGCAAGCAGATGATTGGTCACCTTTAATGAATGAATTGAAACATGTAAACAGTATGAGTGGATGTACAGATGAATGGATGTATGCACAAATGTTTGTTTTAAATGAATGAAATGAGCAGCAGCAGCAAGGAGAGGGCTGTGTATACCCCTTCCCTCCCCCCTATTTAGAAGAATGGTATCTTCTGGATCCTTGACGTGTAATAAAGTAGAAGCGCTTATCTTTTCTGAACTTCTTGTTTCCTGTGCTCTTTATGACTGTCTTTTGAGCTTTGTGTGCTCAAATCCCTGATGACATGCAATACGAGAGGCTAATAAGGCTGGATTTAAAAAAAACCCAGCATGCAGCAGAGTGCCTGCAACTCCTTCCGTAATAATCATATTCATGATGTAGTGTGGCTTTGAGTGCCTTATAACTTTATTAAACTCTTTTAATTCATTTAGCCCTCGTGTTCGGGTCATTTTGACCCGGAGAGGATTTTCTTTTTCCTCAAAAATTACTAAAACTTACTGACTTTGCTCACACATGGTATAACAACTTACATTTTTGGGAATATTTTTTTTTTCTCCCCACCTTGTAACACTTGTTGTGTTTCTTGTCAGAAATGACTAGCCTACAAAAAATAGCTTACAAATCTCTTGTTGTGCTAGATTATCACCAAATATTGGATTCAGTTTTTTGCCAACTTATTTTTCTTTCAATTAGGACAGGTTTTGTATTTATTTATTTATTTTTTCTCATTGATTTGAGCTTGTATTGGTCAAAAATGAAAATGAATAGGGGAGATTGAAAATTAAAGAAACATTTAGTGTTCAGGAGCATGTTTATCGTTTACCTATTTACATGTGTGCTTGCAAAGATAAAGGCCTGCGCATTCGTGAATACACACACACACACGTTCATGTACTCAAAATATTATGAGTAATACAGGCTTTCTTTTTCAGAGAGATGAACTTTATCCTCAGATCAATGAGGCATACGATCAATCAATTTCAAAAACAAATACAAAACCTGTCCTGTCCTTGAAAGAAAACAAGTTGACAATAAAAATTAAATTCAATATTTGGTGATAATCTAGCATAACCAGAGATTTACAAGCAATTTTTAAAAGGCAGGTCATTTTTTGTGTTACAGTTTGAGTTCATTTGAATTAATTCATTGTTTTTAGTATTTTATTTCTTATATTTTGTTTTATGTTTTTAAATTATATTATAAAATTGCTATTATTTTTATGCTTTAGGCACAATATTGGTTTTGATTCAACTAAACATTTATCTTTTCTCCTTTCCTTCTGTGGCCTTATGGGATAAATATCCAAACTGAATGGTAGTGTACTTAAAGGGATAGTTCACCCAAAAATGAAAATTATTCCATGATTTACTCACCCTCAAGCCATCCTAGGTGTATATGACTATCTTCTTTCAGACAAAGACAATCAGAGATTTATTTAAAAAATATCCTGGCTCTTCCAAGCTTTATAATGGTTGTGAACATTTTTGAAGCCCCCAAAAATGCAACCATCCATTATAAAAAATAATCCATACAGCTTCAGGGGGTTAATAAAGGCCTCTTGAAGTGAAGCAATGTGTTTTTGTAAGAAAAATATACCTATTTAAAACTTTATAAATTCAAATAACTAGCTTCCGGCAGATGACCTTGCGCCACAAGAGTAACCTCTGACCCGATGTATGACGCAGGATGTAGGAGTATCGTAAGCAATGCGTACGGCTGTTCCCGGAAGCTAGTTATTATAGTTAATAAAGTTTTAAATATGGATATTTTTCTTCCAAAAACCCATCGCTTCACTTCAGAAGGCCTTTATTAACCCCCCCTGGAGCCGTATGGATTACTTTTATGATGGATGGATGCTTTTTTTGTTTGGCTACAAAATGCACCACAACCCCCTCTTGTTTTGAAAGAAGATAGTCATATACACCTAGGATGGCTTGAGGGTGAGTGAATCATGGGATAATTTTCATTTTTGGGTGAACTAACCCTTTAATTCTTTCTTACTCTTTAGCAGGGACGTATGCATATTCGACTGAAGAGCGTGTTTTGGCACGGCTGGAGTCATTGGCATCTAGTAGTGGTATAATGGTGGGGTTTTACCTGTACATCTGTCCTCTAGTTATATTTTACTACGTCTTGGCTTTTATTTCCATAGAGTCAGGTACTAAACAGGAGAGTCTGGAATTGCAGCACACAGACTGGGCTCTAGAGGCCTGCAACATATGGAAAGTCTTTCAGAATGTGGAGAAGGAAAGAATGACATGAGGTGAACCTCATCAATGGAGTTCTCCACAGACATTCCTTCAGCAGGAGCTCAGTGACGGGCCAGCAGCAAACAAAAGATCTCCTTACTGTGTGTATGTGTGTGTGTGTGTGTGTGTACGGGGTCAATTTGTGTGGGGTGTGGAAGAACTCGGGTAGATAAACACTCTCGAGACTTTAACCTGCTAGCTGTGAGGATTTTACCTTGATTGTATTTAATAGTATTTAGTATTTAATTAGATTGGAACATGCTGTCTGGCAAAAAGTCCGCCATGTCCTTGTTTTCACCGCCCCAGATTCGGAGAGTTCTTGCTGGGGACGCCGTCCTTAGATACCCTCCTTTAACTCGATTAGCCTCCAGTAAACTCATCTGTGTGTACCATTCACTGTTTCAGATTAGTGATGTATACACTGTAAACTTGAAAAAAACTGCGGCAATCAGTTGCCACAAAATTTAAGTTAAGAAATTCAAAGTTTAAGTAAGCACAACTGGCAGATTTGTATTTATACTCATACATTTTCTTAACTTGAAATGTTTGAGTACACTTAATTCATACATTTAACTTCAAATGATCATGTAACCTCAAAAAATTGTATTAGTGTAAACTTAGCTAGCTATAACAAGCTAATTCAGAAAATGCTAGCTTGCTAATTTACTAGCATGTTAGCAGTAGCATGGTATAGCACTTGCTGAATGAGTACAGCATTATTAAGCATTTAACAAAATATTAATGACTACTAAAACTTCCACTTAACATTAATCTTGCACAAAAAAAACATCATATAACACTTAATTTTAGCATTTACTCTCCCTTTCAAGTGCCATGGGCAAAGCATGTTAGGAAATAGAAATCCCAGCCCAGTTTCAGTTAAACTTAAGTTAGTCTAAATTAAAAGAAATAAGTTAATGAAACAGTTCAGTTTACTTAAAATATATCAGTTCTTAGAACTTGAAAGAAAAATAAAGTGCTAAATACTCATAAACGTTCATTTGACATTAACTAATTTGTTTAATTTAAGTTTGTCCTACTCAAACCAATGATTTATTTTGAGCGTTAGGGTTTACAGTGCAGGTTAAAACATTTTAAAGCAACTAGCCAATAAATAGAAGCAAAACTGCTTTTAAATCACCTGATTTATGCTTATTTTGTAAGTATAATCAAATAAAAGTTAATTACTTTAATTCATTTCTTTTACCTCATTCAGTACTTTACAAGTTAGAAAAAAAATTAGAGTCCACATTAGAGTCCTCAATAGATATTGCTCAATTTAAACGTATTTTGTCATTAGATAATAAGTGAATGATACATTTTATCTGATCTAAAAAAGATAAAATCACACCTCTCCTCAAGCTGTGCTATTTTGCTAGTTTCCACAAATAGCGCAGTACGGGTTATGGCCCAAACTTCATCTAAAAACGTTTAAATGCTTCTGACAAAGGACAATGAGCAATATTGAAACAATAAGCCGACGTGCAGTAACAAAGAAAGCTTTTAAAGTCTTTAAACCCCCTCCTCCTTTCGGACACGTACACACACACCTGGTTTATAAATTGTTTATAGGTAACCAGGTAGCTGACTGACAGGAATGCCAGACATGTAGTCATGGTCTCTCATTAGGCAGAGAGAATGACTGAGGTCCAATACCAGAACATGCAGACACACAATGGCTTTTTTAAAGCACATGCTCCCAGTGTTGTCTTTGTTGTAGGGTGGTATAATCGGATCTCTCTGCTTTGCTTTGATAAAGTTTCATCTCCATCACAAGCATACACACTTACTCTGAAGAATCCAGACACAGCAGGTCCAGAAAAGCAAGTCCCAGCTGTTCAACTAAACACTTTCAAAATCATCTTTCTGCTTTATACTATCCAATAGATAAACACAAAGCACTTGTATCAAATATCAGCTGTGTAAGTTTACATTCAAAGTCTATTTTCCTGTGTGTGTGTGTGTGTGTGTGTGTGTGTGTGTGTGTATCAGTGTTATTTTAGTTTTGTAGCTTTTATTTATATATTTTCAGTTTTCATTTGATTTTTTTATTAGTTTGTTTCACTATTTCTATTTAGCTTTAATTTATATTTAATTCAGATTTAGTTTTTCAATTTTAGTACTTCAGCTTTAACCTTTTATTTCAGTTAATTTCCCAGGCAAAGTTTTTTCATCTACTATTTATATTTAATTTTATTTCAGATTTATTTCAATTATCAAAAACAATTTTAGTTAACAATAAAGAGCCAGATTTACCAAACAAGGCAAGTGAGCGTGAGCGTGCAATCCCAAAAAAGGCACCAATAAAAGTGGAATGTCGCAAATACCAGTAAATCGACTAGCACAAACCTTAGTAAATCGTGTTGCGTAATTTATTTGAATACTCTCCTCTCATAAATTTTACATCTGAAAGGGAAACTACAAATGACATGCAATAAGGTCAGCCGCAAAAATAAATGTCCACATCTTTTCAGCGCTTATTTTTCACTGCGTCTTTAGTAAATCCTGACAGTAGTTTTTTAATGCCAAAACAGAATTTGCGCTGGCGCAAGCTGTTAGTAAATCTGGCCCAAAAACAGGTGTGTATAGGAATATTCCAAGTTAAAGCTGCAGTCCGTAATTTTGTTTGGTTAAAAATGATTCAAAATCAATTTTGGAGCAAGTACATAATCAGCCAGTGTTCAAAACTATCTCTTTACCTTAGCTTGATTCACAAAGGTAAGCTTGTAATAATGTTTTCTAATTCGAGTGGTACTGGTGGGTTTCCGCGGGAAATTCGAGCATGCAGCTGTTGGTCTTTGCGTCATTAAGTCACATCTATTTACATAGAGAAGGAGTCCCAGCTAGTAGGCTATATGTGAGGATGCTGCAGGTGACGGATCATTTATAGTGTTTTCTCACAGCAGCTGGAATAATTAAACTTATCATTTTGATGGCGGATTGTAATCCAGAAAGGTCCAAATGACAATCATCAGTGAAAACTGGAGATTCACCTGTAGTCAAAAGCAAAAGCATAATAATAATTTGCAGTTTGACGTGATCTGAGCTAAGCGATCATTAGATTTAATCACCATTGGTAGCGCAATTTATAGCTTTTTTTCTCAGTTGGTCAAAACAAAAGTGGCAGATATGTCACTTACTTGTTCAGATGACATTTTCCGGTGAAAAGTCTTATTTTGGTCATTCTTCCAAGATGTAGAATCTGTGATTCCGAAGTACAGTATCCACCGGTGCGGTGACTAACAGCAAACATTAGATTAATCTGCACCGAGGAGCCGTGCCGAGGCACAACCCACATAAAGATGATAATTCCACAAATAACTGCAGTTGCAGGTTTCAAACAGAGATGGCAACAAAGAGGCAAAACATACGGACTGCAGCTTTAAGCTCTATCAACATAATTTAATTTTGACACATCTTTCTCCATTGACAGCAATGACAGAATACATTGTTTTGAAAGCAGAATGACTAGTGGATATCTGTGCCCAATTATTTTTAGAGGGCTATTAAAATTGCTAAAAGGACTTTTATCACATGACATTTACAGCTCTGATGATTGGCTTAAAAAACCTTGGCAGCAGAACTGCTCCGTGTGCAGAGATGGCATAGTCCAAATTGCATACTTTCTGTGACTGCCATTGAGATGCTAACTTGCTAATTTATGATGATATTTACTACTTATTTACTACTTAACTAAGGTGAATGTAATAATAAATTATTTTAAACAATGAGCCCATATGATATGCAATAGAGAGAGAGATTGAGATGGTGTATGATTAAAGGGATATTTCACCCAAAAATGAAAATTCTGTCATCATTTACTCACCTTCAAGTTGTTCCAAACCTGTATACATTTCTTTCTTTTGCTGAACACAAAAGAAGGTGTTTTGATGAATTTTGGTAACCAAACAGCTGATTTTGCCTTCCAAAGTATGGGGGAAAAAAATAAAAAAAACTGTTTGGTTACCGACATTCTTCAAAATATCTTCTTTTGTGTTAAGCAGGTTAGGAACAACTTGAGGGTGTCTAAACGATGACAGAATTTTCATTTTTTGGTGAACAATCACTTTAAGTATGCAAAAACCACTAGTAGGAAATAGGAGAGCTCCGGAAATGAAGAAAAGTAAAAAAGACAAAAAGTACCATGGTATCACTCTTTGTTATTTCATTGCACCATGGTACCACCAGTACTGTACCTCCTGTAAGAAAAGGAGAAGATTACTATTGGATGAGTCAGACTCATGTTTGGGTGGGCCAGGACTATCCGGGTCTCCAGGTCTGGACGCAGGAGACATGAATGAAGAATAAGAGTAAAAAAAAGAGAAGAAAAAAGTAGCGCTGATAATCAAAAAAATAGGGTTAGAATTTGATTAAAAAGAGATAGAATAACAAACTGAAGTAGAGCGATGCATTGGAAGCAGAAAAGAAACGAAGAACACAAAGAGTGGAAGTGTGGAAGAAAACCACGAGGTGGTGTGTGCATGTGTACATGTATGTGTGTGTGTGCAGTATGTGAGGGCTTGATGTATAAAGGGGCCCCACGGCAGTCTGGGGGATAATACTCAGCAGATGTGTCCTTATCTGACTCTGAGAAGGGTAGAGCTGAACTCAGACGGAGGGGAAAATGGCAAAAGAGCTGTTCGTAGGCATGCATGCTTGCGCCTGTCTGCAACCAACTGACCGTTTCAGGGTCACGATTAACATAATCGTACGTCGCAAATGGCTGGACCAACATTCCAAGGAATTTCCGATGTGATAATTGGTAATTAAATGTGAAGGGGTGGGGGGGACAGTTCCAGTAAGTCGGTAGGTCACCTCAGAGGCTCGACACCAAACGCACCATTAATTCAGCCGAGTATCTGGCCTCTTAAAACGCCTTTCAAGCCTGAAGGCACAACAAGTGGTCTGACGAAGTCTGTTGTGCAGCTTCTTTGACTGCCAAGTCCTACGTTTTAGCTTTTTTAAGGGTAAAAATTATCAAAGCCTGGCGAGTCGGGCGCTTTTATCAGAGGCCAAGAGGAGATGACAAGGCTCTTGAGGTGGTAGGCCACCCTTTCATTAACAGTAAGGCCGAAACCACTGATAAACAGTCATTAAGCTTTGAGTTAGCGGTGACTGAAGGCCCAATCTTTGCACTGACAGATAGCTTCCTAGCTAGCTTTAAAAATCAAAACGTTTGGAGCGATCGGTTTGTAGCCACATGAAACTTTGGAATAATCAGATGTATTTAAAGGCAGGCCTCCGCTAGTTTTAAAGCACACTTCAATAGTGGGAACAAAAACAATTTTGGTTGGAAGCCGAGCCGTGCTGTCAAGCGTTTTAAATCATTATGATACATACAGTTGAAACAGCTGCGCACACGCCAATAATTTCGCTGCCGCTTTTCTCTGAATGGATGTTAGATGTGGTTTTGGAAGAGGGGGGTTGCGAAGTTCCTTTCGCTCAGTGTTGTTTTCCCTCAACCCATACGTGATCTTTGACTCAGACTCCCTTTTCTGTGTGTTTGTCTCTAAATATAGCTCGCTTGAATCCTAATCAGCAGCGTTTTGAGTACAAACAGTCCTAAAATACTGCTGCGGTCATGCGGCGCTCATCTGAAGCAGGACACGGGACGTTTCGGGGGTAATTCAGTTTCAGCGTGTGTGACTCAGATTAGGTAAGGGATATGCCGTAGAATGCGAGCATTCAGCTCAAGTCGTAAACACAGGATTAGTGCGTAGTCTGAAAAGGTGATATGTATCGCACTGAGGACAAGGTTTGAGAAGATGCTTATTCTGTAGAGACGGGATGTTCTTTCACCTTTGAGGGTCAGAGAAACAAAATGATCCAGCTTAATCCAAGATATCCTGTTTGAATCTAAAGACTCATGTGACCTCAAACCCCTGCTGTATGACATATTAGCCAATTTCTTTTATCAAGAGGGATGGAAAGGCAGTGGTCATTTAAGACGTTTTGAAAGAATTAAATATTACGCTGCACAATATAAACTGTGTGCTATTCTATGTAAAAGAGTATGTTTTATGCAGTGATAAACTTCATTTATATTTTTATTATTTTATATTGTTTATTTTATTATTATTTATTATATATATGCATATTGTGCTTATATATATATATATATATATATATATATGACCCTGGACCACAAAACCAGTCATAAGTTGTACAGGTATATTTGTAGCAATAGCCAAAAATACATTGTATGGGTCAAAATTATTGATTTTTCTTTTATGCCAAACATCCTTAGGATATTACGTAAAGATCATGTTCCATGAAGATATTTTGTACATTTCCTACTTATCAAATATATCAAAAATATATCAAAAATTTATTTTTGTGAGTGGATATGCATTGCTAAGGACAATATTTAGATTTTTTTGCACCCTCAGATTCCAGATTTTCAAATAGTTGTATCTCTGCCAAATATTGTCCTGTCCTAACAAACCATACATCAATGGAAAACTTATTTCAGATGATGTATAAATCTCAATTAAAAAAAAAAAGACCCTTATGACTGGTTTTGTGGTTCAGGGTCATATCTATATATTGAAATATTTTTGACTTTTTTTTCCTTATTTTGTCAGAAGGAGACACAGGAACGGGATCGGGAAAGGACCACAAGTCACGCCGGGAAGATTTTCAAGTTAAACGCCACCAAAAACTCATAATTATGAATGGGAAACATATTATATTTCAACAAATGTAATTTTGAAACAGTCTGTTTTACGCAAAGATAAACATTCCAAACAAAATAGTTGTCTCATGATGTGCACCCAGTTATCATCTTGATTTTTTTATTCAATTAAAAAAAAAAAAAAGTGAATTATCCCATGTTCAAGAAAAGAAAAGAAGTCCAGTCCAAGAAAAAAGAATGATATTATTTCCGGTTCATCCATCATAAAGAAATGGAAGTAATTTGTAAAGAAATGTCCTTCAGATATTCTGTGCATATACAGAAAGCACAGCATGCATACTAGATACTGCAAAATTACAGTACACAGTATGCAATTCTGTACACACCAGTTACATGATCTTTGTTTTCTAGCATAACAGATGTCTACTGTCAGCTACACATTTGAAATTTATGTCTTTTCTGATAAGGCTGTTATGTGTTTATCTCTTAGTTGGTTCAGGGTCATTGAAATAACAGTTGTACTGCTGCTAATACCCGAGGCACTTCTGTCCTTACAGGACTTCCTCTCTGAGCTCTGTAATGTCAAAGGATTGCTCAGCGGTTGTGAGCTATTGAGATTTACCGGGCACACAGGGTGCCGAGTCAATTTGGGCCATGCGTGCAATAAATCATCTGTGTGAATGTGTTTGTACGCCAGTTGAAATGCCAGGGAAGTGCTTGATGCAACAGCTCCGTTACTGGACCATAGTCAGTTAAGAATAAGATGTGATGGTATACGGCGTGTGAAATGCTTTTAGGCAAGAGATCTTTTTGTAACACCCTGTCTACATCAAACGCGAGTGGCACATGCAACACATCTAAAGCCAACAGAACCCATTAAATCAGTCCCTGCGTCCAAATATGCCTACTTCCATACTATGTAGTAGGCAAGAACAGTATGGGTGCTTCTCAAAGCGAAGGCTGCGTCCTAGTAAGGCTGCATATCTCGGCTGCCACATCATCAAGTGCCTTCGAAGGCCATCTCAATTTGAAGGATTCTTGGAAGGCATCCTTCGTTTCACGTCCTTCATTCAGCTCATTTTGAAGCATGCATCAAGTGTATCCTTCATGTCCTTAAATCACCCACAATCCTTTGCACACATTTCAATTCACAAAAAAAGTACTGATGGGAAAAGACGGCATTGAGCTTGTCTGAGTTCATTATGAAATGCCAGACACAAATAATGTTTTCGGAGATGAAGGCATAACTTTTGTTTTGCTGTAAAATAATCACTTGACACTAAACTGCCGATAATGTAAGCCACTGGGGGACCGTAGACGATTGTCATCAACTGTATTGCTTTAATAAAAAGCCAGTTAATATAAAGATTTTTAATACAAGATGCCTCTTTAATGTTCTTTTTAGTGATCTCTGAGTGTCAAAGTCAGACATCATTAGTGCCGAGGGCGGAGCTTTAACAGCTCGTGCTTCAGTTGCTCAACAACAACAAAGCTGGAGAATCTCAAGCAGCCAAAACGACGATTGTCGGTAACGGTGTTCAGCTGTAGTTCAACCGGAGTCGGACACTGATGGAGAAACTCAGGAAGAAGTTACAACTTTTAGACGGCATCTGGACATTTCTGAATGGTTAGCGGATAAATTTATGTAGTTGCTGTGGAGTTGATTCAACTCATCGACTAGCATATGCCGTCATGTTAATCTTTTATGCAAAACCTGTATGGACGCCCACTGTACATAGCATACCTGTTTGCCAAACAGAGCAATTGCACACCAGGCTAACGTTTATGATTACTATCAAATGTTGTGAATGATCTAATATTTTTTCCAAAATATCGCTCGGATAGAAACGCTACTTTTTTATCTGACAATCAAGCTTGCCAGGATCAACTTGCAGGCTATCCAAGCTAACGAGACTCTAAATAGTGTTCTGTGCTTGTCTGTGGAGCCAACGACAGAACAGTTAGCATGCTTTGCTCAAACTTTTGCCATGGCATTAGAACTTGTACACTGTTGTCGCTTGTGAAAACAAAATGGCGGCGCCGTGGGTGGGAAAGTGCAGATTAAGGGGCGGTAATATTATAATAAGATCCCCTTTCTACATCACAAGGGAAGTGAAATCTGAGCGGCTCGTTTTGTCACATGCTTGCAGTGAAAGGCTTACCAAAACAAAGTTACTGGGTTGTGCTTTTTCATGTTTTCTGGGTTGGTAGATGCACCGGGGACCCAATTATAGCACTTAAACACAGAAAAAGTCAGATTTTCATGATCTGTTCCCTTTAAATGTGCTTTGATGCAAACATGTGACTATGGTGGCTAGTGTCTCTATTTTCACATTCTGTGTAATCGCCAATAACTAGGGCACTTTCAACAGGATTCTCAGTAGGCGCGTCACTGATTGGAGAGAACCTGTTTGATTTTCTAATCGTAACAGAACAGCGGTGTATTGTCCCACGACTATGTCGTCTCACAGTCACCCAGTTGCCCTGCTGCAGGAGCTCTACAGCCGGAACCGAACAATGTACAGGACTCTCTGAGCTAGTCCCATCCAATCTACGCTAATCTATGCTAATATTAGTCTCTCTGTTTATCCCGAGGTTTACCATAGTCAGCCAGATCAGATTGAGGACCTGCGCCTAAACATGACCACAGCGCAACCCTGAAATGTCAGCTAGATTGTGTCAACTAGATCATCCCCTATGAAGACCTCATCGACACAACAGCCAGTGGCACAGATCCTCAACAATCCCATCTCCATACCAGCGTAATGAATCCAATCTTCAACCAGATGGACCTGGATTAAATATTTTGAATGTTCCAATCCCAATCTGACTTCTGACCTGTAATGCTGCCTGAATCATAAATGATGCACTGTTCATTTGTTGGCCAAAGAAGAACTGGACCCCCAAGTGCTATATAAATAAAGGTGACTTGATTTGACTTGACTACAAAGTATTTTAATAGTATTTTGTTGCTGTGACCGTAGGGGCAGGAACATGTGTGACATATCCATACGTACTTACTAGAACATCTTATTCTAGCGTTTAATGCTGAGGAGGACTCTAGCCTACAAGCCTCAAAAAGACTGAACTAGGAAGGGCACGGCCTCACTAGGATGCAGCCCTTCTGTTTGAGAAGCACATGTTGTGAGGCAATTTAAAGTGGAAGACGACAAAACTGCAGTGCGCGCATATAATAAACAGAATGTTATCGTGCACAGGTGTGGACTCTAATATAGTTATCTTTATAGCTATCGTTCTTGGTGTGAACATGCCTTTACTCTACGAATGTACGTTACTTTTGACACAAAAGATGCAGTCACATTAGTGAAAGTTCGCAGACAAAAAGGTCCAGCGTCTATTGTTTATTCCTGCCGGTACTGAGATTTGAACCCACAACCTTCAAGTTACAAGTTCGACTCTCTAACCATTAGGCTACAACTGAACAAAGAGAAATTTGTCAGAGACAGAAAGATGGGTGACTGTCACAGACAGAAGCTGCTGTAACTCTTTAAGACATCGTGAGTCCCAAGACACAATTAAAAACAATAGCTTACAGAAATCGAGAGAGAGAGATTAACCGTAATAGTTTGCGAAATAAGAGCTAAAAACACAATCTGCATGTTCTCAACTGTTTGATGCATTTGTCAGTTATGTAAGCAGGATAAAAACGTTGGATTGAATCATAAGCTTTGTTTATATTATTATACACAAGCATAAGTCGCCATCAGTAATTGTTACAAAACCACAAGGGAACATGTTGCCGCCTTCCTCGTTATGACGCAAAAGAGCCGCATTATAAGTCATTGACCTGTGCCCTAGTGATGTCATCAAGATGCTTTAACAGAAGGCAAACTAAGCTAGGCGTGAGAGTGAAATCATAGCATACATACATACATGAGTGTGTGCGGCACGCTGTTACCCTTGGCACTGTGGTTTCAGTATATCGTTAGCTAAATATTACTTTAACATTGAGTCTAAGCCTTCACAGATAAACATACACACAGTGACATTTGGAATATGTTACTCTGCCTTTGACATGTCATGAACTGATATACACAAGTGCTCTGATAAACATGTTGTGTGTGTTGTATAACAGTTCTGAGGTGCTCTACTGACCTTTGCTTTCTCTAAGTCACAATGTTAGAAAGTACAGACACACATACAAGCAAACACATACAGCACTGTAGTGTGTGTTGTTGAGGGAGAGTGTAAAGTCTCTGATCAGATCTCAAGCTGCATTCCACACCTCAATATGTGTGTGAGACGGGAATCTTAGTATAAGCATGTGGGTCTATTTGATTGACGCTGTGGTCAAACAGCATGAGGGTAATTTGAGTCAATGATGAGTAAGCCAGGCCAGCAGAAGCTATGTTTTTCTATATCACACACTCGCAAAACACTTAGCAAGATTTAGTTTCATAAGCCGGATAGGTTTAGTTTCATGAGATAAATCAATGTATAAGTAGTGTGTGAATTAAAACATGCATGGGCGGAAAAAAGATTTAGATTCGTTTTGTAACACATACACTATCATTCAGAAGTTTGGGGTCAGTAAGATTTTAAAAGAAAATAATATTTAATTCACATTAAAATGATCAATAGGGTCAATAAAGACATTTCAAATGTTACAAAAAATTATGTTTCAAATAAATGCTGTTCTTTTGTACTTTCTACTCTTCCAAGAATCCCCCCAAAAAGTATCATTGTTTTCACAAAAGCTGTACAGTTTTCAACACTGATAATAATAAGAAATGTTTTTTTGAGAAGCAAATCAGCATACTAAAATTATTTCTGAAGGATCATGTGACACTGAAGAATGGAGTAATGATGCTGAAAATTCAGCTTTACCATCACAGGAATAAATTACATTTTAAAATATATTAAACTAGAAAACTTCCAGGGCCTGGGAACAATCAAAGAACTAATCAACAAGAAAAACTACAAAGGACTACAAAACATGGTGTAAAACAGGAAATAACATAAAAAGAGCTGCGTCCGAAAACTGGAAAATGCTGCCTTTCGGAGGACACATTTCAAGGTAGGAAGGCATCAAGGCATGTCCGAATTCAATGTTAGCTTCACTTCCTGTTTCCTGAGATACCTTCATCTCATCAGTTTTTGAAGGCAGCATAGATGTATCCTTCGCTACCTTTGATATCCAACAATCCTGTGCTTTCCATTCTGTGACAGTTGAGCTAGAAAAATAAAGATGGATAAAGATCCGAAAGTTGCATTTGTGTGTAAATGTACGCTTTTGCCCAACATTTTCCACTTTTTTCTGCCTCGGAAGTCTGTCCGAAATCCGTTTCATGAGGTGCCTTCATGCACAAACGCTGCCTTACAAGTCATTGCCTGATAGGGCAGCGAGGCAGCAAGTCAGCTGCCCAGGTTTTTGGATGCAGCCAAGATCAAGGGAACACAAGACAGAAATCATGACAATGACAAAGCTAAAAACAGATTTGAACTGAAACTGAAATAAGCACCTGCCTCAAGTCTTTTTGGGCAATGCGACAAGGTTTGCACATCTGCATTTGGCGATTTTCTGCCATTCTTCTCCTCAGATCCTCTTAAGCTCTGTCAGATTGGATGGGGACTGTCAGTGGACAGACATTTTCAGGTTTCTCAAGAGATGTTCTATTGGGTTCAAGCCACTCAAGGTCATTCGCAGAGTTGTCCATAAGCCACTCTTGCATTGTTTTATGTGTTTAAGATCATTGTCCTGATGGAAGGTGAACCTTCTGCCCAGTCAGAGGTTCTAAATGCACTGGACTTGGTATTCATTATGGCTATCTCTATATTTTGCTGCGTTGAGCTTTCCTTCTACCCTGATGAGTCCCCCAGTCCCTGCCGCTGAAAAACACCCCCACAGCATGATGCCGCCACCACCATGCTTTACTGTTGGGACAGTATTGTGTAGGTGGTGAGCGGTGCTTGGTTTCCTCTATGTTCATCAGACCATAGGTTTTCCATTTTGGGTTTTCATGTGTCTTCACTGAAATTTGAGTCTGGCCACTCTGCCATAAAGCCTAGATCGGTGGAGTGTTGCAGTGATGTTTGTCCTTCTGTACATTTCTCCCATCTCCATATATGATCATGGAGCACAACTAGAGTGACCATCAGGTTCTTGGTCTCCACTTTCTTCTCCATCGATTGCTCAGTTTGAGCAGCTCTAGGACGAGTCCTGGTTGTTCCAAACTTCTTCCATTAAGGATTATGGAGGCTACATGCTTCTATGAACTTTAAATGCAGCAGATTTTTTTTGTAGTCTTCCCCAGATCTGTGTCTTGACACAATCCTATCTCTGAGCTCTACAGGCAGTTCTTTTGACCCCATTGCTTGGTTTTTGCTCTGAAATGCATTTTCAGCTGTTAGACCTTTTATTGAGAGGTGTGTGCCTTTCCAAATCATACCCATTCAATTGAATTTGCCACAGATCAAAGTGTAGTAGCATCTTCAAGTGAAATTGGAATGTTCCTGAGCTAAATATCTAGTGTCCCATAAAAGGGTACAAATATTTCTGTAATGTAATTATTTCAGAGTTTTATACATTTGCAAAGTTGTCACAATTTATTTTTTTTTTTTTTTTGCTTTTGTCAATGAAGGGGTGCTGCTCATGTATTTCCTATTAAAACAGAAANGAGTGGGATATATATATATATATATAAAAAAGCAAATAGTCTTTAGTTTAAGAAGCACTGTTAAAACATGATTTGTACTTGTGGTTGGTATTGGTGGGGTTCTAGAGAGTATTTCATTGGAAAAAATTGTACACGCAAGGATTATCAATATTTTGGTCCATTTTTCTTGGAAGACAGAGACCGTAGATTTGTGCTTGATGTTTATTTTGACAACTTTCAGATGTACACAAACATAGACGACCTTTAAGCTAACAGGTCTAAAACCCACAAAACAAAAACAGTTTTGATTTCATGGGGTCTTTAATACTTCAGCAATGATCATGCTAATTGTTCATTAGGCTATTAGACTTTGAAAAAGAGATGCAGTGCATCTCTGTAGCAATTCTCAATTCAATCTCTTTTGCTCATAACAGGTAAAAAGGTATCATGAGAACAAGAAAGAACAGGGACACTTTTAATGGTGCCCTCAGGGAAAGGAGGAGCTTAGTACAAAGAACAGAGAAAACAACAATGTTGCCAGAGTAATGCGGTTGTCTTCAAAATTGTGAGCGTTTTTGTTTGTAAATATATTTTAGGATTATTCTTTTCATTAACTTTGCCCATATTTGATTAATTTTTTTATATTTAGTTATGTTTTTGAGTGCCTTTTTCATAATTCACACACTGAAAAAAACTATTTTGAAACTATTTTCACCCAAAGATTCTGAAATTTCGCAAATATTTACAATGAAATGACAAATAACACACTGAAATAAATGTATAATGTCTGAGTGAATTAACTAAAATAGTATTTTCTTGTAGAAATTCTTTTATTTTGAAAAATCACCTTTTAGGTGCATTCTGAATCATTATTCTAAATGTGAAAATCATAATGGGAATAGCAATGTTTGCATATTTTTTTGCATACTTTATCGAAGACTGAATTTTAATTTATTTTGATTGGATAATAAATTGCCTTTGGGGGAAAAGAGATTAGAGATGAGGTTTTAATAGAATGATTTCCAGTTTTAGAAAAATGCAATGAAATTTGAGTTTGTTTTCTTTCTTTTTTTTTCGCATTTCCACACACTTTCTCCAAAACAAACACAAACAGCAAAGCACACAACTTCATCTTCAAATCATTGGTTTGTTTTGAATAATTCCCTGTCTTTACCGAGTTAAATTTGCTTGGTTTGGATTTGTTTTGGGACTTTCAGTTGACATAATTAATCTTCTCATATTTTTTTTATGTTTTCTGTGCTGATTGTGGGGGAAATCTGTGGAATTGTGTGGAACTAAAGCTGAAAAAAGATGAAACCCAAATTAGCCAAAAAATATTTAATAAACAAGCACATAAGTGCTGGGGCACATATAGGAAAACGTCTCATATGGGTTCTGTATATTTCTGCAGATGTTTTAACTTTGTGGGGAAGTAATCTCTGTTTATTCATTTCACGAAAGGTATATTGAAAAGTACTTTAAAAGGAAATACTAAATATACTTTCTTTTTTAAACTGTAAGTGTATATGCTCTGTGAATGCAATATCAATGTGTATGTGTGTTTAAGTCCTTCGGGATGGTGGGACGATTTCCAGGACGACCGCCAGGCATGTGTTACCCCTGGCCTGCGCACTTCAGTAACATACACACACACTCACTCATCCACACAAACGGCTGCTCTGAGTGCGGCCCCACCAGGGACAGCAGGTCTCAACATTCCACTCCTGTTTCCACGACAACCTCAATGCCAACAACACAGTTCGGCTCTTTAACCCTTTAACACATTCCTGGTGGAGACATTTCCTCCGGCACGTACACACACTCACACATACACTCACTCATCCACTCAAAAACAAACACACACTATTACACAGTTAGAATTCAAAAAATGGGCTAATACATGCAGGACCACGACCCATGGAGGGATACGATCAGCAAATTACTAGAAACACAATCAGTTAACTACACAACCAAATATTGCTAAATACTGTTAATAAATATTGTAGCTTGCCTTCATGACTTATTAGTAGGCCCACACAAGTGTTTGTGCACTTTATTTCACCTTTTACTGTGAAATATATTTAAAAACATTGACTCGTTTTTTAAAATCTTGTATTATTTCAAACCCCCTAAATGTGTAAGAATTTAAATGCTTGAATTTTTGGTTTTTTATTTAAAGGATTAGTCCACTTTTAAATAAACTTTTCCTGATAATTTACTCACCCCCATGTCATCCAAGATGTTCATGTCTTTCTTTCTTCAGTCGAAAAGAAATTAAAGTTTTTGATGAAAACATTCCAGGATTTTTCTCCTTATAGTAGACTTGAATGGGCACCAAACGGTTGAAGGTCAAAATTAGTTTCACTGCAGCTTCAAATTGTTCAAAACGATCCCAGATGAGAAATAAGGGTCTATCTAGTGAAACCATCGCTCATTTTCTGAAAAAAATTGAAAATTATATAAGTTTTAACCTTAAATGCTCATCTTGAACTAGCTCTCTTCTTCTTCTTCTCTATTTAAATTCCAGCAGTGTAGACGTATTACTGCCCTCCACAGGTCAAAGTTTGAACTAATTTTTATATGCAATATGCTAGTTCAATAGTATATAACAATTAGTTCAAACTTTGGCCTGTGGAGGGCAGTAATATGCTTAGCAGTGTCTACACTGCTGGAATTCTAATAGAGGAGAAGAAGAAGAGAGCTAGTTCAAGAAGAGCATTTAAGGTTGAAACTTATATAATTTTCAATTTTTTTCAGAAAATGAGCAATGGTTTCACAAGATAAGACCCTTATTTCTCATCTGGGATCGTGTTGAACAATTTGAAGCTGCAGTGAAACTAATTTTGACCTTCAACTGTTTGGTGCCCACTGATTGAAGTCCACTATAAAGAGAATAATCCTGGAATGTTTTCATCAAAAAGACATGGACATCTTGGATGACATGGGGGTGAGTAAATTATCAGGAAAAGTTTATTTAAAAGTGAACTAATCCTTTAATACTGATTTTGCTTTTGCTTCTTTTATACAGATAGCATGCTATTTGGAGCATCTGAGTCTGCAAAAGCACTAAAGATAGATGTTTACTGGAGATTTAATTATGTGTAGGCCTATATAATATATGTTTATTTGTTATGTTTTTATGTGAGTTACTGTTCCTTGCTTGAATATGTAGGTTAAAATTGTTCAATTTAAAAACATTGGATTCATTCACTAATAATGCCTGAAAATTTGCGTATTTGTGTGTGCAGAAGAAGTTCTCACACAACAACTGCACACGGACATAAACAGAGATATTTTCTTTCCTTCTAATAATGAATCTGTATTCATTTAAATGAGAGAGCAAGTACCACAGCTAGTAATTTGCATAAAACATGCACAAGCTTTCCGTATAACCTCATCTCTGTTTACTCTTGCGCCCCTTCTAGCGCACACTGAGCATGACCGGCAAAAACATCAAGTTAAAGCTGTTCTTAGTGGGTACACGAGCACTATTCATTCGTTTTTGGAGTATGAGGATGTCTGTGTCCGGTTGCATAAAGCACTTTAAGTGTAATTTTCCTTAGTATAACATATGTTTTGGAAAACATCACCATTAGTGTTACACAGAGCGAGCAGGTTCAATCCAAGTCTTCTATCGAGACATAATCATCCGCTTTATATGATAGACATTTTAATTTAAGCGTTTATTCACATAAACATTGGTCAAATTACATACATAGCATATACCCTATCTGTATTAAAGGGTTAGTTCACTCAAAAATGAGAATTCTGTCATGAAAGGTGCTACAGAGGATCTTTTCGTCGACTGAGAATCCAAAGACTTGTTAGTGAGTTTTTGAAATGAGCGCATTCTTAAGAACAACCCCGCTCCTTCACAGCTCATTTCAAGGGAACGCCTCCCAAAACTCGTGCACGAGTATTGGAACACGAGTGTTTACCACCGGCATTCGCTGTGTCGTGTTAGTGGATTCATTATGTCGGACTCACCGCAGGTAACTCATAATCTGCAGTTGTTACTCCTGTCTCCTGACAAAAACATTGCATGCGGCGCCTGTGGAGTGTGGAAAGTTACTGGAGCGCGCAGCCGCGCGTCTCTCACAAGGAACGTCATGGCAGTGATTGACAAGCCAGAGGGCCAATCGTTTACGCGATGATCGCGTAAACGATTGGCTGATGTTTTTAAGGCCCTACCTCGTGCACAGATGATGTATATTAATATTATTCCTTTCAGTGCACCTAATAAATAGTCTTTTATCAGTTAGTAAAGACAGTTTCAAGTAATATTGCAAAAATGTATAAAACAAAACATCCTCTGTAGCACCTTTAATTACTCACCCTCATGTCGTTCCACACCTGTAAGATCTTCGGAACACAAATTAAGATATTGTTGATGAAATCCAAGAGGTAAATGACTCGTCCATAGACAGCAATATAATCAACAATTTCAAGGTCCAGAAAGGTACTAAAGACATTGTTAAAACAGTCGACGTGACTACAGTGGTTCAACCTTAATGTTATTAAGCGATGAGAATACTTTTTGT
This sequence comes from Anabarilius grahami, assembly GCA_003731715.1. Classification (NCBI taxonomy): domain Eukaryota; kingdom Metazoa; phylum Chordata; class Actinopteri; order Cypriniformes; family Xenocyprididae; genus Anabarilius; species Anabarilius grahami. The sequence continues at coordinate 1,191,519 of RJVU01042602.1, read as the reverse complement.
GCAAAAACAAAACAAAAACAATGACTTTATTCAACAGTGTCTTCATCAAAAATATCTTAATTTGTGTTGTGAAGATGAACGAAGGTCTTATGGGTGTAGAACGACATGAGGGTGAGTAATTAATAACAGAAATTTTATTTTTGAGTGAACTATCCCTTTAACAAATAACGTGTCCATGGCAACAATAGAATTTTATAATGGCAAAACCTCAGAGACTTTATATGCAACACCCTTAAATCATTACCATAAGTAAGGGGACATCACGCCTTAAGATTCAATGGCAGGTTTGGGGTGGGACTATCAGTATAACCAAAAATGGGGATGTAGGGAGTGTTTGGGAAACCTGTTTAGAATCAATCATGAAGATTTTGCAAGTGGTGTTCACTACAGAGCCAAATGACATCCAGCTCCACCTCTCTGGACGTCATGGGTTGAGCTTGACCCAGTCCAGCTCCACCTCTGTGGATCTAAAGTGTAGAGGAATAGAGTTATGGATAGGGTTAGGGTGTGGTTGGACCTTCTAGCTCCATCCATTACACCCAAATTACATGTCCAGCTGGATGTCCAGAGGGGGGAGCTGGACTCCATGCTCCAACCATGGCTCTGCAGTGAGCAGCCTCTCGGATTTTATTGGTGCCACTAATCGACCCTTTTCACATTTCTGGGAAGTTGTCATAGTTGGGTAAACTTCTATAATGGAGAACAGGAGACTACAGCAAATAGAATTTTTGTATCTCCATTTGTTCCAATGGGAAAGAAAAAATAAATGTTCGCCTTTCCACAGCTTTCCAAAAGAGGGGAAAACATAGAGAGATTGATTACAGCAGTCAGAAGAGGAAATGATGTGAAATTTGCCATTACTCCCTCAGCCGTTGCATTTGAAACACTCTGAGCGTTAATTAGTAAACACCTCTGATTGGCCATTGTGTTCACGCGCTCAACAGATATGTCTGTGATTGACTACAATGATCAATGCTTCAAAAACATGTTGTAAATAGACATCAATGACGCTCTTCACCGAGTTGTAGCCAATCACAGACATATCTGATGAGTGCGTGAACACAATGGCCAATCAGAGGTGTTTACAAACCCTCTCAACAGCGCTCAAAACGTCACATTTTTTAAATTGACTTGGTACTGAAGTCTGTACTTTTGACAACCCTACAAAGTATAGTGTTACATTTTTAAAAAACGAAAATATAAAAAACTTTATTTGTGATGTTGTTAACTGTGGAAACACGTCGTCACAGCCTGTAAAAAACGTTCCACGGTCCAGAAACTTCAGACAGCACCTTTACATGCAATTAAAAAAATTGTTTAAAAAAGCTGCTCTTGTTTGTAACCAACAATATAATCAAACAAATAAATAAACAAGTATGCAAATGAAAAAAAAAGGAAAAAAGAATTTGACTGCTGCCAATTGTATGAAACTGTGTATTAAGTGATTTTCTTCCTCAATGGGAGCAGGGGAAAAGAATGTGTTAATGTGTGTGTGTGTGTGTGTGTGTGAGAGAGAGAGAGAGTTTCCTCTGCATTTTCACATGGTGCTTCAAATAGAAACAGCAATCAAAGACCTGCCGTGCCCCATCACCTATGACCTCTGAACCTTGACCCTAAATGTGACATTCATTTTGATGTTTTGCTTCAAAACAACCTTCGGTTTATGGATTCTTACACATAAATACGCTTAAACCCAAACACGAGGGCGTTGCGGTACGACTGCGTTTCGATGTGCGTCACGGTGTAATGCAGCAATCAAGACCAGAGAGCAAGCGTCACTCTTACGATGGTAAAACAACAAGTGCCGTCCTGTTTACTGGATGTATGAACACGCAGCAGACATGAGCAAGTGTGTTTGGGGAGCTGTTTGTGTGTGGCCGCTTAGCTTGGGATGATGTAATGCCCAGTACAGACAGAACAGCAGGACTCATTACACAGTCTGACGCCGCGTGGAGATGGGCTACAACTGACCTACATACACACACACACACGCTCTTACATAACACACACCGCTTTAGAGCATCCAACGGGTGTGTGTATGTGTGACAGAAACAGAAAGTCCAACAACACATCATTTATATGTGTTTGTGAAGGTGTGTCTGTGGTTTCTAATATCTGTAATTCAGCACATGAATCACAGAGCTTTTGAGGACAAATGCAAGAAGAGGTTTATGGAGAGGAACATGGGAAAGCTGAGAATCTTAGAAGACATGTGGAAGAACATAAGAAGTTCACTGTACACTGTCTTTAATGACAAAACTCAGGAGACACAGGAAAAAATACAACACAACCATGTAATTTAGCTACGACATGGAGCAAAGAACTGAGGAAACTAAGGTCTTAAATACACGGGGAGTAATGAGGTAACTAACAACAGGTGAAAGTAATCAGTAACTAAAGGAGCTTTCGCACCGAATAGTTCTAGAAACTCTGTTATAGGAACTAGCCAGTAGGATTAACTAATTTCTCCCCCTGGCCATGTTCCTGGTTGCATTCGCACCGGGAATAGGAACTCTGAAGCGGCCGGCAGCGGCATCTTTAAGCACGGGCTTTACAAACGCTAAAACCGGTGAATGGAGGATGCCGTGATCGGAGCTGTGTTTGATGTGTGTCGTGGGTTTCGTGATAACGGAGATGGAATGTAAACGCGACTGAAAGAGCAAAAAGTGGGGCTAAAAGATGAAATCTCCTATAACAACTTTCAGTATTACATATCGAGGTGGAAAAAAGGATGCCGTTATAGCTGTTTTCCATGTTCGTGAAGTAAATATGTTTACACAGCTTTTTAAAAATGCCGGGTGTCGGTGTTTGACATGTGTTTAATCAAACAACGCACACTCACGTCACTGATAGTTCCTATAGTGCTGGTTTAGACCCTACTCTGAAGTAGGAGCTAATTTAGTTCCCCCAAAAGGAGTTCCTAGAACTAAAATCGTTCCTAGTTCTTGTGGTGCGAACATGGCAAAATCCGGGTACTTTAGCTAATAGTTCTAGGAACTATGAAAAGGTTCCTCCGGTGCGAAAGCCCCTTAAGGGAACTAAGTAGCAAACAGAACTCAGGCAAAGCAGAACAGGAATTTGAATGAAAACAAAACACAAAGAAAACTAAATAGACTAGAACATAAACTTTAAAGTCACAAAGAAAGTGATGAGAAAGTCACAGAGTCTCATAGAAAAGCAATATTTGATATCTCACTTATTTCTCTGTGACAGCAATTATGTAGAGTTGCTGAAGTCTCCTGCTTAGATCTTTCTCCTGAGTGAAAACTCTACTGCTGTCAAAAGTAAAAAAAAAACCAAACAAAAAAATCAAACATGAAATACTGATAACCATAATCTTTTTTAATTACTGATATATTTGTTTTAGTTTTTTCAATATTAGTGTTTTTTCAGTATTATTTTTTTTCTTTAATGTATTTGTCAACATAATGCCTTTTAAAAGTATTCATATTAGTCAATATTAGCGTTTTCTAATTATCATATTTTTATTTTTTATTTTTTTTTATTAATCATTGATCTGTTTTTTTAGGGATGCACCAATACCAATACCAGTATCGGTATCGGGCCGATACCAAGCTCATGTACTTGTACTCGTACTCGTAAATATACCCCCGATACCAAAGACCGATACCTCATGTGACGTAACTGACAGAATTTTCCGTGCACGGCAGCAGCAGAAAAATGTCAGCCTCAGGGGTGTGGAAATACTTCAGAATTACTGATGACAACCAAAACATTGCAAACTGCATGCAAATCGCGTTGAATGACAGACCAGAAACGCTCTCTCTCTTTCTTGCGCGATCCCAGTTCTCTCAGACAGCGCGCAATAAGTTCTCCTTGCGCGTGAATGGTCAAATGCACAAATAGTTGTCAAAATGTCCATCGTGTTGAGTATCTCACTTAAATACAGTCGGTTATGGATTAAGTGGACTTTAACAGGTGGGTGAAAACAGGATATGTGTCAGTATATTATAGACTTGGATTCGGTCTTAAAATGACAGTAGCCTAATTAAATATTTGTCTGTCATTTATGTTAATAAAACAACAAAAGATGTTAAATGGATGTGTATATATCGTGAAATAAAATTTCTCATATCATGGTCATATTGCCCACTCGTCTCGTATTCCACCATGAGAAATCTGGTCACCCTAGGTTGTGTTTACATTGGTTCACAGTGTTATGTTATATGTTCTGTAATATTAGTTTAGCACTTTTTAAAAGCAGGTTAAAAAAGACTTGATTTATTATTATTATTTTTATTATTATGACTTTGGTAATTATGCCCTTTGAAGGTCATTGGACATTGTGAAATTTGTGCTTTAAATTTGTGACAAGCACATAAAAATTATTACTTTTTTCATTCCAGTAATAATAAAGAAGCTGTCCTACATTCATTAGTCTCACTGTGTAGTACTTGGAAAACTGCCACATCACCAAAAAAGAAAAGAAATTAATAAATGTATAGGCATTGGTATTGGCAAGTACCAGAAAAAAATATCGGTACTCGTACTCGGTCCTTAAAAAATGGTGCATCCCTAGTTTTTTTGTTTTTTTTTTTAAATAATTGGTATTTGTCAATATTTGTTTTATATTTTTTCATTGTATCATTTATCATTGTATCAATCAAATTAATGTTTTTTCAGGTTTGTTCAATATTAGTGGTTTTTTTTTTTATTAATGTATTAGTGCTTTTTAAAAATGATTGGTATTAGTCAATATTAATGTTTTTAAATGATCATATTTATCATTATTTTTGTTTTTAAATTATTATATTGGTTAGTTTGAGTGCTTTTTAAATAATCAGCATTGGTCAATATTTCTATTTTTTATTATTCACTGGTCTGTTTAGTGTGTTTTTTAATAATTGATATTAGTCACTGTGTGTTTTATAATCATTGTATCAATAGTTTTGTTCAATATTAGTTTTTTTAATTAATGTATTTTTCTATATTAGTGCTTTTTAAAAATTATTATTAGTCAATATTAGTGTTTGATCAATGAGAAAATGATCATATTGATCAATATTTGTGTTTTTTTTATTATTATATCGGTCAGTTTTAGTGCTTTAAAATAATCTGTATTGGTCAAAATGATTGTTTTTGTTTGGTCAGTATTAATGTTTTTAATTATTGTGTCGGCCAATATGAGTGTGTTTAATCATAGTATTGGTCAATATTAGTGAATTAGAATCATCTTATTGATTAATATTGATGGTTTATCATCAATATGACTGTTTTTTAGTTATTGCCACTATCATCAACATTTTTTATTATATTGTCGAGTTTTATTATAGGCATTGATCAATATTTGATTTTTAAATAGTGTACTGGTTATTATTATATAAGTGTTTTGTAATAACAGTATAGGTCAATATTAGTGTCGATATAATATTAATATTATTGTATCAGTGAATATTACTGTATTTTAATTATAGTTTTAGTCAACATTAGTTATTTTTATTATTGTATCATCAATATTTCTGATTTAGAATCACAATATTGAACAACATTAAAGTTTTTAAATTATTGTATTGGTCAATAGAGTTTTTTTAATCATAGATAGTTTCATTTACTAACAGTTTCTACATCCAACTTTTCTACGCCCTCATATTAGATTCCTGATTTCTCTAAAAGCATTTATAATTCTNTCTAGATTGCAGCGTTAGTAAAAAAAAAAAAGGCAAAAAACATCCTTTTTAAAAAAAATCAAATTAGCCATTGTATCAGCTATTGGCCATAATGAGAGAAAGAGTAAGACTGAGTTGTACACAACTGAGTGTGTGTGTGTTCGTGTGTGTGTGTGTAGGTGTGCGTGTGCGTGTGCGTGTGTGTGTGTGTGTGTGTGTTTTTGACACATCAGGACACAAATTTGTATAATGACATGGGTATGACATATGTATTACAAGGAGAGAGAGACTTATGAGGACATTACCCATGTCCCCATTTTTCAAAAGGCTTATAAATCATACAGAATTAGTATTTTTTTGAGAAAGTAAAAATATGCACAGTTTTCTGTGATGGGTAGGTTTAGGGGTAGGGTTGGTGAAAATACGGTTTGTACAGTATAAAAACCATTACGTCTATGGAATGTCCCCACAATTCACAAAAACAAACGTGTGTGTGTGTGGGGGGGGGGGATCTGGAAGTGTTTGACGAATTTCCTCATCACGGCCCACAGCGTCTTTTATAAGGAGTCAGTTTCATGTTTTGGAAGTCGGTGTGTGCGTGCATGTGCGTGTGGATGTGGTAGGGCTGACCCCATTGTCCTGTATGACCCCGCTGATGTGAGTGTGTGTGGACGGGGCAGAGGGGTGCCCTTCCTGGAGTGAACTCTCTGTGGTCATTACTTCCACCCATAACCCTGGACAAGTGGCACTGACAGCCTAACAGATCAAAGCGCAGGCAGACCATTCAGCTGAGTGTGTGTGTGTGTGGTGTGCATGGGGGGGTCAGCTTTGTCTACTAAAATGTGATGTCGAGGCAGGGAGCTCGCCAGCAGATGACAGAGAGGACACACAAAAGACTGAGTCCTCTGGCTGGCAACACTGAGTGTTTTTGTTTTTAATTGTCTGTGTTTATGAGCGAGAGAAAGACTTGTTTGTGTGGAAGTAAAATCTTTAGTGTTTCTCTCAGTCGTTTTACTCGTGCACACATCCTCACTGACTCACTGACTTTTGTCTAAAGTTAATGTATTTTATAGCCTTCCGTCAGCTAGAGGCTCACACTATTGATCTACAGTGGGTTAAAAAGTGTTTGGACACTTTAGACACTTAAAAAATGAATTTTGTTGCAGTTCAAATGGCATCTGCTCAGAACTAACATTTTTGCAATACTTTTAATCAAATAGTCCCAATGTTAATGGATTTAGTTTTGTTTAAATTGACTTTGGCAAGTTGAAATAAGCATTTTAAAGTTAGGCTTAGAGTTATTATTAATATAAAATTAATCTAATAAATATTTATATATTTTTTTTATTAAATTA
>RJVU01042602.1:1174389-1184458 GCA_003731715.1 Anabarilius grahami | reverse complement strand
AATTATTAATAAAATATGAATTAATATATAAATTAATCATATAAATAAAAACATTTTCAAGCACAAATGCCACCCATCTCACAGTGAAATGTGCTGAGCATCACTTAACATGAAGATGAATGTTGAAAAGCACAATAATACGTTCAATAAAATCTATTAAATATTTTGTGTATTTTATATATTTTATATATATAATATATAATGTGTTTTGTGTATTATTTAATATAAGAAAAAATCATTCATTTAATAAGGTTACAGTTCAAATTTTATGCCAACAAATCTGCCGATTGAATGAGAATATTTAGAACGACTGTTGATGGAAAATTATAAAAAGAAAACTTTTGAATATCTTTTTTTCTCTCTCTCTCTTTGACAGAAATGACATTATATTGAGATCTTAAAGGACACTTAAGTCACTTAAAATGTATTAATTTTGTTCCAAACCAAACTTAAATTTTTCATTAGCTTTAACCAACTGGTCCCAGGTCAGTTTTATTGGATGTTTGGAATCCAAATTAACTGTGAAATGTAGTCTTTTTACTGTTACAATGACAGATTGCATTATTCATTATAATTAATATAAAATTCTAAAATCAAAAATATATATATATACCGATCAGGCATAACATTATAACCACTGACAGGTGAAGTGAATAACACTGATTATCTCTGTTAGTGGGTGGGATAACATTTTGTCCTCAAAGTTGATGTGTTAGAAGCAGGAAAAATGGGCAAGCATAAGGATTTGAGTGAGTTTGACAAGGGCCAAATTGTGATGGCTAGACGACTGGGTCAGAGCATCTCCAAAACTGCAGCTCTTGTGGGGTGTTCCCGGTCTGCAGTGGTCAGTATCTTTCAAAAGGGGTCCAAGAAGGAACAGTGGTGAACCGGCGACAGGGTCATGGGCGGCCAAGGCTCATTGATGCACGTGGGGAGCGAAGGCTGGCCCGTGTGGTCCGATCCAACAGACGAGCTACTGTAGCTCAATTGCTCAAGAAGTTAATGCTGGTTCTGATAGAAAGGTGTCAGAATACACAGTGCATCACAGTTTGTTGTGTATGGGGCTGTATAGCTGCAGACCAGCCAGGGTGCCCATGCTGACCCCTGTCCACCACTGAAAGAGCCAACAGTGGGAATGTGAGTATCAGAACTGGACCACGGAGCAATGGAAGAAGGTGGCCTGGTCTGATGAATCACGTTTTCTTTTACATCACATGGATGGCACGGTGCGTGTGTCGCTTACTTGGGTAACACATGGCACCAGGATGCACTATGGGAAGAAGGCAAGCCGGCAGAGGCAGTGTGGCGCTTTGGGCAATGTTCTGCTGGGAAACCTTGGGTCCTGCCATCCATGTGGATGTTACTTTGAAACGTACCACCTACCTAAGCATTGTTGCAGACCATGTACACCCTTTCTGTGGCCTCTTTCAGCAGGATAATGCCCCTGCCACAAAGCAAAAATGGTTCAGGAATGGTTTAAGGAGCACAACAACGAGTTTGAGGTGTTGACTTGACCTCCAAATTCCCCAGATCTCAATCAAATCGAGCATCTGTGGGATGTGCTGAACAAACAAGTCCGATCCATGGAGGCCCCACCTCACAACTTACCAGACTTAAAGGATCTGCTGCTAACATCTTGGTGCAGATACCACAGCACACCTTCAGGGGTCTAGTGGAGTCCATGCCTCGACGGGTCAGGGCTGTTTTGGCAGCAAAAGCGGGACCAACACAATATTAGGAAGGTGGTCATAATGTTATGCCTGATCTCTGTGTGTGTATATATATATACAGGTGCTGGTCATATAATTAGAATATCATCAAAAAGTTGATTTATTTCACTAATTCCATTCAAAAAGTGAAACTTGTATATTATATTCATTCATTACACACAGACTGATATATTTCAATTGTTTATTTCTTTTAATTTTGATGATTATAACTGACAACTAAGGAAAATCCCAAATTCAGAATCTCAGAAAATTAGAATATTACTTAAGACCAATACAAAGAAAGGATTTTTAGAAATCTTGGCCAACTGAAAAGTATGAACATGAAAAGCATGAGCATGTACAGCACTCAATACTAAGTTGGGGCTCCTTTTGCCTGAATTACTGCAGCAATGCGGCGTGGCATGGAGTCGATCAGTCTGTGGCACTGCTCAGGTGTTATGAGAGCCCAGGTTGCTCTGATAGTGGCCTTCAGCTCTTCTGCATTGTTGGGTCTGGCATATCGCATCTTCCTCTTCACAATACCCCATAGATTTCCTATGGGGTTAAGGTCAGGCGAGTTTGCTGGCCAATTAAGAACAGGGATACCATGGTCCTTAAACCAGGTACTGGTAGCTTTGGCACTGTGTGCAGGTGCCAAGTCCTGTTGGAAAATGAATTGGATTGAAAATGAAAAGGATTGTGTGCCTCTCCTCTCTTCCTCCAGACTCTGGGACCCTGATTTCCAAAGGAAATGCAAAATTTACTTTCATCAGAGAACATAACTTTGGACCACTCAGCAGCAGTCCAGTCCTTTTTGTCTTCAGCCCAGGCGAGACGCTTCTGAAGCTGTCTGTTGTTCAAGAGTGGCTTGACACAAGGAATGCGTCAGCTGAAACCCATGTCTTGCATACGTCTGTGCGTAGTGGTTCTTGAAGCACTGACTCCAGCTGCAGTCCACTCTTTGTGAATCTCCCCCACATTTTTGAATGGGTTTTGTTTCACAATCCTCTCCAGGGTGCGGTTATCCCATTTACTTGTACACTTTTTTCTACCACATCTTTTCCTTCCCTTCGCCTCACTATTAATGTGACCTTTTGTGTCTTGCCCTCCATGTGCAAGGTGTCAATGGTCGTCTTTTGGACAACTGTCAAGTCAGCAGTCTTCCCCATGATTGTGTAGCCTACAGAACTAGACTGAGAGACCATTTAAAGGCCTTTGCAGGTGTTTTGAGTTAATTAGCTGATTAGAGTGTGGCACCAGGTGTCTTCAATATTGAACCTTTTCACAATATTCTAATTTTCTGAGATACTGAATTTGGGATTTTCCTTTTTTGTCAGTTATATTCATCAAAATTAAAAGAAATAAACATTTGAAATATATCAGTCTGTGTGTAAGGAATGAATATAATATACAAGTTTTATATGACCAGCACCTGTATATACCTGTATTTCTCCGAAAAGTATAAATATGATCTTATTTTATCATATTTTTATTGAAAAACAAATCTTAGACTAAAATCAAGTTTATTTTATATCCAGGCATCACACAGCACATATAGAGTCTTCATATTGTCTCTGTGCTGTAAGACACCCAGTATTCTGCGCTCAGTGAATAAGCCATGTCTTTGTTCTATAGCCTCACACTGGAGACTCGTTCAGGAGTCTGAGGCTCATTTGGAGGCCCTGTGCTCTGTTTTAAGGAGATGTCATGTCTTTTCCTGTGTCCTTTGTGTGGCGCTCTGAGGTTCGAGGGGAAGACAAACACATAAATGCATCCACACACACTCGCAGGGGTGGTAGCGAGGTGATCTCATGGGGGTGGAATGATTATCTGTGCCTCTATTTGGGCTGATAAATGCCTGGATTAGTCCGCCGGGTGGGTGTGTGTGTGAGTGTGTGGGGCGGTTATGGGGGGGTCAGTGGGTTCAGGGGTAGAACTGAAGTTTTGGAGGGGAAAAAACGGTCCCTTGCCTCACGTTGCCCCGAACTCTCTCACTTTTGTTTCACTATGAGGGTTTTTGGGTTGTTGTTGGGGACTTGGGAGGGGGTATGAAGGCTGAAGTAAAAAATGGAGAAAGTGATGAATGAAAGAGAGATGAATAATAGAAGAAAGGGATGGAGACAGACATGCTGTGAACAGATAAAGAGAGGTCAGAAGCAAAAGAAAGGAAGAGAGGATGAGAAAGAGAGGTAACATATGGAAGAACGCATGAATAGGTTCTCTGGTGGAGGTGTAAGTGAAGGAATGCCCTTATAAAGTAAATAACAGGCTTTTGCCCTGGGCTAGCGGCCGTCACACACACTTGCATACATTTGATAGGACAGCGCACACACTTTCTGCACTTACAGTGGAAACACTTGGTCTGTGGAGGGAAATAAACGTGTGCTGTTAAAGTGCATGCTGGTATGTGATCGCTGACAGGATATTTTCCATGTAACCTACACCTGGTGGTGGTCATATCTGCATCGGACTGCACGCACGAACGCTCACATGACGCACTGTGGCGATATTATCCTTTAATATATGAGAATAATGCTGTTGATAAAGTACACTGCCATCTTGTGTTCCATTTTGGTAGTGTTCAAGTCCTAAAACATTTATCCCTCGGGAATGCTTTGAGTTTATACAAATTATACAGAAAAACCACAGTTACGAAAGGCACTTAAATGGGTACGTGCACTTTGATGGTTTAAGTAGAGTAAAATAGGCTACATTACCATTAATAATAGGCTAGGCTATATTCCCTAAAAATATGCATTTTGAGCAGTAGCCTAACATTGTCTAGAAATGTGCATTTTGAGCAGGAAGTTGGGTGCTGATGGACAACTTCTATAATATATATATATATAATTGATTTATAGCCTAAATTATATAAAAATATATAAATTAGTTATAATTAAGGCTAGGCTATAACATTTAACAATAGGCCACATTTTGTTAGAGTTAGCCTACTGACATAAAGTTGGGCTTATCGTTAGCGATAAGCTAAGCAATCAGGCAAATAATTTAATGTGATGCTAATCAGGCTTATTGTTAGCTGTATGGTAAGTTAGCAGGCTAATTAGCTTACTGCAACCTACTTCATAAAGAAAGATGTTTGATACATGTTGCTTAAATGCCTATAGTTTTTGAAAATTCACATATTTTTGTAGATAAGACAACATAAATTCATTAATGCAGGCTTTCTATTCAGGCACTGAATAAAGTACCCCAAAAAAGTTCAGTCAGCCAACGGGATCTCAATGTATTTGACACAACACCTGCTTAATATGGTCATGATTGGAGATGGATGAAATGTGGATTAGTTCTTGCATAGATAAGGTTAGTTAACAATTCTATCTCACACTTTTGTTGTTAACATACATACATTTTAAATTTTGGGGCTATACGTTAAAAACTGTGTGTAGGCCTGTTGTTGTGTAGGACCATTTCCTTTTGGGTTCTTTAAAGCATCATTAAAGAACTAGAGACAAATAGGTTCTTACAATAATTCTCCTGTGGCATCAGGTTATAGATCCCTTGTCTATTTATTTGCAAAGTTTCAGTGTTAGAATGTCATGAAGATGGGTTAAGTATAGATTTAACCCAAAAAGAACAACTTGAGGGGTGGATCAGATCAAGTCATGGTTTACATCAGTTTTTTTTCCATGTCTGCCATGGGAGTGTGATGTTATTGTTTACTGTGTGTGTGTGTGTGTTTGTGTACAGATTGATTGATTGATTGATTGATTGATTGATTTTTTTAAAATAAATTACACATATTTAATCATTTTATTCAGCAAGGAAACATTAAACTTATCTGAAGTGACAGTAAAGTTATTTATAATGTTACAAATTATTTCTATTTTGAATAAATGCTGTTTAGTCTAAGAATCCTGAAAAAAAAAAAAAAACAGTTACCACAAAAATGTTAAGCAGCACAACTGTTTTTAACAATATGAAATGTTTCTTGAGCAGCAAATCAGCAAATTAGAAAGATTTCTGAAGGATCATGTGACACTGAAGACTGGAGTAATGATGCTGAAAATTCAGCTTTGACATCACAGAAATAAATTACATTTTGTAATGTATTACAATAGACTTCGGTAAAGTTGGTTTTATATTCGCACATTCGGACATCCGTATTCAATAGCTTGTTAATCACACTACATTGGACATTCAGTGGACATTCACAAGTAAATATGCCATTAAAACAATACTTGCCTATTTTGATCGACTGTGAAAAATGTTGTAAGTTGACAATCGTTGGTTGTCAATATCATGTCGCTGCTTAAAATTCGCAAACATTAATTTATTGCACATTTATTGGAAAGTCTGAATTTATCAGAAGTCCGAATGTGCGAATATAAAACCAACTTTACCGAAGTTTACAATAGAAAGCAGTTCTTTTAAATGCTAATATTTCACAATATTACTGTTTTTACTGTATTTTTGCTCAAATAAATGCAGACTTGGTGCGCATGTACAGTCAAACCAAAAATTATTCAGACATTTTTGATATATTTTCACTAGTGGGTGCAGGACACAATATTCATTTATGTAAGTGAGGATAGCTAAATAAAGTAAACTGTGACATATTATACCCAAAAATCCTTCATACAGTGGACTACCAGTAAAACTGATGATAATTTGGAACCAAACATTTTTCAGACACTTTGACCTGACCATGTTTTGCTTAAGTGTTATCTGACATAATTAAGATAATTTTTTTCTGACACAGTTTAACTCTGAGATCTTGTTATATTTTATTACCCTTTTTTTAAACTATAGTGAATAAACTGTATTAAGGAATGAAATGTTCAAGGTGTCTGAATAAATGTTGGTTTGACTGTTTGTCAGAGTGTTTGAAACCTGAATGACCAGACATACAACAGCAATATGCAAAAACATATGTATTTATTTCTGTCATACTCTGTAAATAATTCAAAAGAAAAACAGTGATACAATAAGCATACTCTTTTCGTTTGAACTCTTTTTTTTTTTTGACATTCTAAAATAAAAATACTAGAAAAGGTAAAGATTGCAACACTCTGAGTGCAAAAGAGACACGCACACACACACACGCACACACTTGGACACCACTGTGCTTATGTTACACTCCCATAGTGCAACAAACGCGTCCACTGAATAAACTAGAGANCATGTTTTGCTTAAGTGTTATCTGACATAATTAAGATAATTTTTTTCTGACACAGTTTAACTCTGAGATCTTGTTATATTTTATTACCCTTTTTTTAAACTATAGTGAATAAACTGTATTAAGGAATGAAATGTTCAAGGTGTCTGAATAAATGTTGGTTTGACTGTTTGTCAGAGTGTTTGAAACCTGAATGACCAGACATACAACAGCAATATGCAAAAACATATGTATTTATTTCTGTCATACTCTGTAAATAATTCAAAAGAAAAACAGTGATACAATAAGCATACTCTTTTCGTTTGAACTCTTTTTTTTTTTTGACATTCTAAAATAAAAATACTAGAAAAGGTAAAGACTGCAACACTCTGAGTGCAAAAGAGACACGCACACACACACACGCACACACTTGGACACCACTGTGCTTATGTTACATGAACTTGTTTGATTTGAAAAGTTACCTTACATATCATCATTCCTTTGAATTATGAAGTATACACTGATTCATTTTCAGATTTTTTTTTTTTCTCCAACATCTAGAAAACTAAACGTTTCGTTTAGAAGAAGATCCCTTTGTATGGGTAAAATATAAGTGCACTGGAAAATTACTGCAAAAGCCTCTGGAGAAACAATAATTGGCTCTTTCATTTTAGGTGGCAAAAGAACAAACTCCTGAAGCATTCTCAAAGTATGCCACAAAAACCTGTATTCTAGAACATTTCACATTAGAATCAGAATGCATCACAAGTGTTCTAGAACGGCTTCATTTCAGGTTCCATGAATGTGACTCTAGGAGCTCACTATGTTGAGTTATATACGCCTGGAACCAAGATCTCTAACTGTTCTAAACTTGCAATACAAAGATCTAAATGGTGTCGGATTCCCCCAGAAACCTGAATATTTCCATTTTGGCTTTTAATCTTTATAGCATTTAGAAACTATAAAGACGAATGGTTAGATTCACTATAATACCATAATGAAATTCTGCTTTGTATGGCTGCATCCCAATTCGTATACTGTGCATCCTATATAGTATTTGAGATTAGAATTCGTGCATCCCAAATCATGGTAAATTGAAAATAGACAGCATGATTGGATGATATACTTAATTTTGCTCAATACTAGCATACTACTATTACTCCTGCTTTTTATGTTGAAGGTTTTAAGATATGAATTTAAGGTAATTAATGTTACTGTAATGTGTTAATGTCAATGCAGTGCACTCAAAAGTACTTTCCCTTCTCCAGTGAAGTACTTAATTGTAGCACACAGTTTAAGTATGTGAATTGGAATGCAGTGCATATGAAGCACACCATGCTGTTACTGCCATCTACTGGTGAATTACGCTACTGCATCTGGGGGTCTGCGAAACTGAGCACCCCCTCTGTTTTTGGTTTTTTACCTTTTACCTAACTATTACACTGTTGTGTATTTTCGTTGTGGTGACTTTTGTTAGTTAGTAGGATTATTTACCTTCATTTGTAAACCTTTGACATTATTCTACTGACCTTTAAGCCCCCTCCTAAAGTCTTTAAGTCACAGTGAACCCAGGTCTCCAAGGCAATGCTTTATACTTGGATGCCAGCTCTGTACATGTGTATGTGAGCATGTGCTGATACAATTTTTTGAAAAGTGCCTGTATTTTATGTGCATTCGTACATGGTTTACATTTAAGAGCGTCTCTGTGTTGGTTTAATGTCAAGTATGTGTTAAATAAGCAGGTTAAGATGTGTGATTGTGTGATGGGGATGGGGATGGCAGTGAGGGGAGGGGCTTTAGAAAACTGGCCCCATCTTTTAGGGGTGTGGCTTGATTGCACCTCAGCATGACATCACAGCCCCGCCCACAGCAGCGCAGAGAACTACAGAGCACAGTGTCTCAATGGCAACCACTGTACATAAGAGTGTAAAACAGAGTTTGTGTTGCCATTTTTTAATTGGCAGATAAACATCTGCATTGGTCCCTCAAATCACGGACAGCACAGCCAGGCGATTGCTAAATGACACCAACACCTGATCACTGCTCATTGGCTATTTCACATCATCATCATTTAGTGGTAAATTAACTCTTAAAAGGGCACAGTCCATCTCTCAAAGCCATCCTTAATCAATTTTCTAAATGCGCAAGTATGTAAAAGGGATATTTCACCTAAAAATTAAAATTCAGTCATCATTTACTCAAGCTCATGTCATTCAAAATGTGTTACTTTTATGTGTTCTACTTTTTCTGAAATTTGTTTCATCGTACCAGTTTAGAATGACATGAGGGTGAGTAAATGATGACAGTTTCATTTTTTGGTGAACTATCCCTTTAAGACCAAAAACATATTTATGCAAGTACATGAATGCAGTGCTTGATTTCTCACATTATTGTGTTCAGTGTTGGGTGTAATTAATAACTAAGTATTAGTAATTACTATCTAATTACTACGGAAGAGGATTAGGGCCAAGCAATAATAAAAAAATAAAACCATTTCGAGATTAAAGTTGTTAAATTTCGAGAAAAAACTCGTTAAATTTCGAGAAAAAAGTCTATATAAAATGTTGAGAATAAACTCATTAAATTACGAAAGAAAACTTGTTAAATTTCGAGAAAAAAGTCGAGATAAATTGTTGAGAATAAACTCGTTAAATTACGAGAAAAAAACTAGTAAATTTCGAGAAAAAAGTTGAGATAAAATGTTGAGAATAAAGTCATTAAATTACGAGAAAAAAGTCATTAAATTACGAGAACAAACTCGTTAAATTAAGAGAAAAATGTCGTTAAATTTATTTTCTCTAAATTTAACGACATTTTTCTCTTAATTTAACGAGTTTGTTCTCGTAATTTAACGAGTTTATTCTCAACATTTTATCTCGACTTTTTTCTCGAAATTTAACGACATTTTTCTCATAATTTAATGAATTTGTTCTCGTAATTTAACAACTTTTTTCTCATAATTTAATTACTTTATTCTCAACATTTTATCTCGACTTTTTTCTTGAAATTTAACAAGTTTTTTTCTTGTAATTTAACGAGTTTATTCTCAACATTTTATCTCAACTTTTTTCTCGAAATTTAACGACATTTTTCTCATAATTTAATGTATTTGTTCTCGTAATTTAATTACTTTATTCTCAACATTTTATCTCGACTTTTTTCTCGAAATTTAACGAGTTTTTTTCTCGTAATTTAACGAGTTTATTCTCAACATTTTATCTCGACCTTTTTCTCGAAATTTAAC
>RJVU01042602.1:1159046-1174293 GCA_003731715.1 Anabarilius grahami | reverse complement strand
AGAAAAAAGTCGAGATAAATTGTTGAGAATAAACTCGTTAAATTACGAGAAAAAAACTAGTAAATTTCGAGAAAAAAGTTGAGATAAAATGTTGAGAATAAAGTCATTAAATTACGAGAAAAAAGTCATTAAATTACGAGAACAAACTCGTTAAATTAAGAGAAAAATGTCGTTAAATTTATTTTCTCTAAATTTAACGACATTTTTCTCTTAATTTAACGAGTTTGTTCTCGTAATTTAATGACTTTTTTCTCGTAATTTAATGACTTTATTCTCAACATTTTATCTCAACTTTTTTCTCGAAATTTACTAGTTTTTTTCTCGTAATTTAACGAGTTTATTCTCAACATTTTATCTCGACTTTTTTCTCGAAATTTAACGACATTTTTCTCATAATTTAATGAATTTGTTCTCGTAATTTAATTACTTTATTCTCAACATTTTATCTCGACTTTTTTCTCGAAATTTAACGAGTTTTTTTCTCGTAATTTAACGAGTTTATTCTCAACATTTTATCTCGACCTTTTTCTCGAAATTTAACAAGTTTTTTCTTGAAATTTAACAACTTTAATCTCGAGATGGTTTTATTTTTTTATTATTGCTTGGCCCTAATCCTCTTCCGTAAATTACTGTTAATGAATTACTTTTCCCTTGAAAAAGTAAAGTAAGGGATAACTCTTAATTTATGTAATTTTATTAGTTATTTCTCATGTAATTGCGTTACATACTGTATATACTATAGAACAATTCTATATTAAACAATAGTGTGTTTAACATCAAAATTAAATTTTAAAATGTATGTTTTTAATGTAACTTTTAATGTAAAGTTATGCTATTGTATATTGTTTATTTGAAAGAATAAAAAGTGCAGTTTTTCCTTGTATTGTTCGACTGGTCTAGGTTGATATGGAATTTAGAAAGTATTAAGTAATCCAATACTTTTTAGAGAGTAATTAGTACAGTAATCCACTTACACTGTTGAAGATGTAATTAGTAACTAGTAATACTTTTTTACTTACCCAACACTGTGTGTTCTGAAATGTTACCATAGATGACGTGTTTTTGTAGGCAAAACCCGGAAGCGAGTTAGCATTTTAGGACTTCCGGTTCCATCGCCCCGAAGTCTATGGGTTTTTTGAATAAGGTCTGTGGTTAACAAAGCCTCTAAATATTTTCACGTTTTGATCTATGACATAAAACACCAGTTATAACCTGCTTGTGATTTTTTTTTAAACCTTTATTGTGTCTTAAAAACGGCGGTTGCTAACAAGTTGCTAAAAGGGACTACTTCCTTTGGCGGGGACTTTAGACATCATCATGACAAACAGGACATTTGGACAGCATTTCTCATAAAAAAGTAGATAAGTATTCATACACAGCGCCGATCATAATCAGCAAGCATGTTTTTAAATAAAGTTGTTTTTTAAATAAAGTGTGAGGAAGCTTGGTGGTGACGTTGATCCGCGACCATGGTGTGCTGTAGTCCGTTTATAGTCTACTGTTAGCTTTTTATATCTGACGACTTTATTTAGGCTACAAAATGTATAAATGTTGTGTTAACTTGTAAAGATTATCTTGATAGATAAAACGTGTTAGTGTCATAACCCTTTGTTAAACACAGAGCTTATTTTTTGCGATTTTCCAAAAGTCTATGGGAAAAATGCATAGTCTTTCGATCGAGGGAACCCGTGCGCCGCTAACTTCCGGGTTGGCCTACAAAAACACGTCATCCCTGAGGTACTCTATTAAAGTACACATGAAATCAAAATTGACCTTATTTATTTTGTTAGCTCAAATTGCTAGTTTTGTGGTGAACAATTCATCCGTGCAAATCAATCCACACACAAAAATAGTTTGGCTTCGTAATATTTAATCAAAATCTGAAAATGCTCCTCCCCTCTGCAACGGTGCCCCTTCTCTGATAACGTCAGTTTGACGGCTTGAGTTGAAATCGCGTAAACCACTCCTCTGCAACCGTTAGTCTGCTCTGAGGGAGAGATGGAGAGGAGGAGCGCTAAAGTAAAACTCAGCCCTCTGTTCAATATTCCGTTTCACTTGGAAATACGTCACAAACCTGGAGAAAAGACGTTTGCAACTTCCGGTTCACGCGGACTTTAATAATGCAGAAAGACATCACATTCTAAGCTTTGCCACAAGGGGCACTGTTAGCATAAACTGTTAGCGAGTCTTCCTCAATGGTCAGTTTTCTCCTTCAGGTCAACTACCATTATAGCCGAGCAACAATTTGAAGAGAATGTTGTTGAGCAAGTTAGTCAAATAGTTTGCTAACATGTTTAGCAAGCTACTTGAATAATAACTCATCTCATTTAATGGCAAACATTTGAACATAACACTATAGCGTGCTGTAGGGATGACATTTTTTAGGCCAACCCGGATGTTAGCATCACAATGGTTCCCTTGACAAAAAGCCAATAGGATTTTTTCCATGTACTTTTGGATAATTGCAGAAAATAAGGTCTGTGACCAAAAGTTTGATTCTTAGATGTTTTGTTCTTGTACATGAACACAGCTTTTATGGATTTTAAAGCCTAAATGCAACTGCCAAAAGTAAAAAGCTAAAGTTAGGCTAATGTCACCACCATTAATCTTTATTTAAAATCTACATTGGAAAGTTCAATTAGAATAGTTTGCTAGAGCACAAGTATAAATACAACAAGGCCGTAAAAGTGGACTGGTGAGAAGATGAGTTTTCCAACTTGGCAAGATGTTTAATGTTGCAACTTGTTAGTATTTCAAGACACTTAAAGCTTAAAAAAATCACAAGTGGGGCATTAGTGGTGAATTTTATGTCCTAGAATAAAATGATAAAAAGTATTTTGAGCCTGTGTTAACCACAAACCCATTCAAAAATCCCATTGACTTCGACATGATGGAACGGGAACTCAATTCCAGGTTTTAGGACTCATACCTACAGCACTCTATAGCAATCTTGAGTATTAAGATTTGTTGCCGCCACACTTAAGGAACCATGCGCTCACAATGCGTTAGCGTTTGTGTACTTGCATTTCATATGTTTCTTGGCCCAAGTCATCTGATCTGATTCCAGAATCATTCTTAAACATGCAAAGAAAGGCATTTACTCTCCTGTCGTTTCAAGACTGTGCTTGGCATTCTACTGTTCAAGTGCTTATGATGACTAGTTGACAAAGTCAAGTGTGCTTAAAAGGACTGGCATGGATCTTTGACTGTGTGGTAAAGCTATGGGTGTAGCCTGGATGCACAGCATCTGATCAGAGTAAATGACGGCCTGGTCTTTTCTTTCTGAGCCTTTTCAGTACGATATTGCCTCTTGCCTGCCCTTGACTCGTGTCACAATGATATATGAGTGTGTAAACTGACAGTATGTCTGCATAGTGCTTCATAAAAGGACGGAGTTTGTATTCGAGATTTATTATCTGACATGCTAGAGGACCGGACGCATGAATTTTCATCATTCGATCCCTGATCATGTGCAAACCGCCCACGCTAATTTCTTTACAATTTTTAATATGTGTATGACTGTCATGTAGCTGTTGAGGTTGAACATTCAAGAAAGGAGTTGAACAGCACCAAATGTTAGGCCATAAAGCAGCTGATATTAGTGTGTGTCTGTGAGTTTACAGCACTCACAATTGAAATGCACCAGCTGACCTCACAAAACAGAAAGTGCCCTGACCGCACACTCAATATCTGACCAGCCGCCTTATAAAACAGCCCGATGCATACTTTAATAACCCAGTCATCTCATAATCCAGTCCGACTAATCAAACCCACCTAATATCTCACAACTCAGCCGATCGCCTTCAAGTCCAACCCAGAAGTCATAGGAACAACGGCCTGACAACTCACAATCCGACATTTAAAGTACAGACACCAAAAATATATTATTTTCAAATAAACTCTCCATATGAAAAACAGACAATGAACAAAAGCGCTGTCCATGCCGTATAACCAAATGCATAGGCATAAAAAACAACTGTGTTTTCTTAATGGAATTACTGCACATATTTCACCATACATTATAGATTATTTCCCCAGACACACGGATGAGTGCCAAATATAGAAACACCCCCCAAAAAAAGGATAGAAAATAAATAGAAATACCATTTAGAAGAGGACAAATATCATCTCATGGGTTAAAAGTGTACTATTTTCACTCTTAGATCTCATTTAGAGAGTTCCTCTTTATAAAACCGCTAATTATATTAATCATATTTAATATTAAGACAGTTATCTCCAATATAAAAATATCAAATATAAACAGCGATGGGAAACCAGGGAGATTTGAGGATCCTTCACTGTGTATGTTGCGTAGTCCTGCTTCCTGCTAGCTGTCAATCAATATTTGGACACGCCCCCTCAGTTTGTGCATCTCCATGGCTGTAGTTCGCTGGTCACACTTTATATAGCAGTGTCCCAGAAGACAGTGGTTTGGGTGGAGTACGGAGGAGGCCCGTATTTTTTGCCCCCGTTGGTCTTCTTCCAGCTGGGCAGGATGGGCATGCTGTCCTGCTTGCACAGGGCTTTGTCTGGAGGTCTCTGCCTGGCTTTTATCTCCTTGCACAGGTGACGTTTCTTCTCGATCATCTCCATCATGGTGCTGTCCCCACATGCCCAGGGCATTGGGGGCATCTAATGGGTGGCAAGGGTGAGACAATGTTGGTGCATGCAGAGCTGGCTTTGATTTTGTAGCCCTCATATATATTTTTTCAGTTTGCAAGAGTGAAGCCATTAACAGCGTTCTTTAATAATAAATGATGAGTTTAATAATTCATTTTCATTTAAAGTCAGAGGAGTCAGAATGTATTGCCGTTCAGTTTAATTCTCTCGCACACACGTACCACAATATCTTAATCATGTACACACATATTAAACTGCCCATGCACCTGTACAAACACAGATTAAAACAATAAACACTTAGAGGCACACCAGAGCTCTGTTACAGTACCTAGTGAGCTGACTCACTGCCTACATAGTCAGCTGCCTTCTAAGACAGCATTCTGTTTTGACTAACTGAGCATGTGTCATACTAATGGCACTCCTTATGTGAAGCACTTTTACTTGAGTTTATTATAATGTTGTTAAGCTAACAAAGTGATACTCTAATAAATTTAAAGGATTAGTCCACTTTTAAATAAACTTTTCCTGATAATTTACTCACCCCCATGTCATCCAAGATGTCCATGTCTTTCTTTCTTCAGTCGAAAAGAAATTAAAGTTTTTGATGAAAACATTCCAGGATTTCTTTCCATATTGTAGACTTGAATGGGCACCAAACAGTTGAAGGTCAAAATTAGTTTCACTGCAGCTTCAAATTGTTCTACACGATCCCAGATGAGAAATAAGGGTCTTATCTTGTGAAACCATTGCTCATTTTCTGAAAATATTTTAAAATTATATAAGTTTTAACCATAAATGCTCATCTTGAACTAGCTCTCTTCTTCTTCTTTATTAGAATTCCGGCAGTGTAGACACTGCTAAGTGTATTACTGCCCTCCACAGGTCAAAGTTTTGAACTAATTTTTATATGCAATATACTAGTATATAACAATTAGTTCAAAGCGATGGTTTCACTAGATAAGACCCTTATTTCTCATCTGGGATCGTGTAGAACAATTTGAAGCTGCAGTGAAACTAATTTTGACCTTCAACTGTTTGGTGCCCATTCAAGTCTACTATATGGAAAAAAAACCTGGAATGTTTTAATCAAAAACTTTAATTTCTTTTCAACTGAAGAAAGAAAGACATGAACATCTTGGATGACATGGGGTGAGTAAATTATCAGGAAAAGTTTATTTAAAAGTGAACTAATCCTTTAAAGTCAAGTTTAAAATTGATTGATGAAAATGCATGTGCCCTCATAACCTTTAATCAAAATAACTTCCCCTCCCTCTTGCAGCAATATCATCTCTCTTTTCTGATGACACTGGAGCAAGGGCGGGACAATCTGTCACTCACATGACATCACAGCAATAGCAAACTAAACCATCCAATCAATTCCCATTGGACCAAATCAAGTCCCACCCTAAATTTTTTCTTGTTTGAGAAGCTGTTTGACTCAGATACACATCACAATAGGGAAGAAAATACTATCGCAACTTCCGTTTCATGTCGACTTTAAAGAGTAGTACACACATATTCAGTAAAATCTATTTTTAATTGCTATTTGATGCAGTGTTATTATTGTAAACTAAAACTATTAAAAATAGCTTTTTGTAAGTGAAATAAAATGAAATATAAATATTAGATTAGAAACTTAACGTTAAAAAATAACATTGAAATGTTGCCTTGCAAGTAACTGAAATAAGTTTAAGCTGAAGTACTAAAACTACTAAAAACATAAATTACTGCTATTTAGAAATATATATAAAAAATAATAATAATAATAAAAAAGACAAAAGCACATAACAAAATTACTAAACCTTAAACCAAAATGAAAATGGAAACTGAAGCTACTTCAAAATATTAATAAATACTGTATTTGTATTTAAAGGCACACTATGTAAATTTTTGCCGCTAGAGATCGCTTATTCAAAACAAGGGCGTAGCTTGATGACGCCTTGATTTTGCGGAATCATGGGAGATGTTGTCTTCACATCTACAGCTGGTGGAAAAGAATGGGGATGGGACTCATGTTCATGGATGAGATTATTAATGTTACTGTAGTATGAAGCAGAGCAGGGCTGAGTGCTGTGCGAGCAGAAACGAGGCCGCTGGAGCACTTTATTATGCCGCAGTCGCCACTTTTGCTTCATCCAGTCAAGCGTATGTGGGGTAACGCAGTGCTGTTTTATCATATTAGATACATTTGTGTGTTGAAAGTTATAGTGCTACTCTGCGTTCGCTCGGCGGCTGCTATGAGACACTTAATGCACACTGCAGTAAGCTAGATCGATATTAGTCATGGTAAAACATGGTACTCGTGGTAAATCAAGAAAACGAGATTTAAACAATAAGACTTACTGTACTGAGCTATATAACAATGATTCGTTTTCTGTCGATGAATGCATCCAAACAGTTGCTCACCTGTCTAATAAAACACATAATATATTAAAGTGTCTTTGGTGTTTCCATGGTTTCAACAAAATAAAACCGGAAATCGAGGATAACGTGGGTATGATGTCATTGATAGGTGACGTAGGGACACGGTCCGTGTCCTGGTTAAAACTGCGTATTTCTCTGGATTTAAACATTCTTGGAAATATTTGTGATAATGTGTGACAACAAAATATATAACACTGTCGTTTTTGGATATTTTAATGCAAAAATCGTACATATTGTGCCTTTAAATAATACTAAAATATCACAGATTTGAGGTTATTTATAATAAGGATACATGCAATGCTGCCTTAAATTTTGGGCAAAACAAGGTTTTAGAGACAACGTAGCAAAGTTGCCTAAATAAAATGAGGTTTTACTGACTAGGTTTTGTAACAGAGCATATACTTCAGGCATGCACACACACACACAGACACACACACACAAGTACACACTTACACCCATACAGCACACACACATTTGTGCTTTTGAGGAAGGAAGTAGCAGATAGACACAGAAAGTACAGTGGACGCGGAAAAGAAGACATCATTTTGACAAGGTTTTATTTAGAGTTTTGCTTTGTTGGGGTTAGTTTTATCCCTCGATTTTAAGATTTATTTGGGTTAGTTCAATTACAGTTGCTAACAATCAAACACACAACTGGGGAGTGAGAGTAGATCAGACATACTAAACATACTAAATGTGTTTTGTGTTATAATCTTCTGAGTGTAATCGTATGGCTATACATTGTGTGATTTATGTATGTTTTGTATTTAATATGATTATTACTGGAGTGGGTGTGTTCATGGTAGCTTTCATCATTTGTGATATAAAGAACATGCCTTGGTGAGGTTGTGTAACTGACTCCCCAGTCTCTGTGAAAGTGATGTTGACGTGGAAAACAGAATGATTATTACAGGATTTTTGTACATAATACAGTGTAGCTCTAAAAACCTGCTCAAATAAGGCCACACAGACAAAGAGGAGAGAGCATATGACATGTCTAGATACATATATACTCACATCAAACAGCCTGTAACTGCTGAGAGTTTTATTTTATTTAAACTGGTACTTTACTCATGGCACTTTCTGTTAAAGATTTAAGCTTATGTAAAGTAAACGTGATTAAAACAGGAAAAATATATAGGTGTTCTATATATCAAATAAATATAGCCTTGGTGAGCCTATATTAAATTTTTTTTTAATCATTTGGCATCCTTAAAGGGTTAGTTCACCCAAAAATCATCTTTGGAACACAAATTAAGATATTTTTGATGAAATCTGAGAGCTTTTTGTCCCTCCATAGACAGTCTACACAACTCATAAAGTTCATAAAGAGATCATAAAACTGATTCAAATGAATCGAGTGGTTTAGTGCAAATTTTATGAAGAGACTTGATCACTTTATATGATGAACAGATTGAATTTAGGCTTTTATTCACATATAAACATTCATCAGCGAACATAAACAGAAGCTCAACCAAACCTGCTTGACGTGCAAGAACAAACCTCTTCTGGAAGCTCAAACATGTTGTCTGGCTATCACCAGACCAAGCTCAATTTAAAATTGAACATTGGTCTGGGGAGTCTGCTATGTATTTTCTACTGCACAAGAGGCGTGATCAACGAGCATTATTCACGCAATTGGATAGTCCTTCAACCAATCAGATCAACGATCCGGGTGACGTACTTTGCAGAGCGACGCGAAAACTCCAGACAGGTTTAGTTTGTATTGATTTTTAGCATTGATCAGCGGTTTGCAGAAGCAGCAATGGCATCGAGCGATTTTTGCAGGTTGTGCAAAAAAAACATGAAAGTGAGTGGTATTTACACCCACTCGAGCGATTTGTTTGCTAAACTAAAGAAGTCATTCAGCATCGTCGAGAGGTTAAAAGGAATTGGATTGACGGTCGTGCTTGCCGTCGCTTCTCTATCTTTATCATGTTATACCCACCAATAGCGAGCAAGGTGGATAAGCCAGTCTGTGATTGGTTCCCGCAAAAGTGTAACAGAAGCAGTAGAAATGAATGTACGGGTTTCCAGACTGAGTTGCCGGGGGAAATCAAATCGCCGGCAGATCAGGCTGGGTTTACCCAGTCTATCAAACATGTTTACGAGAATAAACCTCATTGGTTCTCACACGTCAAGCAAACATGCTTGAGCTTCTGTTTACCACAACTGATGTGTGAGTTGATGAATGTTTATATTTGGATAAAAGCCTAAATTCAAGCTGTTCATCATATAAAGTGATTGTGTCTCTTCAGAAAATTTGGACTAAACCACTCAATTCATATGGATTAGTTTTACGATCTCTTTATTAACTTTTTGAAGTGTCAAAGTGGTAGTTGCGTAGCTGTCAATGGAGGGACAGAAAGCTCTCAGATTTCATCAAAAATATCTTAATTTGTGTTCCGAAGATGAACGAAAGTCTAACAGGTGTGGAACGACATGAGGGTGAGTAATTAATGACAGAAATTTCATTTTTGGGTGAACTAACCCTTTAATAGATGTATATACGGATGCCATTTTGTCCATTCTGTTATGATTAAAGCAGTGCCGTAAATCCTGAAGAGTATTTTGAGAAAACTGTCTATCAATCAAACTGTCAATATTTCACTCAATTTGGTAAATTAGTCATGATGATGTCTATGCTTTGGATTTGGGATCCTGCTTTTAAGAAAAAAATTTCCCCCCCATTTTATGGCATTAACAGCTTCTGTGTTTGATGTCTGTACATCTGAGAAACCCAACCACAACATCTGAAACATTGTGATAGAGTCGAGACAGACTGAGGATGCTGCTGGTCGAGAGTAAAGCTGTCCGCCGGCGCTCTGAAGAGCTTCTCATTCAGATTCAGATCAGTTGAACCTTTTCTCAAGTGCTAAAACTGCCTGATACATAAAACCCTGATTGTGGATCTCTTGGCATAAACTCACAGGAGACGAATTAAATGCGAGAGCCTCTTCAGAGCACGATGGGAGGGCAGCCCTGATCTGGACCAAACACAAACAGCACACACATACGCATCTACATAGACAGACGATGAACGCCGTGAGCCAAACGAAATGCACGGCAGCAGAAGCAGCAGACAGAATAGGATATACACACAGCAGTGGGGTCAAAGGTCAAAGACATAAAGGTACTGCGGGGCAGATCGACAGACACGGAGACAGGAACCGAACTCCACACGCATGCGATCTCTCGCTCATTCTGAGGAATAAGGGGGTTGTACCTGGAACGGGGTCCCGCACTGTTGGGCGGAGGCATCGGGGGCGTGTCTTTGGGGCGTTCCCACAGGGGACGGGACTCCTGACGTGGATGCGGAGCGACCAAGTTTACACCCGGATTTTGTTTCTAAAAAGGAAGAAAATGTGTTAAATGAGTATCTAAAATCGGCATCCTTTTTATCTGCTTATCTGTGAAATGGACAGGACTCACCCCCAAGCATGGTGGTTGGGCTAATGGAAGAGCGGCCAAACCGACTGGGCGTGGCTGTGGGTGTGGCTGATTGTCCTGTGGGTGTTTCCCAATCCTGTGATTTCGGAGAAGAGCTACGAAGGGCTCTGTCCCTACTGTCACTTCTGCCTTTACTTTCACCTAGAAGAGAGAAAAAGTGGTAGAGATTTCAGTATGCAGTATAAGTATATCTGTTTTTATGAGAATGATTGCAGTTTCTTGGTAGTTTGTGGTAGTGCTGCAGTACAAATATATTACCGCTAGGTGGCACTACTGAGCCAAAATAACTTAACTCCTTGAGATTTTTTGCTAATGGCTAATTGGAACTACAGAGGTTGTCAGGGACATTAAACGTCATTGCGGCGAACCTGAAGTTAAGGTCATGCGACCACAATGTAGTTTGTTTATAGACTACAATCCAATAATACAAAAACCAAGGGAACCAGGGTGATGCTAACTTCTGGGTTGGCCTACAAAAACGTCATCACTACAGCGCTCTATAGTTTATTCTGCACAGTATGCAAGTAGTATGCTAGCATTCAATTCCATTGAGCTATTAAATTACAAAGTTACTTGTGTAATAAACATTATTAGTATTCAATAAATATTGAAAATGAAGAGAAAAGATGTTTTACACATTACCTATGCTTAAACTTGACATCTCTTTGTTTTTATTCTCCATTCTTTCATCTTTCATACAGTCAATCCCTTTATCTTTGTATTTTCCATTCCATTTCTTTCTTAATCTCTCTCCCCTCACAGGGGATCCATTAGCAGTCACATTCATCACGTCTTTCACTGGCTCTGAAGACATTAGGGAAATTGCTTTACTAACAGATGAAAGCTTTTCAATTATTTCAGCTGGCAAGAGTATCTGAATGCGTATCTGTATCGCCCATATAGATGTGTGCTTAGCTATATCGTCTGACACTTATGGGCGTATGAATTGAAGGTGACATCAGACTGTCATCAGTGTGTGTGTGTGTGACTGAAGCCTTATGCTAATTAAAGTCATGAGCTACTTCAGTTCATTTCAGTTCATGCAGCATTGCAACTAGGGTTGCAAAATGTCCCGTATAATCTCTCAATTCTGATTTTTTTCCCTTGCACTTGCAAGTTTATATCTCGGAATTATGAGTTTATAACTCACAATTCTTTCTCGCAATCTGACTTCATTTCTCGCAGTTCTGAGATTTATATGTAGATATAAACTTTCGATTGCAAGAAAAAAAAATCAGTGTAGTCTGACTCCTGAACTAATGACTCTTATGAGTCGGTTCTTTTTGTGAATCAGAAACATACAGTAAAGTGCAACCAGTGTAGTCCGACTCCTGAACGAATTACTCTTATGAACCGGTTCTTTTAGTGAATCATAAACATACAGTAAAGTGCAACTAGTGTAGTCCGACTCCTGAACGAATGATTCTTATGAACCGGTTCTTTAAAGGTGCCCTAGATTCAAAAATTGAATTTACCTCGGCATAGTTAAATAACAAGAGTTCAGTACATGGAAAAGACATACAGTGAGTCTCAAACTCCATTGTTTCCTCCTTCTTATATAAATCTCATTTGTTTAAAAGACCTCCGAAGAACAGGCGAATCTCAACATAACACCGACTGTTACGTAACAGTCGGGGTGTACGCCCCCAATATTTGCATATGCCAGCCCATGTTCCCAACATTATGAAAGGCATTAGACAAGGGCAGAACGTCTGGATGTGCACAGCTGAATCAACAGACTAGGTAAGCAAGCAAGGACAATAGCAAAAAATGGCAGATGGAGCAATAATAACTGACATGATTCATGATAACATGATATTTTTAGTGATATTTGTAAATTGTCTTTCTAAATGTTTCGTTAGCATGTTGCTAATGTACTGTTAAATGTGGTTAAAGTTACCATCGTTTCTTACTGTATTCACGGAGACAAGAGCCGTCGCTATTTTCATTTTTAAACACTTGCAGTCTGTATAATGCATAAACACAACTTCATTCTTTATAAATCTCTCCAACAGTGTAGCATTAGCCGTTAGCCACGGAGCATAGCCTCAAACTCATTCAGAATCAATGTAAACATCCAAATAAACACTGTACTTACGCGATTAGACATGCTGCATGACGAACACTTTATAAAGATCCATTTTGAGGGTTATATTAGCTGTTTGAACTTTTTTTATGTTGTTTAAGGCAAGCACGAGCTCCTTGGGCGTGGAGCACGAGATTTAAAGGGCCACACACCCTGAATCGGCTCATTTCTAATTATGCCCCAAAATAGGCAGTTAAAAAAATGAATTAAAAAAAATCTATGGGGTATTTTGAGCTGAAACTTCACAGACACATTCAGGGGACACCTTAGACTTATATTACATCTTGTAAAAAAAAATTCTAGGGCACCTTTAAGTGAATCATAAACATACAGTGAAGTGCAACTAGTGTAGTCCGACTCCTGAACGAATTACTCTTATGAACCGGTTCTTTAAGTGAATCATAAACATACAGTAAAGTGCAACTAGTGTAGTCCGACTCCTGAACGAATGATTCTTATGAACCGGTTCTTTTCGTGAATTATAAACATACAGTTCATCCGGAAAGTATTCACAGCGCTTTACTTTTTCCACATTTTGTTATGTTACAGCCTTATTCCAAAAGGGATTGAATTCATTATTTTCCTCAAAATTCTACATACAATACCCCATAATGGCAATGTGAAAGAAGTTTGTTTGAAATCTTTACAAATTTATTAAAAATAAAAAACGAAAAAAATCACATGTACATAAGTATTCACAGCCTTTGCTCAATA
Organism: Anabarilius grahami; assembly: GCA_003731715.1. Classification (NCBI taxonomy): domain Eukaryota; kingdom Metazoa; phylum Chordata; class Actinopteri; order Cypriniformes; family Xenocyprididae; genus Anabarilius; species Anabarilius grahami. Next base: position 1,160,999 of record RJVU01042602.1, on the reverse strand, counting down.
CTTTGTTGAAGCACCTTTGGCACCAATTACAGCCTCAATTCTTTTGGAGTATGATGCTACAAGCTTGGCACACCAATTTTTGGGCAGTTTCTCCCATCTCCCACTTTCTCTCAAGCTCCATCAGGTTGGATGGGGAGTGTCGGTGCACAGTCATTTTTAGCTCTCTCCAGAGATGTTCATTGGGGTTCAAGTCTGGGCCACTCAAGGACATTCACAGACTTGTCCCGTAGCCACTCCTTTGTTATCTTGGATGTGTGCTTAGGGTCATTGTCCTGTTGGAAGATAAACCTTTGCCCCAGTCTGAGGTCCAGAGTGCTCTGGAGCAGGTTTTCAACAAGGATTTCTCTGTACATTGCTGCATTCATCTTTCCCTCGATCCTGACTAGTCTCCCAGTTCCTGCTGCTGAAAAACATCCCCACAGAATGATACTGCCACCACCATGCGTCACTGTAGGGATGGTATTGTCCAGGTGATAAGCGGTGCCTGGTTTCCTCCAGACATATTGCTTGCTATTCAGGCCAAAGAGTTCAATCTTTGTTGATCCTTCAGGCTCCTTTTGGCAAGCTCCAGGTGGGCTGTCATGTGCCTTTTACTGAGGAGTGGCTTCCGTCTGGCCACTCTACCATACAGGCCTGATTGGTGGAGTGCTGTAGAGATGGTTGTTCTTCTGGAAGGTTCTCCTCCCTCCACAGAGAATTGCTGGAGCTCTGTCAGAGTGACCATCAGGTTCTCGGTCAGCTCCCTGACTAAGGCCCTTCTCTCCCGATCACTCAGTTTGGCCGGGCGGTCCACTCTAGGAAGAGTCCTGGTGGTTCCAAACTTCTTCCATTTACAGATGATAGAGGCCACTGTACTCATTGGGACCTTCAATGCTGCAGAAATGTTTCTGTACCCTTCCCCAGATCTGTGCCTCGATACAATCCTGTCTCGGAGGTCTACAGAGAATTCCTTGGACTTCATGGCCTGGTTTGTGCTCTGACATGCACTGTTAACTGTGGGATCTTATATAGACAGGTCAGGTGTTTGCCTATCCAAATCATGTCCAATCAAAAAAATGTACCACTTGTGGACTCCAGTCAAGTTGTAGAAACATCTCAAGGATGAACAGTGGAAACAGGATGCACCTGAGCTCAATTTTGAGTGTCATGGCAAAGACTGTGAATTCTTATGTACATGTGATATTTTAGATTAAGAGCCAGGAGGTGAAAACTTCTGAACAGGATGAAGATGTCACAATTTTTCTTATTTTGTTTAAATATCATTGTTTTTCATTTAGTACTGCCCTTCGGAAGCAACAGAAGATACTTGCATGTTTCCCGGAAGAAAAATTAAGTACAATTTACCTTGATATTTGAATTCAAAAGTTTTCACCCCCCGGCTCTTAATGCATTGTGTTTCCTTCTGGAGCATCAGTGAATGTTTGAACCTTTTTTAATAGTTGAGTTTGAGTCCCTCAATTGTCCTCAGTGTGAAAAGACGGATCTCAAAATCACACAGTCACTGCTGGAAAGGGTTCAAATATGCAAAAAATGCTTGAAAACTGAAGAATCTGCAGGACCTGGAAGATTTTTCTGAAGAACAGAGCTCAGTTTAACTGCTCAGAACAAACAAGAGACTCATGAACAACCATCACAAAACAAAAAAACAGTCATGGATCATCCAGGTAACCACACACAGTATTGAGAATCAATGGTTCACATACTTTTGAATGGGGCCATTTTAATAAATTCAGCTATTTTTTTTGTCTTGTGAACTAAATGCAAACATCTTTTATGTAAAATATCTTACTCAGGACAGTGCTAAATAAAAAAATAACATGCATTTTGTATGATCTCTCTTATTTTATTAAAATTACTCACATTTTCACAGATTCTGCAAGTGGTTCACATAATTTTTCTTGCAACTGTGTATATATATATATATATATATATATATATTTATGCACAAAAAAA
>RJVU01042602.1:1120682-1159039 GCA_003731715.1 Anabarilius grahami | reverse complement strand
TGTCCCTGGTATCCTCTGTTGACGTTGGTAATGTTAGCTTATTTTGCATTCTGGTCTCAAATAGCTCCTCAAAAACCTTATTTGTCATACTTTATCTCTCTGGAAACACACACACACACACACACACACACACACACATGCTATGTTGTCTGGCCACGTCTGCTGAAATCCCATTAGTCTGTGGTGTCCTGCTCCATTAGTCTACATTTAATTAGTGTCCACTGTCATTAGTGTTAGGCGCTAATGCTAAGACTGCGACAAATTTATCATATTTACTTATTAACATGCACACAGTCAATGCCTGGATATAGCCTGCTTAAACACTCATCTGTCCGTATGTGTGTGTGAATTTGAGTCCATTAGAGGAGGGGATTTTAGGTGTGTGTTGGCAGGAGTGTGTTCTTGTCAGTGTTCACAGGGTCAGATTGTTCTACAAGGCTCCTCAGCTAACAGCAGCCAACATAGAAACGTGTTCTCCTCATCCAGTTAGAGTGAAATGCCAAGCCAAATACCTTTTGGCACTCAGATGTAATGGACACAAACTACACCACTGAAACAAGACTAAAAGGCACAGCAGGAGAGAGCCAAACAAGAGAAAGGTTGTAGTTTATCTCCAAGGTCAGTTTCTTTCTTTTTTTTAGGAATCTAAAGATCAGCAGCCGATTGCACCAAACCTCTTGAGACAAACTTAGTGATCATTTGTTTAGAATTACAACTAAGGCACTTTTTTTTATCTTAAAGGGGTAGTTCACCCAAAAATGAACATTTTGTCATAATTTACTCATGTTGTTCCAAACCTGAGTTTTTTTCTTCTGTTGAACAATATTTTGAATAATGTGGGAAACCATACAGTTGATGGCACCCACTGACTTCCATAGTATTTTTTGCCTACTGTGGAAGTCAATGGGTGCCATCAACTGTCTGGTTACCCACATTGTGTTCAGCAGAAGAAAAAAACTCGTACAGATTTGGAACCACTTGAGGTTGAGTAAGTAATGACAACATTTTCATTTTTGGGTGAACTATCCCTTTAAGGTGTTGCAATCAGGCCCAGAGGAGGAGAGAAACAGAAGACATAAAGTCATACTGTGAGATATAAAGTTGCAAAAGTGACATAAAAAGTCCCATTGCAAGATATAAAGTCACATTGTGAGATATGAAGTCGATATTACGAAAAAATAGATGAGACTGAAACAGCTACTTTAAAATAGATTTCTAAAATGTTAAGTAACAGCTTTTTGTCTAATCTTTGTGAGTGATGTGAATGCTAGGAATATGGTTATTTATTTTTAACAATGTGAATGTCTCAGTTGAGCTTTATTTATTTGTATTTGATACGTTTCACTGTGGATTTTTTGGTAAATCAATCGCATTTCGGCGCAGGCTTTGCAAACAGACTTTTACGATATGGACTCGACAGTAATGCAACAACATGAAAGTAACTGTGTTAATTCTAATGCCCGATCTGATATGTAATGATTCATGTACAGTCAGATGTTCTTTGTCTATGTGTCAGCAAATCAAACCAGTGACTAAACGGTCAACTTCACATTGTTTCTCTTAGTAGGATGAAAATAATCTGTTATTTAAACGGTGATTAAATTACATATAGAAAGCGATCAAAGAACGCTTTCTTTACAATCTGTGGAGCTGTCAATCAAACAGCGCGAGTTTATCAGTGACTCGCACCAAAACTCAATTTTTTTATTTAACAAATCTCTTAAGCTGGGCACACATTTAACAACTAGCTAAAACATTCTAAGACTATGCTCAACACACAGTGATTGTTTCCTGCTCCTGAAGCAGATTTATATACTTTCACATGGAATTTAAACACCGACTGTAATCGCAGACTGAACGCAACTGGCTCTGACTGGACGCGTTTGAGCGCGATCAGTCATAAGTATCAATTTACATTCATAATCGGCCTTACAATCGTTAAGTGTGCGCGGCTTTAGTTACATCGCGTTTGCACTGTTAGTTATGATGAAAACATTCGTTAGTGTAGTGAAATCACTGTTAAAGCAATATGTCTCGACCGAACACTTGTGATTGGCTCACCTGAATCAGGCCTTAATACTAAGTGTAAACAGGGCTAGTGATGTCATATAGAAGTTATGGAAGTGACAGAATCCATGATGCCACAGAGGCAGAATGGAATAAAAAAAATAAAAGAGCTCTGAAACTGCCAGAATTAAATTGTCATAATGGAAACTATAAAACTACGTATGCCAGTATTTTGTTGCACTGGAGCCAGTTTGTCGCTGTTTAATGGCACAATCTTGGAAGATCTTGATCAGAATTTCTTCTCAATCATATTGACTGTTTTCAGCCTGACTGAGAACCTGATCTGCCATTATGATCCGTGTTACTCAGATCAGCTCTCTTTGTCACAGCAGGGCACAATGTAAGCACTTCTGTGCCTCTAAATTATGCTAATGTATGCAAACCTCAGAGCTATAATGATGAGGAAATATATTAAATGCGTGGGATCATTATTAGTATATGCTAATGTAACCTTAGAGTATGTGAAGTTAGTCAGACACTTGCATTTTAGAAACTATTAAGCTATTCAGTGCTGCAGGGAAAGCACTATTGAATTTAAATACAGCTGCATACATTAAGGCTTAACAGTAGACTGCTGTCTATTAAGGCATATTTAGAGCTATTTATGGGCACTGTAGGGTATAATAAAAACAAACTCATAAAACATTTAAATTAGACTGATACTTAAGACAGATTAATGCACAAACACTATTGCGTGCCACTTGACACTGGCACAGATTCAGACTCTGTATGTCTTTCTGGCGCCGAATGGTGTCATGCTGAGTTGTAGTAGAATTCCCTAACAGGATTTGGACCAGGATAACTGGCCTGAACAGGAAGAGCTCAGTCTACGATTGTTTTATCTCTAAATGGGTATTTCTGAAAATACTCAATTACAGCCCAAGCGTGAAGTTTAAGACTGACTTGGCAGCTTTTTATATGAGATCTGTAGAGATGAAGAAAGAAGGTTTATTCAATCAATGGATGACTATTTTTCTATACAAACTCGGGTTTTATGTTTTTTTTTTAATTTATTTTTTTATTATACTAAATGGGACGTATTATTGGCTTTGATAATGCGCCCTGCCACAAAGCAGAAATGGTTCAGGAATGATTTGAGGAGCACAATCCAATCGAGCATCTGTGGGATGTGCTGAACAAACAAGTCCGATCCATGGAGGCTCCACCTTACAACTTACAGGACTTAAAGGATCTGCTGCTAACATCTTGGTGCAGATACCACAGCACACCTTCAGGGGTCTAGTGGAGTCCATGCTAGACGGGCCAGGGCTGTTTTGGCAGCAAAAGCGGGACCAACACAATATTAGGAAGGTGGTCATAATGTTATGCCTGATCGTTGTATATTAAAAGTATGAAGCTAGAACATCTGCAAGGATTTTGACTCACTTATAAGACTAAATCTGAATGTGAGATCATGATCAGTTTCCGTTACACGTGGCCACATCCGTGTATCTTAGCAGAGTGATGTTGAGCTGTAAATAGATATTGGTGTGTTTTGGATCACTGTGACCGATTCTTCACTATCGCTCTGTCTTTTCTCTCTGTGTGTCAGTCAAACACACATGCAAATACTAATGCCGGCAGCCTGTTAATCTCACACACCTCCACACTCTGTCAGGCACGAAGCCCAAGCCACAGATCCGTGGAAGACATACTGACAGGAGGTGCCTGTGTGTGTTTGTGTCTCTCTGCTGGACTGGGTAGCGTAAAATTGACTGTGATGGACAGACTGACCGGCTTCTGTGTGTGTGTGTTTTGTGTACTTATCATATTGAAGTCAGGTGAGGTTTGACTTTTTATGACGGTATGTAAAGAATATGAAATTTTACATGCACTCAAAAAAATGATACGTTGGATTAACTTAATTTTTTTATGTCAACAGGTTCCACGTAATTTGATTGTTGCATTTAATTAACATTATTTATTTCAGTTAACTTAAATTTATTACGTACAGTTAACTCAATGCCATTTAGTAGAATCAGGTTAACATTCTTAATTTTGTTCAAAACCATTAAGTTTAATTATCCTAATATTAATATCAAACAGAAATTAAAAAAAAAATCCAGTTTAATTGATTAGTTTGTTTAGTTGATGCGTTCAAGAACAATTTTCAGCCCCTTTGCAAAGCATGATGGGAAGTGAAAGTCCTGTTTGATTGAATCCTGGTTGAGTTTACTTGATTGAAACATGTTATTTTAATATTAAAACATTAAGTTAAGTCAAAAAGTAATCGTTTTAAGTCAATTTAACATGCATCAATTAAATTTGAACCAGAAACCTAATACAATGATGTTGAATCAAAATAAGTTGTTTAAATAAAGTGAACAGCATCAAAAAATAATTTTTTTGAGTGTGTGTGTGAGTGTATTTGTGTGCATGTGTGTGGAGGATTCAACATGATAGCCTTGACTCGTTAGTCTGTTAAGTGTTTCAGAATGATTTTAATCATGATTTGAAAGGCTCATGAGAAAGCCATTCAACAACCCTTGCAACACAACAATCCGGCCACCTTCACAATCAACAATGAGCTTGATTTGAAGAGGCTCAGTTTGGTATGGAATAATGTGGTTCATTTTCGAGCTCTCTCTGTCCTGTGCACTATAAGCATGTTCAATAGTCTGTGCGTAGGTTGATCACTCAATTTTTAATCTCTAATCGGGCTCAAACACACACACTCTTGCACACAGACACACCTGGGGTGATGGAAGTGGACCGTGGAAATAGGACATGAAAGCCATCTCTCCTCCACACGCGGGAAAAAATAACACTGGAAAAAAGTCCTTAGCTGCAGCACTCAAGACGATTACACAGGCTCTTTAAACCCAATCAGGCTTTGCTCTTTGAGACAACATCCCTCACTTTGAAGTTGTAACTGAGATGGCTACCAATCGCCTCCAGATATCTCTCAGTTAACCCTAACAATTCCAGTATTCGCTGGGTTTAAAATGTGTGGATCTAATTAACTGAAGGCTTTAGTACTTTTTCTTGATTGCTTATATGTCGATAAGATGACAATTATTTAATTATTAATATTCCGTGTTCAATACAAGTTAAAGGCACAATATGTAATTTTTCGCTGCTAGAGGTCGCTTATTCAAACAAAGGCATAGCTTGATGACGCCTTGATTTTCGCGGAATCATTGGAGGTGTTGTCTTCAAGAATCCGACGAGACACGGGCAGAAATCATATTCACGGATGAGCTGATGTATTAAAGATTTATTAACATTACTGTAGTATGAAGCAGGGTGTGGCTGAAAGCCGTTGGAGCGGAACGAGGCCGCTGGAGCGATTGCTAATGAGAGACGAGCGTGACACATGACACGGCTCGAGAGCAATGGAGCTTTCATTATGCCGCAGACGACCGCGTCCGCTTCTTCTGGTAATGCGTATGTGGGGAGAAGCAGTGCTGTTTTATCATATTAGATTAATTTGTGTGCTAAAAGTTATAATGCTGTACGTTCGCTTGGCTGCTACTATAAGATACTTGTTGCGCACTGCAGTAAGCTAGATCGATATTAGTCATGGTAAAACATGGTACTCTTAAATAAGACTTACTGTGCTGAGCTATATAACAATGATTCGTTTTCTGTCGATTAATGCATCCAAACAGTTGCTCACCTGTCTAATAAAACACATAATATATTAAAGCGTCTTTGGTGTTTCCATGGTTTCTGGTTAAAATTGTTTATTTCTCTGGATTTAAACATTCTTGGAAACATTTGGGATAATGTTTTTAGTACACAAGTCAACAAAATATATAACAATGGTTTTTGGATATTTTAATCAAAAAATCGTACATATTGCGCCTTTAAACTCAATCAACAGCTCATTTACCTTCATTGTAAGTGTCTCACTGTAACCTAGATTCCTTATTTTTAAAAGAAAAAGAGGGAAAAGTTGACTTTTGTGGTAATCATCATTTCAATAAATATGTAAAAGTAGGGGGAAATGCATAGTTAAATATCCTATTATACTGTATCCAATATCAACCAATTAAAAAATCTCAGTAACCACTATGGTACCAATATATTGTGTATACAGTATACTATTATCTTCTTAATATTACCCAGCTGGTAAACTGCTGCTGCTAACATTAATTTCAGTTGAAAGACATATAAAAGTTGCATAGTTTACACTGTTTTTAAAAAGTTTTGGGTCATGTTTTCCACAAAAATATTAAGTAGCACAACTGTTTTCATCATTGATAATAATAAGAAACATATCAGAATGATTTCTGAAGGATCATGTGACACTGAAGACTGGAGTAATGATGCTGAAAATTCAGCTTTGCATCACAGGAATAAATTACATTTTATAATCCATTCAAATTGAAAACAGTTATTCAAAATGTTAATAATATTTCACAATATTACTATTTTTACTGTATTTTTAATCAAATAAATGCGACCTTGATGAGCATAAAATACTTTTTTTCGAAAACATTTAAAAAACTGACCCCAAACTCTTTTTTTTTTTCTTTTTGGTTACACGTTTAGAGCATTTATAACATTCTCACTCACCATCTGCTGACTCTTTGTTCTTGCGGCTTCCAGAACCTTTCTTCAGCATGTTGCGTCCAGAAGAGAACAAGTTGCTGAGCTCATCCAGAGGACTGGTTGGTGTGCGACAGCCTCGACCTCCCGACCCTGAGCTTGAACCCGAAGCAGTGGAGACATTTTGCATGGAGCCCCCGTGCACACTAGAGGAATTCGAGAGCCGCCCGCTTTCACGTGATCCATGTGGAACTCCAGAAGCGCTGCGAGGAATCGTCCCGGTCATGAGAGCATCGTACGGAGGGGGCCGCTTCAGGGTGAGTGGCGTTAACGCACGACCAATACTGACGGGGGACGGGCAGGCGGAGTGGCTCCGTGGGTACCCGTGTGCCGTGGACGACCCACCGCTTTTGTACAGAGCAGATGTCAGGGGTGGAGCGGAGGACCGTCCTGATGCTGTGATTGTTTGTTGCTCCTTAGTCTCTGCTGACTTCTTATGATGATGGTGATGATGATGGTGGTGGTGGTGGTGGTGTTTACCAGACACCTGCTGTGCCTCCAGCTGTGGTCCGGGGTCAGCGCTAGTTGGGGATGCACCAGGTTTAACAAATCCGACGTTCTCCAACATAGGCAGTTTGGTGACATCCAGCGGAGTAAGAGGAGATTCGTCAGAGTTGGGGGAACACTGGGCTGGTGCAGGAGGGAATACTAGCAGAGGAGGGCGGTGGGAAAGCAAATTCGGGAACGGGGCGGGAATGTCACAGAGTGAACCACGTGGAGTGGTGGGTCGTGTAAGTTCTACTTCCGGCACCAAAGGAGTGGGACACTGCTCCCATCGTGACTGGCCGTGGTCTAAGGATGAAGGTAAATCGTCGTAGGCAGGATATTTCATCTCCTCATACACACTTTCACCTTGGTCATCCTCTTCGTCGCCATTAGCTCCAGCAATTCGACTGAAGTCTCGTAGGATATTCCCCACCATCTCTATATAAACAGGCTCCGCCTCATCATCAGTGGCAGGGGCGGGGCTTTGATTCTGAGACGCCGACTTCTTTTTGTGTTGTCGCGGCAGAGAGGCAGACTTAACCTTGCTGCTGTGGTTTTGAATGTAAGACTCGTCAAAGGATGTGCTGAGCTGCGTGTTGGGGTTGCGTTTGGGTTTGGGCGGAGGCATGCGACGGTACTCCTCACTGCAGGGGCGGGATTTAGATGCTGTGGGCAAGAGAACGGAAATGTTTAGAAATATGGATAGCATTTGACAGAAAAAATGTGTTTACATTCTAAAAAGATGGTAGAGAAATAATGTTGCTTGTATAGACGCATATCTAATAAAAAATACTGTATTTACTGTAATTTAATGCTATCTTGCTGAGTAAAAATATTAATTTCTTCTTCAAAAAAAAAAATCTTTGTGCAAATGCATTTTGAGATACATGTGGAAGAACATGTTCTTTTAGCTCTATACTTATAGATCATATGTAGTTAGAAACAGAATTGAACAGTACAGCTAATAAAATGTAGCAGAAGCATAAAAGTAAAGTACTGCAGTATAGTAAGGTGTTAACAGAGTGTCATTGTGGTCATGGCTTAGCAAAAGGCTAGCCAAGTCAGAGTGTATTAGTTTTAATGTCAGTGCTAACCCACAAATCCGAATGGGGCTGCACAGGGCCATTACTGTTCTATTGTGCACGTGATCGTCTTTGATGCTTCACGTTTTATTCGTTCTGCTCGCATCACGTCCCACCACTGCCCTCTCAGTACAGTCACTAATCCTGAATGTGTGTGGTTATGAAGTGAGTTAATGGGCTTCTCCAAGGACTTTTTAGTGAGAATAGAGTTTAACACTCTGCTTGAGACAGGATTAATTATACACAGTTGAGCTACCAGTGCTGAGAAACGAAAGAAGCAGGCTGTGCTCAGTGTGTGTGCAGCTGTGTTCAGATTCACAGGCTCCCAAACGGTATTCTTCCTGCACACAGAGTAGGGGATATCTGCAGAAGTTAACTTTTTAGGCTATAATGACAAAATATACTTGTGTAAATAAATATATTATATGCTGTATATACTTTATACATATATACTTTTTTTTAAAAATTAATACATTATAAATTACATTTAAATAATATGTAATGTGCGTGTATGTATATATTACATATTATTTTATTTTATATTATGTACTATAAAACGGATGGTTCCTGTCCTTGATTCTGATTGGTCAATAGCTGTGTTTTATCAAAGTCCCTTTAAGACAAGTCATTTCACTTGGTGGCCATCTTTGAAACGCTTCTTGGGCATGCAAGTGCAGCTCCTATCTCTTTGAATAGGGAAACATCAAATTCTCCAAAGCTATTTGCCAAGCTTTCGATTAAATTTCATATTTGAAATCACCAATGAAATCTGACAACGACTGTCTCATACATTTTGTTACTAAACGCTCGATTCATGACAAAAAACGGTATTTTCCAGGCTGGATCAAGCTAATGCGCATGCGCAGTCCTAAATGTGCGTCTCTTGTGTCTCATTTTGGAGGCGCACGTCTGATAGTTTCTATAGAAACCTTCTAACGGCCGCTGCAGTGACGCGATGACTTTACCGGTCGGCGATTGGCTCTTATTTAGAAGGCGGGACTTATTCTGCCATATTGCGCGTTGCACTTTCTCCCATTCAAAACAATACGAGTGACGCATCTTGTGTTATTCGATAGTCTTTGGTTTTATTCACGATAAAACACGGCTATGACGCTTCACCCAACGGTTCTGTGTACCGCTACACCCTTAACAAAAACAACGTAAACTCTTTGTTCTCAGTTGATATTGTTCATTGAAGTTACTGTATGTAGAAGAGTATTGTGAGAAAGAGATCGATTGAGCGAGTTTATTACCTGCATTCAGATTTAGCATTTTCCTTCATGTCAGTCCTATGTTCATAATAAAAAATCTGTTTAAATGTCCGATGTATTATCTTGTCCTTTTAACAGTTTAAGGGGTTTTCCCGTGACTGACAGCACTAGTCAAAGCATTTGTCAGTTGCGTCTATGTTCCCTGTTCACAACAATTCAGTCTTTTCAATGTAAAAGTCATCACTACTGACTGACACACTCTAATGGCGTAATAATGTACGTTATCTTCTGTTGCTGTTCACGGTCAGGGACTATTTTTTCTGGCAGAAGGAGTGCTTTTAGTGATTTTACTTCATGAAAGTTGCGTTGATACATATTTTTGGCTTTAATATTTGTGTTGTGTGGTAACCGTTTTATAAAAACAATAAGGTACTCAAGGCTAGTGCTGTATCATGAATAAGTCATGGCTGAAGGGGTTCACTCCAATGGTGTGAGGACCCTTGTAATTGCTCCGTCAGTTCTTCTTCTTCTTCTTCTCCGAAATGAGTCGCATTTTTGAGGGCCTAAACATGCTTGAAAACTCATGAAACTTTGCACACACGTCAGAAGTGGTGAAAATTTATGTCTGATATAGGTTTCAGAATTAGGTGTGGCAAAATGGCTTGATAGCGCCACCTACAAAATTTCAATTAAGCACCCTTCGCGCTACGTTTCACGTACAGGTATGAAATTTGGTAGATATGTAACAGCCCAATACCTACAAAAAAGTCTGAAAACCCAACAGGAAGTCAGATATTTTGAGTTTTCTCTGCAAAATTTTTGCAGTTTTTGTCATTTCCAGATGTTGTACTTTAACGAACTCCTCCTACAGCTTTTATAAGATCAACATCATATTTGGTCAGTCTAATCTAAAGGCATTTGAGACGTTAAATTGTGAAGATCTTGAGTTTTCACTGAAGGGCGTGTCCGTGGCGGCCTGACAAAGTTTGATGTTTTGCCATGAAACAGGAGGTTGTTGTAACTCGGGCATACAATGTCCGATCTGCTCCAAACTTCGCATGTTTTATTAGAATCTTGACCTGGAGGCGTATACATGGCAATAATTAGTTACAGTCATAGCGCCACCTGCGGGCAACAGGAAATGACATGCTTTACGCTGTAATTCACTCCCAGAAACACATTTAAACATGACATGAAGTACCAAACATGTTAGAGGTCATGCAACACTTGACTAAGTGTTAAAGTATGTAATTAACGCCACAAAACAGGAAGTTGTTGTAACTCAGGCATACAATGTCCGATCTGCTCCAAACTTCACGTTTGATAATAGTCCTGGCCTGATGACATCTACATGGCAATATTAAGTAAGAGTCAAAGCGCCACCTGTTGGCATCAGGAAGTGTGGCACGTCGAAATGACTTTGCCATATTTCTCCTGTATTGACTCGCTTACATGCGTGTCAACCACTGTTCACAGTTTTCCAAAGGCCAACGAGTGGTGGTGGCCCAAGGTGCAAGGGCCCTTTCATCGCTGCTTGCAGCTTTAATTTCATGTTATTTTCATGTTAAAACTAAGTGTGTTTGTGACAGAAATCCTCCACTAAAGCATGGCACATTTTCCATGTTATCTCCATGAATGAAAATGAGAAATGGAGAAATGTAGATCTTTAAAGTTAATTTTACTTATAGTGATTAAAACATTACATGTGTTGGGAAAAAAAGTACAAACATTGCCAATCTGGACAAACACAGTAATATAAAGTTTGTCTGTATTCTTAATGAATATTAGTTGGTTGTTTAAAATGATTAGAAATTAATTCAGTATTCAGGGACTGACTTGATAGGTAGTATAAAACCTACTGTATTGTTCATGCCTACCCTAGTATAAAAACAATATATTAAATTCATTTCTTTAAATCATACCCTTTTTGGGGCCTGAGCCCCCCTAATATTGAAATCTTAGAATCGCCTCTGCGAAAAAACTCTGTGAAGTACACTTTGCAGGGCACTATCAGGCAGTTGGAGTGTGCTACTGTCAGTAACTGGTGATGTTAGCTTGTAGAGATGCTAGGCTTTGCTTTCTGTATGTGGTTGGAGGAGATAATGGAATAATCAAACAGACAGTTTCCGACACTGGAGGGCAGTGAGAAAAACTAGAGTGGAGAAAACTAGGTCATTTTAACTTCATGAATGAATTTCTTTCTGACTAATCATCTCAGTGAAAAGCAACTGTTTCAATTTCTCTTCAGCCCTCCCCCTCTTGTTTACTCACTCATGCTCCATCTTCCTGTCATTTCTCCCCACATCACCTCGGCTAGGCTCAGTGAAGGGCAACTTGACTGACCCGTTTCCTCCAGCAATGGCAGGGCATTGTGTGTTTTTGTATTTGTGTCTATTAGTGTGTCTCTTGCCAACAGCAAGTGCAAGTAATAGTTAATGGGGCAGCATGGGATGTATGCTAATTTTTAATCTCCCGTAAAGCTGGCTGAAGCTATAATTACGTCATTCTCTAGAGACTCTGGATGCCTGTGTGTCTGTGTGTGTGTGTGTGTGTATGTGTGGATGGCATTTTGTTATATAAAGGACATGACAGGGGTTTATTTCAGCTTTGTGGTTGAACTCTGTGATACACAGATGAAAAGTCAGCAAGAATGACAAAATGATTTAACTTATCATTCAGAGAAAGATCACAGTACCTCACACAAGTGACAGAAAGAGGACAGAGTGGATTGCATTCTCTCAGCAATTTTACACACAAAATGGTACACCTTGCAAGAACCTCACATATACTTCTAACATAAATTTAGTTGATTATAATTACTGCACCCTAACCTTAAATGGGTGTTTACAATGACAACCATTTACAAAGGCAAAGCACAAATCCAGAACTCAAACATTTTTGATTAAAGTTAGCACTTTAAAACAACATGACCAATAGTGACCATTGGCAATATAAAAAGCAAAAGTAAGATAAAATATGTAAGGTTGCAAATAAATTGTTATATATAATAATTTATATAAGTAAGCAATAGGCAATAAGCGGAGTGCCTGCAACCCCTTCAGCCGTGACTTATTCACGATACAGCACTAGCCTCGAGTACCTTATTGCTTAAAGCCAAAAATGTTGTCAATGCAACTTCCATGAAGTAAAGTCTCACTAAAAGTATTCCTTCCGCCGGAAAAAATAGTCCCTGATTGTGAACAGCAACAGAAGTTGCATTATTATGCCATTAGATGGCGGCAAAGACTGTCTTTATGAGTGTGTCAGTCAGTAGCGAAGACTTTTATATTGAAAAGACTGAATTATTGTGAACACGGAACAAGACAAAACTGACAAATGCTTTGACTAGTGCTGTCAGTCATGGGAAAACCCCTTAACTGTTAAAAAGACAAGATAATACATCGGACATTTAAACAGATTTTTTATTATGAACATAAGACTGACCTGAAGGAAAATGCTAAATCTGAATGCAGGTAATAAACTCGCTCACTCGATCTCTTTCTCACAATACTCTTCTCCATAATACAGCAAGCTTCAATGAACAATATCAATTAAGAACATACCGTTTACGTTGCTAAGAGTGGTTGCTAAGGGTGTTGTGTAGTGACACACAGAACCGTTGGGTGAAGCGGTCATAGACGTGTTTTATCGTGAATAAAACACAGTTATTGACCAATCAGAATCAAGGACAGGAACTAACCGTTTTATAATACATATTATATAAGTTAATTATATACTTTTTGTGAGATAGAAAGTCACAAATGTGAGTAATACATTTACAATTGTCAGAATTCTAATTGCAATTCTGAGATTTAAAATTGAAATTGGACAATGCAATTGTAAGATATAAAGTCATATTGTGAAACATAAAATCACAATTACCATTTTAAATTTTTTTAAACTGAAAGTATGGAGTCCTGCACACGACATTCAGGGGGAAAAAACAAGCTATCATCGTCACGAATTAAGAATTTGTTCCCACATTTTAGGTGAATGGTTGGCTAGATTTAACTAAAATGAGGAAACAAATTAATAAAACATGGCCAAGTATTTATAGGAATGAATTCTATTATTTTATTTTTTTCCCCCTTCAGGTCTCTGTACACTGAAAAACATTTGGTGTAGGATTTTTGTTAGTAATGGTTTGGAAAAATAGTACTGCTGTTGTTTAGCAAATGGTTAGGTCTCATTTTTTATGGTTGGCGCCGATGCCCCCTGCTGCAGAAGCAGAATCCTGTCTGGTGTGTGGGCATGTGCTTGTGGAAAGCATGTTAATGTGAGTGTGTGTACCTGGTATTCCCAACATTATGGGAACCAAATGTCTCCATGAGGAAAACAGCTTATAAGTCAATCATAAAAATGCAGAAGGTTTTCTGTGATGGGTAAGTTTAGGGGTAGGGGATAGAATATACAGTTTATACAGCATAAAAATAATTATGTCTATCGAAAGTCCCCATAAAACATGGGAACCAGTATGTGTGTGTGTTTGTGCGCGAGTGTTATAAGTGAATTTGATGTCTGTGACACGGCAAAATATAGGGCACTGTGTTCCAGAGGACAGCAGGTGCATGATGTACCTTCCTCTCACAGCACATCCTATCTCTCTTTGAAGCAGAAACCGCCTCATGCTGTTTCCCATTAGGATGTAGCAAATGCTCCATCTCTTATCTAGTATTACATTGCTGATTTAATATAGATGTTTATCTGTGTTTGTGTGTGTATGATAATGCACTTATATTGATTTCTGTCTAAATAAGAGGTGAAATAGTCCTCGCCAATGAGATACACAGCTCAGATATACGCCTATAGGGACACCAGATGCCACATGTCATTAAGTTTAATACGATGCTGTTTAAAGAACATTGGTTATGATTTATTAAGGTTTTGCATGTATGTCACTAGCTCTCTCTCTATCAGTGTTTTATATATAGGACATACATGTTCCCTTGACACTAGGTCAGCATAGAGGATAACACTCACTAACATACACTTGCTCACACTCACAGGGATCAAATGGAGGAAGAAACGGGGATATAATCAGAGGTATATACATTTAAAAAAAAATATGGCACTACTACACTTCCAAGTTTCTGTATCAAATAATACCAAGGTTTTGGACATGTACCAGGGTAGATATCGGTGTACCATGGTTTTACCATCTGATACCATCACTTTACCATGGTACCACCATAGTATTTTTTTTGTAAGAGGAATCACATGGAGGAAAAAAGAGATATAATCAGATTTATGTAGACGGTATTACCACGTTTTATACGTACCATTGTTATACCATGTTTTTTGGACATTTACATTG
The DNA here is from genome assembly GCA_003731715.1 of Anabarilius grahami. NCBI lineage: Eukaryota > Metazoa > Chordata > Actinopteri > Cypriniformes > Xenocyprididae > Anabarilius > Anabarilius grahami. Next base: position 1,144,325 of record RJVU01042602.1, on the reverse strand, counting down.
GTAAGTCCATAAGTATACTTAGTATAAGTACCTTGTATATAATATCATGGTATATGTGCATGGTAGCCAATCAGTACTATGATATATATCAAAGTACCATGGTTTTAACATCTGATACCATCATTGTACCATGGTATCACCATAGTTTGAGTAGAAAAAGGAAAGACAGATGAACAGAGGATTGTCTATAATACTGTGTTTTTGGACATATTTATGCCATGGTATTGACTGTATTGAAGTACCTTGTATGTAAAAATGCCATGTATATAAATATAGTATTAATTCAGTACTGTGGTATTTATCAAAGCACAATGATTTTACCATCTGATGATAAATGGCAAAACCTTTTTTTTTCATATGGAGGGTATATAAAAAAAGAGGTATATATAATCAGACATACGTAGAGTACCATGGTTTTACCATGTTTTTTGTACATGTACTTTGGTTATACCATGATTTTAGACATTTAACATGGTAATACTTCAGAGTACCTTGTATATATCATGGTATTTGAGCATGGTAGCCCGTCAGTACTATGATATCAAAGTACCATGGTTTTACCATCTGATACCATCATTGTACCATGGTATCACCATAGTTTGAGTAGAAAAAGGAAAGTCAGATGGAGAGAGAATTTTCTTTCATTTACTATGTTTTTTGGACATATTTATGCCATGGTATTGATTATATTGAAGTATCTTGTATGTAAAAATACCAAGCATATGAATATAGTATTTATTCAGTACTGTGGTATTTATCAAAGCACAATGATTTTACCATCTTAGCACCATGGTATTACCATGTTTTTTGTACATGTACCTTGGTTATACCATGTTTTTTAGACATTTAACATGGTATTACTTTGAAGTACCTTGTATATATCATGGTATTTGAGCATGGTAGTCAAACAGTACTATGATATATATCAAAGTACCATTGTTTTACCATCTAATACCTTCATTATACCATGGTACCACCACAGTAATTGCTCGTTTCCACCGAGCGGTACGGTACAGTTCAGTACAGTAGGTACCCCGACGGAAGGGTCCCAAAAAAGTGGTACGGTACGGTTCAGAATTAGGGTACCATTCAGAACTTCTGACAATGGAAACGGCAAAAATTGTGTACCATACTGTACTTTACTGTACTGAACCATACCACTTGGTTGAAACTAGCCATAAGAGTAGAAAAGGGAGAGAAGACAGATGGAGAGAGAATTTTCTATAGCATGAATTTGGAAATTAAACAGGAAGAAGAAGAAAAGAGGGCGGGTCTATGAGAATGCGTAAATGAGTGAGATAAAAGACAGGATAGTAATGAGCAAAACAAGAAATGGTGCCAAAGTGGGGTGGGAAATGAAGGCACGAGAGTAAAGGGGGGATCAGAGATGTGGGAAGTGTAGTGTGGGAGCTCAGGGGAGAGAGAGAGAGAAGAGAAGGAGGAGAGATGTTGAGCTCTTTGAGGCTCCTCTGGAGGAATTATCTGTGGCCCTTGGTGTGGTGGAAATGCCACAGAGCCTCAAGCTAAGTGCGTCAAACTCAAAAACACAATCTCTCTGTCTCTCTGTATACATCATTACTCGAATATCAAGACTTTATGATCCTGTATGATTTTAAATATATGCTCTGGGCACGATATGAAAGCAGAAAAGAGTACAAATGTATGGGGAAATAAGTGATTATATGTGTTTGAAGTGGTAAAGCAAATCAACATATTAGCATGATTTCTGAAGGATCATGTGACACTGAAGACTGGAGTAATGATGCTGATTATACCATATTAGTATACTTCAAAATGAGGCTGCATATGTTTGAGGTTAAATATACACTAAAAAGGATGATGTGCTGTATATAGTCGATGAGATTGGCTGCGTTTCAAATTTCACTGCAAAGAGCTGGTTGATGTTTTAAGGGTTAATGTGTTCTAAATGAGGTTTCGAACATTGTAAAATGAGGTCAGGTGCTCGAGTGGGGTTAGGTATGTTGTAATGTGTGCTTCTGCTTTGAATTTGAAAGAAAAGCACTTTGTAAGCTCAGCTCTCTGAGTGAGATCAGTAAAGATCAAGTTAAGGGTTAAGGGAAGGCTAATGTGTGTGGAAATGTGTGTGTGTGTGGAACAGTAAAGTCCGTTGGGGAATTTGTTCAACTTTATAGTATAAAACAGCCTAGACCAGCACATTTATTTTGCAGGACGTGTGTGAAAATTTTGTTTGCATAAGCTTACAATAGAAAAATGTGTATGTATACATGATTTGTTCCACCAGTGGAAGATTACATCACATCTTTGTGCGCATCACGACTCAAGTCTCCTGCTTGTCGACCTTGTAGCCGTGAACTTGTTTATAAGAGGCATCATCTGTGTTTTGGTTGATTCTGTCTGAAGCTGTCGCTGCCGGTAAAAAACCTAGGCCCGGAATGTCGCCCATGGCAACGGTTGCCCCTGTTCATAATGACACTGCAGCCAGCGAGCAACCAATGAGAGTGTTTTGCTGGCTCAGGGTGACCAGTCAGAGGAGGAGAAAGAGTTGATGTCACTTGTTCTTAGAAAGATACTTGAGTGTATTTACAGGTGTCTGTGAAAGTGAATATGAGCTGACCTTTTATCGGTGCGGTGATGTTAAGAGCCATTTTCTGTTATGTAAAAGACTGACTCATTACAGTGTACAAGTGTGCAGCGCTACAGTTAAGTGTGTATCAAGTCCTTCTCAAAGCAAGTCAGACCACTCAACGGACACCTTGGTAATGCTATTTTCTGTCGTAACTGTCATAGACACTGAGGGGAGCATTTATACCCATATTCAGAAATGTAACTTAAATTCATTTTTTTAGTCCACAGGCCTTAATAATAATAAAAAACAAAAAAATGACATCCAAAGTATGTAAGGTAGTACAACTAGATCTATTTTATTGAATCCAAAAGGTTTTAATTATATTTTGCTACATATAAAGGTATTTTAAAGATTTTGAAGTGTCAACAGGTCATTTGGTTTAACCGTCCAAAGGCCAATACAGCCATTTAATTTGTGATTAAAATGTCTTAAAATGTAATAAATGTATATATATTTTATTCTGGCATGATTTTATTGCATCATATATCAACATGGTGCAAAATGGTATTAAAATTATGTGTAGAAGTCGTTTCTTTATTATGAGAAAGAATGTCCGGAAAAATAAATTTCATTGATGTTATTCAGAGTAATCAATATAAAGGGAAAATTTTGGATCAAGTCATGCGGTCATTATCATGTGACAGGATGTGACATCATTCAGACACCTGCAAAGGACCACATGGTCATGAAGCAAAGTAACTAACTCTCTTTTAACTATTTGAAAAATTCATGTTTTCATTTGTTCATACGCATGTCCCGAAACATCAGGTCATTCGGTACAACCGCTATAAAACATGGAAAATGTTGTAATTTTTAAAAAACTTGTACTAAATATAAAATGTTTGATTGTCCTTTTGATAACTGACTAGCTAGCTAGATATCAGTCTTAGCATTGTTTGAAAATATCGTCATTCGGTAAAACCAAAAGTGTCGTTTGGTAAAACCGAAATTTGTTAAACCAAATGACTTTTTTGGTGACAAATTTTGTCCATCTTGTAAAAAATGACAAAAGCAGTGTTAATTGATTATAAAAACCACATAATCTCATTGTTAACACTTAATAAAACTTTAAAATTAATTATATCTCTTTATTTGTCTTCAGTAAGCTTCTTATTCGTCAATGACCCATATACACTACCGTTCAAAAGTTTGGGATCGGTAACATTTTTAATGATTTATAAAGAAGTTTCGTCTGCTCACCAAGGCTGCATTTATTTAATTAAAAATACACTAAAATCAGTAATATTGTGAAATATTATTACAATTTAAAATAACTGTTTTCTATTTGAAAATGTAACTTATTCCTGTGATGGCAAAGCTGAATTTTCAGGATCAAAACCTTTCATCAAAGATGTCCTAAAACCTTCTTCTATATATATATATATATATTGTTTTGAGTAAAAATGTTCACCACTTGTTTTCTCATATATACATACACACTATTAAAGTGCTCTATGTCTCTTATGACCAAAATACAACATACAGCAGTATTGTGAAATATTATTACAATTTAAAATAACTGTTTTCTATTTGAAAATATTTGAAAATGTAACTTATTCCAGTGATGACAAAGCTGAATTTTCAGCATCATTACTCCAGTCTTCAGTGTCACATGATCCTTCAGAAATCATTTTAATATGCTGATTTGCTGCTCAAGAAACATTTATTGTGTACAATTGTACAAAATATTTGTGTACAATATTTTTTTTTTCAGGATTCTTTGATTAATAGAAAGTTCAAACGAACAGCGTTTATTTGAAATATAATCTTTTGTTACATTTTAAATGTCTTTACTGTCACTTTTGATTGATTTAATGCATCCTTGCTGAAAAAAAAATGTAATTTCTTTAAATTCTTCTCAAAAAAATAAAAATAAAAATTCTTACTGACCCCAAACTTTTGAACGGTAGTGTATAATGTTACAAAAGCTTTGTATTTCAGATAAATGCTGTTCTTTTGAACTTTCTATTCATCAAGGAATCCTGGAAAAAAAAAGTACACAACTGTTTTCAACATTGATAATAATAATAAATGTTTCTTGAGCAGCAGATCAGCATATTAGAATGATTTCTGAAGGATCATGTGACACTGAAGACTGGAGTAATGATGCTGAAAATTCAGCTTTTCCAACACAGAAATAAATTACATTTTATATTATATTCCAATAGAAAACAGTTATTTTAAATTGTAATAATATTTTACTGTTTTTACTGTATTTTTAATTAAATAAATGCAATCTTGGTGAGCAGACACAACTTCTTTTAAAAATATAAAAAATTTTACCGATCCCAAACTTTTGAACGGTAGTGTGTATGTATGTGTATGTATATAAATATATAGTAGTCAACATTTGAAGTGGATCAAAACCTTTCATCAAAGATGTCCTAAAACCTTCTTCTATATATATATATATATATATTGTTTTGAGTAAAAATGTTCACCACTTGTTTTCTCATATATACATACACACTATTAAAGTGCTCTATGTCTCTTATGACCAAAATACAACATACAGCAGTATTGTTAAATATTATTACAATTTAAAATATCTGTTTTCTAAATAATTATTTTCTAAAATATATTTGGTAACACTTTACAATAAGGTTCATTTGTTAATAATAGCTAATGTATTAACTAACATTAACAATGAGCAGTGCAAGTATTTATTAATCTTCGTAAATGTTGGTTAATAAAAATACTGCTGTTCATTGTTTGTTCATGTTAGTTCATAGTGCATTAACTAATGTTAACAAATACAACTTTTGATTTTAATAATGTATTAGTAAATGTTGAAATTAAAGCTGCAATATGTAGATTTTTGAAGCTAAAGGTCACCTATTCAAAACAAAGGCATAGCTTGATGACACCGAGGACATCACTCGGGCAGAAATCATGTTCATGAGATTAGTCATTTTACTGTAGTATGAAGCAGCGCAGGGCGAGTGATGTGGGAGCTGAACGAGGAGCGGAACTTTTATTATGCCACAGTCGCCGCTTCCGCTTCTTCCGGTCATGAGTATGAGGTAACGCAGCTCTGTTTATCATATTAGATACATTTGAGTGTGTTGAAAATGATGTTATAACGTTACTCTGTGTTCTGAGACACTTGTTGCACACTGCAGTAAGCTAGATCGATATCATATTAATAAATGCTGGATGGCTTGTGTTGATAAATGGCATGCAATTAATTTTAAAACGTATTGTATGATGGAGAAAATGCTGTATTACTGTTACTAAAAATAAAGCTGCATCTGATTATTCTATGTTAGCTACTTCACAAAATAGTGTTTATCTCTGAGGCATGGTAAAGCATGGTACTCGCAAAAAATCAAGAAAATTCGATTTAAACAATAAAACTAAACATGTTGAGCTATATAATAACAATTAATTAGTTGTTTCCTTGCCTATTAAAACATGTAAATATTAATGCATCTTTGGTGTTTCCATGGTTTCTTCAAAATAAAACCGGAAACCGAGGGTAACGCGAGTATGACACAATTGACAGGCGACTCCTGGACATGTCCCATATCCTTGGTTAAAATCATGATTTTCTCACGATTTACAAATAGTTGGAAACATTTGGGAAATTGTAAGTACTCAAGTGAACAAAATATATAGTGGTTTTTGGATATTTTACTTCAAAAATCTTACATATTGTGCCTTTAACATTAACTAAAATTAATAAATGCTGTAAAAGTATTGTTCATTCTTTGTTCATCATGTTACCTAAAGTAATGTTAACTAATGAAACCTTATTGTAAAGTATTACCATATAATTTATTCCTGTGATGGCAAAGCTGAATTTTCAGCAGCAACTACTCTGATAAATAGAGGCTTCAAAAGATCAGCATTTAAAATAAAATTTTGTAATTTTGTCTTTACTGTCACTTTTATAAAATGCCCTGTAAAATCTGACACAAATACATACATTGTATCTTGTATGATTAAGCTAAATTAAATTTAAAAAATGCAAAATTATTTTTCTAATGTGCCTGTTTTTTTTCTAGAATAAAGCCTGACGTAAAGCAAAAAGCAAGATTTCCTTTACTGTCTACAAGTCGAATGATTTCTTTGTTTCGTCCTTATACTGTCTGTAGGTGAACGGTGCATTTCTGTTTGTATGCATATATGTTCATATGGTGAGTGATCATGCTTATTAAATATCTACCACTTTTCCTGTTTAGCTCTTCTGTGTGATGTGGACTGCAGAGAGGAAGAGGGTTTGTTGTGTGTGTGGAACTCAAAGGAGGCACTGCATGTGTAATGATCCATGAGAATAAGGCATGCATGAAAGAGATGGCAGAACAGAGGGGATTTGCATATAACAGTGAAGTGATGAGAAAGAATAAAGATGCACTTTTTTCAGTCTTGGAATGCATGTGTGTTTTGTTTTTTATAGAAGAAATGCATGGCGATTGTAGTAATATTTCTACTTCATTCATTTCCCTCCCCATTCATTCTACTTTCATTACTACAATCATTTAAAATTTTAATATTCACAATAATATTTCACAATTTGACTGTGATGTTTATATGGACGATGTGCTTATATTATTGAAATATTAAAGGGTTAGTTCACCCAAAAATGAAAATTCTGTCATTAATTACTCACCCTCATGTTGTTTCACACCCGTAAGACCTTCGTTCATCTTCGGAATGCCATCGGATTTTTGATCAAATCCGATGGCTCAGTGAGGCCTCCATTGACCGCAAGACAATTAACGCTTTCAGATGCCCAGAAAGCTACTAAAGACATATTTAAAACACTTCATGTGACTTCAGTGGTTCAACATTAATGCTATGAAGTGAGGAGAATACTTTTTGTGAGCCAAAAAAACCCAAAATAACGACTTTATTCAACAATATCTAGTGATGGGCGATTTCAAAACACTACTTCATGGATCTTTGAATCTTTTGTTTCGAATCAGTGGTTCGGAGCGCGTATCAAACTGCCAAAGTCACATGACTTCAGTAAACGAGGCTTCGTTACGTCATAAGTGTTTCGAAATTTCAATGGCTGACCACTGGGGGGCGTGACTTTGGCAGTTCGATACGCGCTCCGAACCATTGAGTCGTAAAGCTTCGAAGCTTCATGAAGCGGTGTTTTGAAATCGCCCATCACTAGATATTGTTGAATAAAGTTGTTTTTTTTTGGCACACAAAAAGTATTCTCCTCACTTCATAACATTAAGGTTGAACCACTGTAGTCACATGACCTGTTTTAAATACGTCTTTAGTAGCTTTCTGGGCATTTAAAGTGTTAATGATCTTGCTGGCAATGCAGGCCTCACTGAGCCATCAGATTTTATCAAAAATATCTTAATTTGTTTGAAGATGAACAAAGGTCTTATGGGTGTGGAACAACATGAGGGTGAGTAATTAATGACAGAATTTTCATTTTTGGGTGAACTAACCCTTTAACATTTCTATAATCTACATTGTCCATATAAGCAGCATAACAATTTTCAACATTGATTTCTGAAGGATCATCTTTGCCATCGCAGGAATAAATAAAACTTTAAACTATATTAAAATACAAAAACTGTCATTTTATATTGTAATATTTCACAATATTACTGTGATGTTTATATGGTTCATGTGCTTATATGATGTTTAACTGTGAGTGAAAGAGAGTGAGAGTAAAAAGTATATTGGGTTTTGTTTTGGATATGCTTGCATTGCATTATGAATTGCATTCGGACACATTTCCTAATGCAAAATTAAGCTTGCATACAGCAACTAGTATATTACATAAACTAGTATATTACATAAATACACAAATATTTACCGTCACATTTCTCTGTTTCCTTCCCGCTCTTCCCCGTGCTGAGCCCAATGTTGACGGTCTCAGAGGAAATGCTGAGTTTGGTGTTAGGATCTCGTCTGGGTTTGGGCGGGGGCTGTTTTCGTGAGGTGGGACTCCCCTCCTCCTCTCCCCCTCCCACCGAGTGCAGAGACTGCGAGCGTACGGTGAAGCCCAGGCCGCAGGGAGGAGGAACTCGGTCCTGAGGGGCCGGCATCGTCATGAAGCCCATACGAAAGTGTTTGCCTGCGTATCCCCCTCCTTCTGTCACACGGGCCACATCCTCACCAATCCTGAAGAGAGAAAGAGAATTTACTTTAGCATTTCACAAAGTATTACATTTGCATTCAGCCATGGCTCCGCCCATCTATGAACTTTTGACCCCAATAGAGCAAAATGTTTTCGTTTTTTGCTTCAAAATGACAGAGCACCAGCACTGATGTTAGTATTCTGTACTACACTCTAAAAACTGCTGGGTTAAATATGGACAAAACCAGGGATTGGGTTGTTTTCACCCAGCAATTTTTTTCAACCAATTTTGGATATATTTTTTTAGCCAGCAATATAGTAATATAAGGCGTGTTTTTGCTCACCCCCAAATAGGGGCAAATTTGTGGGGTATTTTAAGCTGAAACTTGACCAGACCAGAGACTTATATTACATCATGTGAAAGAGGGCATAATAGGTGCCTTTTAACCCAACCTGCTGGGTTTGTCCATATTTTACCCAGCTTGGGTTTTTTTAACCCAGCATTTTTTAGAGTGTAGTCATTAATGTACTAAATTCATTAATGTGAACTAGCAAAGAATACAGTACACAAACAAACATAAGGAATCCTGAAATATTAAGCAGCATAACTATATTCAGTGCTGATAATAATAAACGATTTCTTGAGCATCAAATCATCATATTAGAATGATTTCTGAAGGATCATGTGACACTGAAGACTGGAGTAATGATGCTGAAAATTCAGCTTCGATCACAGGAATAAATTACATATTAAAGTATATTAAAATAGAAAAAAAATTTTTAAATGGTAATAATATTTCACAATATTACTGATTTTAGTGTATTTTTAATTAAATAAATCTTCGTGAGCAGAAGAGACTAAGAAAATCTCACCTATCGCATTAAGCAATACACAAAATATTCCACGTTTGAAATGTAAGAATGTTACTGAGGAAAGGCGAATTCACTTCATCCATCTATCTGTTCCCTCATAACTTCATGAATCTATCTTGCCTAAAAGTTATTTCTGCATAATCCAATTCAGAGCAATTTGGCTGGATTTTAAGATGATTTCTGCACCGAATATTCCATAAAAATTGAGTTACTCTGTCTATTCATGAGAAAGTGCAAGAGAGAGAGAACAAGAGAGAAGGGGGCAGTCAGTTCAAATGATGTCTCTCAAATTCTCTCTCTCTCTCTCTCTCTCTCTCTCTCTCTCAGAGGAAAACTAATCATACTAAAGGGCAGACAGGATTTACTCACGTTGGCTTTAAGTAACCATTCACTCACACACACACATACGCACACACACCGATTGTGAGTGTGTAATCAGAGGGGAGGGTGTGGTGCTGTGGTGGTTCATAAAGAATGATTGAGAGTCTGTCTGCCAACCTCACTGCACCAGCTCTCTCCACATCCTCTCTCTCTCGTTCTCTACTTCCATCCTTTCATCCATGTGTGTTGTCATCTGTCTTGTCTTTCTTGTACAGTCTGCAATTTTTCCCTCCCTCTCACACTTCACACAGTCTTGAGTGCCAGTCATTTATAGTCACACCTACATTTTTCTCTTGTGCTGATTAATGTGATGAAACAATTAACATTGTAATGCACATGACAGAAAACAAACTGAGACTTCAGCTGAAAGACTAAACCGCCAGCAAACGTAGTCTCGTACCTTCTCATTTTTTCTTTGTCAATACTTATACACTACCACTCAAAAGTTTTTATTTAAAGGAATTAATAGTTTTATTCAGCAAGGATTCATTAAATTGATCAAAACTGACAGTACTTTTAGAATATTACGAAATATTTCGATTTAAAATAAATGTTGTTCTTTTAAACTTTTCATTCATCAAAGAATCCTGAAAAAATGTATCAAGGTTTCCACAACAATATTAAGCAGCACAGCTGTTTTCAACATTGATAATAATAATAAATGTTTCTTGAGCATCAAATCATCATTTTAGAATGATTTCTGAAGGATCACGTGACACTGAAGACTGGAGTAATGATGCTGAAAATTCAGCTTTGTCATCACATGAGTGTTATGTGCTATTTTATGTGCTAAAAATGATGTGCTGTTATGTGCTAGTGTGTTATTTTAGAGAGACTAAAAGCAAGTATTCATTCAAACCCCCCTCACTTAAAGCCTTCACATTCTCCTCAGAAAATAATGTGGCATAATTTCAGTAGGAGACTAGCTCACTATCACCTCACTGATGGATGTTCACACTAGCGTAGTGCTTACTTCCTTAATTCCTGCTGACAAGACCAGCTTAGACCAGCATGAACTTCTACAGTATGTTGATCCAGGCTAGTTTATGCTGACTAGTCTGGTGCTTGTCTGTGTGAATGTCCTCACAAGGTATAAAACCAGAAATCACTTACATTGTGGGGAGCAGCTAATGGCCCCCACAAGGAAAATAGCTTAATAAACATAATAAATAATGTCTTTAAGGGTTAGTTCACCCAGAAGACCTTTGTTCATCTTCAGAACACAAATTTTAATGAATCCGAGAGGTATATGACTCAATTTAACCGACACTTTCAAGGTCCAGAAAGGTACTAAAGACATTGTTAAAACTGTCGACGTGACTTCAACGGTTCAACCTTAATGTTATGAAGTGACAAGAATGCTTTTTGTCCTACGCCTTCCCTATTCTACTTACGGAACAAATGCAGAGCCAGTTCCATTTTTTCTGTAAGTAGAATATGGAAGGCGTAGGACATACAGCGTAAAGCTTTTTGAAGAATATGAAAATGCAGTTTTGGCGGAAGCACTTGGAAGGCGATCATTTGTTTATATAAAGCATATACATTTAAAAAATTTTTTGAAAATGACCGATCGTTTTGCTAGATAAGACCCTTATTCCTCGTCTGGTATCGTTTAAAGCACTTTGAAGCTGGACTGAAACTGTAATTTTGACCTTCAACCGTCTGGAGGCCATTGAAGTCCACTATAAGGAGAATAATCCTGGAATGTTTTCATCAAAAACCTTAATTTCTTTTTGACTGAAGAAAGAAAGACATGAACATCTTGGATGACATGGGGGTGAGTAAATTATTAGGAACATTTTATTTTAAAGTGAACTAATCCTTTAAGGTTGAACCACTGTAGTCACGGCAACTGTTTTAACAATGTCTATCTTTCTGGACCTTGAAAGTGTTGATTATATTGCTGTCTATGGACGAGTTGGATTTCAACAAAAAAAATCTTAATTTGTGTTCCGAAGATGAACGAAAGTCTTAAGGGTGTGGAACGACATGAGGGTGAATAATTAATGAGAGAATTTTCATTTTTGGGTGAACTAACCCTTTAATTAAAATGCTGAAATGTTTGTGTTAGGATTTAAGGGTAGGGTTAATGATGGAAAGAGTTAACAGTGACTAGTTTGGCTGTATATGTATATACAGAGGATGCATTGATTTTTACAGGATTCAATGAATGTGAAATATTGTACACGGATACATGCATCTATATACAGTATTGACGGTTTTGTACTTTATCTTTCTGTTTCAAACATAAACTAATCTCAATGGATGCAAAGAGAAGCAGGTATGACTGAAGCTGCTCTCTCTGTGTGTGTGTGTGTGCAGTACTGTTATGTTTGTCTGTATTGATCAGAGCTCAGTAAATAAACTCCTGTCTTTGCCTGTCCAGCAGTTCACACCCATCAGCCCTTCTCTAATACATCAGCCTTTCATCCTTATCTCCAATCTTTATACTGCGATATATTTTTCAATCTTTGATTCATTTTTAAATGTTTTTGTCAGCCTCTCTTTCTTTTCCATCCCTTTCACCTTTCTTTCCCTATGTTTTGTCTTGACTTTTCATCCAGAGACAGCTAGAGTAATATGTTTTTCTCTCTTATCCTTCTACCAAGGTAATGCACCAATCAAAGTGACCTTTTCTTGACCTTCACTGATATGTCAATGTCCATGTTAATGATCTGAGGATGTCTGTAGATTTATTTCCGCAAAGACCGCCCTTCTGTAGCATTTCCCATTTGTTTTAATGTTGATATTTACAGCAGGTCGTAGTGACACTGTTTGTCAGCATAGACGATACCATTGACTGCTGTTTGCGTTAGACACTAAATTGCTTTCAGGGCTTCTGACTGCTTCTATGGCAAATATGTCAAAACTATTTCCAGGCAATTTATTAAACATGAATTATCATTTATATCTGTAAAGCTGTGTTAGACAGTTCATACCCTTCCTCTGCTATACAGTAAAGATGCAAACATGTACACACACTACTACTACTACTACTACTACAATGAATCTAACTACTGTCAAGAATGTCCAGGTTATTATTTATCCCAAAATAAAAAAGTAAAAAATCTGAAATTTTCCATAATGAAAAGCCTACTTTTAGAACAATCAAGATTTGCATAGGACATACTTTATGAAAATTAAGCACCTATATTATTATAAAATATACATATTATATAAATTATTATATATGTATAATTATTATTATTATTATTATTAGTTTACAAAAAGGGAAATAGTGTCTGGACATAATTGCTTGCTAATTATTGTATTACAGTAATGACATGAAAATTATTTTCTGAAAATATTTTTGTCACATTGAAAAAAATGTCTTTATGCAATATATAATTTATTATGGTTCTCAAAGGAGTTTTAAGGTGAAATATAATGTTTGCATTATTACATGATTATTGATTATTATTTTATTTTATTGATGATTATTTTAATGGCAATTTAGCACATCCACCCCTCCCCCGATTCTTATAAGCCTGCTGTTATGTGTAACAATGAACATTCTCATTACTGTAATGCGAAAAATGAATGCTATAATAGTTAAATTGTAAATGGTTGTACATTTGTAAAGTAAATATTTATTATTATTGGTGTATGTTATATTTAATATGTATTATTACTTTTATATATTGTTTTTTTTATATATATTTATGAATGAAAAATGAATTTTTTCATTTTTAAGAAAATAATGTTACAGAAAATAATGTTACATTGAAAAAAAAAAAAGCTTAATTATGCTAAAATAAACGTAATCTTCTTTATGTATAATAATTTCTTATTATTTTTAAATGGTTATCAGGGTGAAATATAACCTGGACATTTCTTTGTGAGATTCACCAACCTGTTTTAACACCACAACAGAGAAAGTTTGTTTGTAGAAAAACTCATAATACATACTTGTACATAATTTTTGCTTATATACAGAGAAACATGCGTAGGTGTATCTATAGAACATTTGTGCCTATAAATTCATATTCATTTCCCAATCCAATCATATTCAAATTGATTTTAAGCCTCATCGACATGCACACGCTCATATATGAGAGTGATGTGAGTTGTAACAGGATTTATGGTATTATGTAGTTCCCTTAAGGTCATCAGATCCAGAGTTTCCATTGTGTGTGTCCTTGGATGGGTTTCTCTATGTGTGTGTGATAACAGTTGAGTGACACATCCAAACCTGCCTTTTGTTATGTGTTTCAAGGGAGTGCATGTGTCCTCAGGGGCTAGCAGTCTAAATTTAGAGACGAGGACCAAGCCCACTGTTGCCATAGAAACTCACCCCTCTGTCTCCATGGTGACAAACCCTGTTTTTTCCCTCTCCAGGCTGAGGAGGTGTGACTTTAGGCCCTCCTACTGTCAGTGTTTATATGTGTGTGTTTTGATCCTCTTTCATGAGTTATATTGATGAAATTTCATCTGCATTCTGTAATCCTGATTGTTTAATCTCACTAAAACACCTCCAAGAGAGAGACAAACCACAGATGAACTCGATCACTCTGTGTGTGTGTGTGTGTGTGTGTGTGTGTGTGTGTCATTGACCTCCTCTCCTCATGAAGAACACCCCACTTATGCCCCATTACTGTGGTAAGAGGACCCAAGCTGTATGAAAAGAGGGCCAGCACTCTCAGAGCTCTCAGAGAGATGCTAAAGAGGAGGAAAGAGTCTGAGGTTCAATTACAGTGTACAAACAGGAGGAAATGTAGGGTTAAAGGGGCAGCAGAAGAGAAAATGAGGGGGTTGAGAGGACAAGATGCTGATAAAGAGAGAGTGGAAGGGGAAAATTGGAATGAAGCAGGCAGAAAGGGTAAAGGAATGTAAAATGAAAGTCAAGTTAAATTTATATAGCACTTTACAACATTGTTTCAAAGCAGTTTTACAGAAAATCATGATGTTGTTTATAATATCGTAATATTTTCATGCCTTATTAGGTGTGGGTGATATACCGGTAGATACGAATAACCGGTAGAAATTTGTCAAACGGTAGAGATTTTGGACTATCGTCTCTATCGGGGTTACATGAAACTGTGCTGCGCTATCCCAAAAGCTTAACATTTGAATGCGTTTTTAAGCCATTCAAGCACAATAAGCAGCACGCACATAAAGCCGCTGCTCATAGAGTGTGTGAGTACTGAATTGAGTTCTTTTTTGCACCTTATTGGGCTCGAATGGTCAAATACACACATTTACATGTCAAAATGCCAGTTTTTGCGAGTATCCTCATAACATACAGTTGTTTATGGCTAAGTGAACATAAACAGTTGAGAAAGAAAACATGTGTGTATCAGTATATTGCAGTGGTCGGCAATAGGCGGCCCGCGGGCCAGAGCTGGCCCGCCAGCAATAATATCTGGCCCGTGCCCGCAGGCATATTATTTTAATAGCGGCTGGTTCTGAAATAGATCTTCGTCTCGTGGTGCCATCTAATATTATCAACGTGTCTACACCAGCTAAAATCTGTCTACACTGAACGCGACAAACCAACCGTTTCAAAGCACTTGGACTACGTCAGAAATATAACAGGGAATCCGTTTACTGTCGGGAATGTGTTGTTTCGCGCCGTGCCGCATCCAGTGTAGAAAATATCATTATAATGGGTTCTATTATCTTTTGTAGCATCCTGTCGCGCCGCCCGCGCCCGCGGCCGGTGTCGGTGTTATATTCTTTGAAAACAGCGACAACTTTGTTGCAGATGAGACTGGCTTTGCATTCACAAAACTAGGTAGGATGAACGCATAGTTGTCTTTCCATTCTTCTTTGTATGGCCTATTTTTGCTGTCAACTTTCCTCTATAGACTCTTTGATAGTGCCATACCTCCAGCACGCAAACAATTAAAAATATGCACTTTAGTATGTGAGGATACCAAGGAATAATTCTGAGTGTAAAAGTAGGCTACGTCGAATAATTATTGCAGTAAGTTAGGATCCATTGTGTAACAAGCTAATTAAAATGATACACATTTATTATTCACAATATGGAAAGAGGAAATAAAACTTAGTTCGTTAAGAGCATGACTCAAACATGCCATTAATGGGCTTATTCAAGTTATTTTTATCCATTCCGCATCTCCCACATATGTGTGTGTTTTAGCAAGGCGGTCTGTGTTGCAAGTTGGTGAATGAAGATACTTGCCAGGTTACATTAATTTATCCAGTGTAAAACCCAGACACCGCCACACAAATGTAGCTTTTTGTTAACGACTGTCCTACTACAGGATTTAACACAGGCATTCTAGTTACATTTTTCAAATAATTTCTGAAATTATTCTTTGACTATGTTCTGGCCCACCATCTAGTGGCGACATTTTTTTTTGGGCCCGATGCCAAACATAATTGCCGACCCCTGGTATATTGGATCCGTGCATTCGGTCTTAAAGTGAAAGCAGCCTAATATAGACTTTGTTCTATTGTAGTTTTGCTTGTAATTAATTTGTTTGTTCCTATTTTATCACTGACTGTTTACTTGTCTTCAGTAGCTTGGCAGTTTTTTTCTTATATTAGTTAGGCTGGTATTAGTTTTTTGAAATATTGAAATTGGTGATATTTATGAAATTTCAATGGTATCAAAAATGTATATATAAAACAAAAACTTTATTTAAAGCAAAAATAACTATATTATGATATATATCGTTATCGTGAAATACAATTACTCATATCGTGATATAAGATAGTCACATTTGGTGATAATATAGTTTACATTTTGTGATGATAAAAGCAATTAAGCAGTTGAGATTTGCCATATAGTAGTTTATATCGCTATATGTGAGTGTATTGTGTATTGTGTAGTCTATTGTATGTATGTGAATAAAGTTGGATATAATATATAATATGTCCAACTTGAGAGCTGTGTGATAATACGATTTACATTTTGTGAAGATATAAACAATCATGCAGCCAAAATTTGCTATATATTATTACACTTGGATATATATATAATTTAATATCATTTAAAGTCCCCTGTAGTCAACCATTTTATCCCTTTAATCACCCAAATTACATATATTTAATGTTCTTTTCTTGAAAAATAGCTTGAATGTAACTCTACACCCTTGCCTCATTTAGTATACACAGATCTATGAATATGCTAATTAGCCCCGCCTCCACTCACTCACACCAGATCCACTCGTTGACGATCACACGTTGACGTGATTGGTTACAAGGTAGTTTGTGACACCAGCGATTTCAAACCGCGTTTTTGAGACTGTCTTTGGTTCACTGCAGTTTTTAAGCAGAAAATACTCAGCAATGGTGTTGACTTATGAATTTGCACATGGTTTGTCTTAAAGCATATTAAAAACACCACATTGACATATAAGCAACATTTAAAGCTTGATTTTCACCACAGGGGGGCTTTAATATACTTTTCCCCTCAGAAATATATAATTACTGAAGTAAAATGGGTTGCATACAACATTTTGTGGATCCAAATTTAGCTACACAGAAGTCAAAATAACAATAAAGGAGAATACAAATGCAGTGGAATATTATTACACACACAAACTCACACCTCGGGCCGCCGTTAGATAAATTAGAGCATCCTTTTGTGTCTGTCTTTTATTAGATTGGCAGAACTGTCTGTTCTAAATGACTCTCTGTCGCTCTCGCTCGCAGACACACACACACACACAATAATGGCCAAAGGTTTTCATTGACTCTGTGTTTGTCTCTCTAATATCCAGCTATTTCCTCATTGACTTTACGAGCTCAGGACCAGTGACCTTTATCTATCTGTCTGTCTCTCTCTCTTGCTGCACATTTGGCTGCCCACAAAAGTTAAAGAGCACAACATACTAATGGCATTAATATTAAAATGTGAGTGGTGCTCGCTCATTAAAAACCTCACTGACATGATGTCGAGGTATTGTGGATGGTTGCCATGTCATTGCTATGTGGTTGCTAAGGAAGTGGTTCTCAACTGGGGGCCGGGGTCAACTAGGGGGCCTCAGGATGACTTAAAAATATTTTATTAATAATTACTTTTAAATTTTATTGAAGAATGTGCAGTTCTGAAATACAGAACATCACTTCTGTCTTACGTCACAAAAAATAAAGAAATTTAATATATGAAATTAATTAACCATGTTAATTTAATATATCAATAACAGAGTTGAAAATGTTTCTTAATTTGTCATAATTACAGAAGAAATCTTAGCATATATGCGTGTTGGACAAGTTTGAGAATAATTCATTCTGGGTGGTTGCTAAGGTGTTGCTAGGGTGTTCTGGGTGGTTGCTAGGTCTCCATGACATTCTTGTTCCTAAATATCCTTCAGTGTGTATCTCTGGGATATTTCTCTCTGTTTTATTGTTTGCCAGGTGAAAATGATAAGTCTGAACACTTTAATAGCTAGCAAAGAAGGGCTGCAGCTGAATTATAAATACTTTGATTTAGGGGTTTGTATGACGAAGAGTAATAGCCAATAGCATTACTTATGTGCAGTATTCACATTTACATCAGTCTATGTCTTGCCATGTGTGTGTACCTCTTGATAGCTTCCTCCTGCCGTCTCTTCTTCTGGTTTTTCTCCTGTAGGTATGCCCAGTGCGTGTGGTTGCGGACGCGGTCGCTCTCTCGGGCGATGTCGGAGGCGTTCTGGATTACCAGCTCGTCATACGCCCTCAGACCACTGTCCTCCACGTACTGTAGGAAACGGGTGCACTCGTCTTCGCCTGAATCCATCCTTCAGCACAGCAGAGAGACTGCCTGACAGACAGACGGAGAGAGAGAGAGAGAGAGAGAGAGAGAGAGAGATGAGTGTCTCACACAATCTCATACTGTCCTCTTGAGAGCTTGTTCTTTATAAAAAACACAATGAACTCTGGAGGTACAGGTGGGATGTATACACACACACACACACACATATTAGCATGTGTTCTCTGGGGAATTTGTTATCCTTTTACACTGAAGAGCATGATTCACTGCAGGGAAAGGGCAAGAGCTAGCATGTTTAACACATGTTTACACAGCTATCTAAACTGAGGATATGACACAGAGATAGATTATTTATATATACAACTGATTGTAATTACTACAGACTAACGAACCCTAAAAAAATAATATAAGCACATTATTCATTTTGTCTGTCTTATCTATCCTTACATCTATCTATCTGTATTCATTGTTCAGTCAATCAGTCCATCTATTAAGTTAATCCATCCATCCATCTATTGTTCAGTCCATCCATCCATCCATTCATCCATCCATCCATCTATTGTTCAGTCCATCCATCCATCCATTGTTCAGTCAGTCCATCATCCATCCATCATCATCTATTAAGTTAATCCATCCATCCATCTATTGTACATTCCATCCATCCATCCATCCATCCATCTATTGTTCAGTACATCCATCCATCCATTGTTCAGTCTATCCATCCATCTATTGTTGTTAATCCATCCATCCATCCATCCATCCATCTATTGTTCAGTCAATCCATCCATCCATCCATTGTTCAGTCCATCCATCATCTATTAAATTAATCCATCCATCCATATATTTTTTAATTAATCCATCCATCCATATATTGTTCAGTCAATCCATCATCCATCCATCATAATCTATTAAATTAATCCATCCATCCATCTATTGTACATTCCATCCATCCATCCATCTATTGTTCAGTACATCCATCCATCCATTGTTCAGTCTATCCATCCATCTATTGTTAAGTTAATCCATCCATCCATTGTTCAGTCAATCCATCCATCCATCCATTGTTCAGTCCATCCATCCATCTATTAAGTTAATCCATCCATCCATCCATCATCTATTAAATTAATCCATCCATCCATATATTTTTAAATTAATCCATCCATCCATATATTGTTCAGTCAATCCATCCATTGTTCAGTTCATCCATCCATCCATCCATCCATCCATCCATCCATCTATCCATCTATTGTTCAGTCAATCCATCCATCCATCATCTAAATTAATCCATCCATCCATCCATCCATTTTTAATCCATCCATCCATCCATTGTTGAGTCAATCTATCCATCCATCCATCCATCCATCCATCCATCTATTGTTCAGTCAATCCATACATTCATCCATCCATCCATCCATCCATCATCTAAATTAATCCATCCATCCATCCATCCATTTTTAATCCATCCATCCATCCATCCATTGTTCAGTCAATCTATCCATCCATCCATCCATCCATCCATCCATCCATCCATCCATCCATCCAACCAACCATCCATTGTTCAGTCAATCCATCCATCCATCTATTGTTAAGTTAATCCGTCCATCCATCCATCCATCCATCCATTATTGTTCAGTCAATCCATCCATCCATCCATCGTTCAGCTCATCCATCCATCCATCCATCCGTCCATCCGTCCGTCTGTCTGTCTATCACAAACTTCTGTAGAAATTTTTCCCTCAATGCATATAAGTATGTAAACCAGTTAAGACTAGTAAGAGCAGTCAGTTTAACATTACATGCAAACAGTGGTAACATCTGGCCCAACATTATGTGCCACTTACAGGTCTTATTCCATCCTACTGCTTTTTTTCTACATGCTCTGGAACACTACACTATACACAAAGATAAATCATTTTCAGCATGTGGTTGTGTGTGTGTGTGTGTGTGTGTGAGTGAGAGAGAGAGAGAGAGAGAGAGAGACCGAGAGCGAGAGCATGTCAAGTTTATTTTTACAACTTTGTGAAGATGTCATCCAGCGCTCTGTTCTCTGTTGTATTATTCAGCATGTCTTAATATAGACCCTGATCTCAGATTTTCTCCCTCTCTTCCCATCCCTTCCTCAGTCACAATCCCACCTACTCATCTGCCTTTCCTCCACTTAACGTCTTTAACACACTTCTGTACACACCCATGAGAGCAAACACACACACATACACACACACACACACATTCGTTTTTGTGAATTGTGGGGACATTCCATAGGCGTAATGGTTTTTATACTGTACAAACCGTATTTTCTATCACATACACTACCCCTACACCTAAACCTAACCATCACAGGAAACTGTGCACACTTTTACTTTCTCACAAAAACTCATTCTGTATGATTTATAAGCCTTTTGAAAAGTGGGGACATGGGTAATGTCCTCATAAGTCACCTCTTTTTGTAATACCTATGTCATACCCATGTCATTATACACATTTGTGTCCTGATATGTCACAAAAACTTACACACACACACACACACACCTGCACATGCTGATAGATGCCATCACACACACTTTTACTTACACAGGGACACACAGCTGTATTCTATAAATGGAATGTGAGGAGAAGGAACTGTGGGTTTCCAGGCAACAGTATCCTAGTGCGCTGACATAATGCAGGAAGCTGGGAACCTAATTCTGTGCTGAAGATGCATTAGTTCCGTTTTACACTGGCAGGCGTGATATCCCTACCATGTGTGTGTGTCAGATGTAATGCCAAAAGCATGAAACACGATATTCTTCTCCTCTACTCAGATGTTTGCTGCAGATGAATCATGTTTCATGATTTGATTTTATCACCATTTGTGTATGTGATTGTATGTATTTTAATAAAACATCTAATACTAAGTCTCTTTTTTCAGAGTGATGAGGTGGCAAGATGCCATATTTCCATTTCTGGCACACACACACACACACACACAAAATAGGTCAGCGAGACCACAGCACCACATCAATGGATGAGTGGAGTTTAGCTTGCTTATTCATTCCATTAACCTGTAATTCACCACCACAACATGAACAGTGCCAATTCATAACTAAGGCATAGAAATAGCCTTCAAACACACACAACAGACCCAATGAGAGTAGATCCAGAACCAATAAAACACAAGACCATGGAACCATAAAAAAATACACCAATAACCAGATGTAGTGATTCTCCACGGCACACACTCATTTAAAGGGATAGTTCAGCCAAAAATCATGTCTCTCCAAACCTATGTGACTGTATTTCTTTTATAGAAAAAAAAGGTTCTAACAACATTGGACCCCATTGACATTCATTGTATAGACCAAAAACACTGGTCCTTTTTCACATTCAGATTATCTTCATTTATGTTCCACAAAAGAAAGATATTCAAACAGGTTTGAAATGACATGAGGGTGAGTAAATAACACCAGAATTTTCTCATGCTGTATCTGATCCTGGATCTCATGCTGTACAGATGCCAAAAAAATGGTTGAATCATGAATGAATCTGAAGATGTACATGGGAATTGTGGGTAATATGGTGATTTGGGTCCCAAACAATCCGTTGACGCTCAGTTTGACTCTTCCTGTTACACGGATGATGAAGAACTGATGAAGATGAGGAAAAGGACAAGATGGAAATGAGAAAAAAAAAAGCATCTGGATGGAGACACACACATGGTTACACTCACGGTATCAGTGAATTGGAACAGCTGATCTCCAGGTGTGTTCTGTGTGTGCGTTTCTCAACACCGCACGTTATCGAATCCCCCTGCGGACACGCACACGGCTGACAGACAAGCCCGGCGACAGCGACGCAGCTCGGAGGAAGCAGACACTGCCGTGAAGAAGAGAGAGATGAAGGACATGTCCATCTTTGGCGTTTCCAGAGCTCTGAAGAAAACTGGTGGCGGTCGGCGGTCCGACCCTTCCCCACCTACGACCGCTCCTGCTGGGCTTCGGCCACCAAGGCTGTCCCCTCCTCTACCAAACGCTTCTGGAAAGATCCACACCTCCTTTTGGTGGTTGCTTCATCTGCGCTGTCCCCACACACGCGTGGTGTGTGTGTGTGTGTGTGGGGTGGGCTGCGTGCGGATGCGTGTAGTATGAACGTGTTCTCCTTTCGCCGGCTGCAGTGTGTGCGTAGAGACGTTAGGCTGCTAAATGCATCGTGTCCTACAATCTCTTTGATCCGTTCTCCCCTGCTGCTGCTGCTGCTGCCGCCGCGGCTGCCGTCACACACACACACTCGCACACCCCCGTGCGCGTCACACACACGCAGCGATGAACCCAGCTCAGGCGTCAGTAGGCAAAGAGACGAGCTGTAGCATCTGTTCCTCTATCCTTTTTTTTCTCTCTCTACCTTCTTTTTTGCTCTCTGATCTCCTTCCCTCCAGCTCTCTCCAACCCTCACTGCTTACTCACTCCATCCCCTGGTGATCTTCTCTCTCTCTCTCTCTCTCTCTCTCTCGCTTTCTCTCGTTCTCTGCAGCCCCTATGTCTCTCAACCAATCATGTTGCTCGCTTAGAGCTGTCCATGGTACTGAAAGAAAGAGAGAGAGTGTGAGTTAGAATGGTTGTGCGTGTGAAAATCCTCTCTTGAGGGCATGACCTCTGCCCGTACAATGTTATCACCAGGGCAACTACACTGTCTGATGCAAAACACTCAAAAGGCAGTCAGATATGAGTGTATGTGTTTGTGTTTTGGTGAATTTCGTTTCTGCACTAAAAATATGGCTGTTTTCGAACAGTTTTTTAGTCTGCCATTGGTCGAACGAAAGGATAGTCCTTACATGCGTACAGTTTTATCATTGTATTTTCTGCTAATCAAACCCATGACATTAGCATTGCTAGTGCCATGATTCATTTTTTTGAGCTAAAGGAAAGTATGTTATTAGTCAGGTAGTTATAAATAGAAAGTTAAAGAAAATTAAAAAAAAGTTAAACATAAATAAAGTGGAAAAATAATTTCAGGACTACATTTTTATTAAAAATGAATAGCAAGTTTTTACAAAATTTGAGCAAGTTAACACACCTAATCATGTTCTGG
>RJVU01042602.1:1073442-1119425 GCA_003731715.1 Anabarilius grahami | reverse complement strand
CCCTTGGTTAGGAATCAGTGATATAAGAGAATGGGCTGTGATAGAACTAAATAAAATGGATCACATTGCCTCTAGTGGCCACTCACTAAAACTACATGAGCTATGCTGTGACAACAGCTTTGGAGTCAGTGGTCATTTTTAAAGTTCCATCCCTCTATTACACTTACATAGAAAGAGGTACCTGGTGATGTCTAGGGGATGAAATATTCCAGTTTGATTGGCTCTTTTGACTAGGGCTACACCATAGCAACCACTAAGAAACGGCATAGCAACAGGCAAACACAAAGCCCTGGAAACTGCCAAGAACACCATAGCATTGTGGTGGCAAGTTCTGCACAGACCAGCACTTTTATTCAGGAAAAAAAAAATGTTGCTGTATTTTAAAGCTGCAAAATGTCCCTGCTTTCAGATATCACTAAAATAGGAGCCCAGAGAAATCACTCTGTAAATGTTAAAAAAAAGAAAAGAAAAAAAAGTCTGAGGCAGCTTTCTGCCAATCGTGTGAGTCTGGAGTGGTGCTACTGTAACTGATTATGTACCAACAGTTGAAGACAGGGAAGTGTGTGTGGTTTTGGTCGCAAGGAACACTTATCCCAGAAAATAGAATTTCTGTCATTATTAAGTCAACATCACATCCAAACCTGACCAAACCTTTTTGTTTTTATCAATGGAACACACACACACACACACACACACCCACACACACGCACACACACACACAACTAATTTTGTGTGTTCCGTGAAAATAAACAATATATGGGTTTGAAATATATTTCAAATTTTCATTTTTGGGTGCACTATTCCTCCAGTAGTGCGCTTCAGATTTAAGGTCTTTAAGTTTAATACGCATATGCACACAGAGTTATTGTACAGGGTTGCGAGGAGACATTCTGTACAGATAGCGTGATTCAGAGCTGATTTTCGGAGGTGAGACTGAGCCAATTATAACGCTGCTGAATTATTAAATCTCTCTTTCTCCAGCATACACACACACATCTCTTTCTCTCTCACAAAAGTGCACAATATTCCAAGGTTAAAAAATTGTCCAAATACTTGTAGAGTGAACAGATACACATACACTGTCAACGGTCACAAGTATACTTAATTCAGTCAGTCACATACCTCAGCAGATGACATGCCAAGCTCCGACAGTGAGCCTCCCACAGGGGTTTGAGGAGCTGCCGCATCCGCTTGGAGCTGGATAACTGCTTCTTTAAATGACCATCTATACCGCCACCCAAAGACTTCAGCCTAAACACAGTGAACACATGCTTATTGTAAAATCATTTAGATAACAGAGTAATACTATACACACCCTGTAACATTCACTTACCATATATACTGAATATATACACGACTAGTCAAAATAACTGTTTTCTAAATTAATTTTAAAATGTTATTTATTCCTGTAATGTCAAAGCTGAATTTTCAGCATCATTACTCCAGTCTTCAGTGTCACATGATCCCTTCAGAAATCATTCTAATGTGCTGATTTTGTGCTCAAGAATTATATTTTCAATTGTAATAATATTTCTCAATGTTACTGTTTTTTCTGTATTTGTGATCAAATAAATGAATGCAGCCTTGGTGAACATTCAGAAACATTAAAAAAACGTAATTATTCCAAACTTTTGACCAGTATAGATATACAGTTACAAATCATGCTTTTGTATCTGAATATGGTAATTAGGTCACTCTTGCTCATGTGATATCGCTTTATTGTAATGAAATGTTTGTCTTTGCAATCTACAGGAACACACTTTAGAGGAGATTCCCAACAAATTAACTGATTGATGGATGGATGGACGGACAAACGAACAGTTTGATACATTGATCAAATAACCTGTAGTCCCAACATACTAAAAGTGTAAATATTTCATGTCAAACCCCTCTTCTTCCAGACGCAGTGAACATGGCCGGCACGTTTCTCAGCTCATGGGCTGGCAAGTGTTTACACTACTAAAGGAATGTGGATGAATCTCACAAATGATTTAACTCCTGAAATAGCCTGTGAGTGTTAATCCCTTCTGCAGGGAGGATGTGTTGGTTTGTCCTCTGGCTGGTACAGCAGGAGAAGGAGTGAAGCTTCAGGACAGAGAGGGATTAGGCTATTTTCAGCTCTTATCAACACACTTTGAATCTTTCTGCTCTGATTGAGCAAGAGAAAACTTGAATTAAAGGTAATTATAAAAAACTGCACGCTAGTCACAATAGTCTTTTACAAGGTCGTTTCTGTGCAAGCAATCGACACACAAACAAGCTCATTGCACTAACCGCACACTTAAAGAGGACCTCTTATGCTTTTTTACATTTTCAACTTTCATAGAGTGTAATGTTGCTGTTTGAACATGAAAAAGGTCAGAGTTACAAACTCCCCTCTAAAGGGAGTTATTCTCTATATCTAAGCACTGTTTCTGAGCTCCCTGAAACACCTCAATTGTAGTCTTGAGTTTTCTTCCAGGAAGGTACACACCATGATATTCCTCATTTAAATAATTCCTGCCCAAGGCATAAGCAAAAAAGTGAGGTGAGGCCTTGTTAGGTTGTGTTATTAGTGTGTTGCCGCTATGTAGTGTTGTAGTCAAGACCACCTAATCTGAGATTGAGACCAAGACAAGATCAAGACTTTGAGGGGTTGAGACCAAAACAAGACCAAGACCAAGGCAGGGCAAGACCGAGTCAATACCAAGACCAGACCAGCACTCCTTAAATTCATAAAGATCCACATTAACGCCTGAGAAATGACTTATTTGGAAATTAATCAATGAATATAATTAGATTAAGACTATGTAGAGCTGCTACCAATCAAATGAAATCATTAACAACAGAAATAATCTTTGTACTGCAGAGGTGCTACAGGAGATGCATCTGAATTTGTAAATTACAAATGCATAATGTTGAGAATAATGTTTTAAAAATATTTTATTTGACTTTATCGAATGTTTTTATAAAAGCAGTATCATGTTTGCAATCATGCTCAAATTTGTGAAAACAGCTCTCTTGATCTTGCGATATTGCTTAATTATATCACGTTATAATATAAAAATCCAGATCTCATACAAGTACTTTTTTGCAACAATATCTTGAATTGTATGAGTATTTGTATTAATTTCCTTCATTCATCCTTCATTAATTTCTGAACCAGCACAATAAATCAATCAAATTAGAAATAAGTTATTGATTGCATCTGAAGCAGTAAGTTTTACATCCAATCACATTAATGATGTTAATAAATACATCAGACAATGCACTGGCAATTTAGTGATATCCTTGTAGTTGCGGTAAAACAAAATCCAGAGTCCTCTTAGTCTGAGACTGAGACATGACCAAGACCTTCAAAAAATGGTCTTAAAGGATTAGTTCACTTTCAAATAAATTTTTCCTGATAATTTACTCACCCCCATGTCATCCAAGATGTTCATGTCTTTCTTTCTTCAGTCGAAAAGAAATTAAGGGTTTTGATGAAAACATTCCAGGATTATTCTCCTTATAGTGGACTTCAATGGCCTCCAGACGGTTGAAGGTCATAATTACAGTTTCAGTGCAGCTTCAAAGGGCTTTAAACGATACCAGATGAGGAATAAGGGTCTTATCTAGCGAAACGATCGGTCATTTTCAAAAAAAATACCTATTCTACTTACAGAAAAAAACGAAACTGGCGAAATAATGAAAAATTATCAGGAAATTTTTATTTGAAAGTGGACTAATCCTTTAAGACCAGTCTTGAGTACTACAACACTGCCGCTATGTTCAAGTAAACCCTGAGTTTAAACCTGAGAAGCTGAAACTCATTATAGTATGGGGTGTGACATTTCCGAAACATGCTCGAAGCGGCTGACCAATCACAACACACTGATCCAGCCAACGAATCAGAGCTCATTGCGCTTTTCGGAAGGAGGGGCCTCAGGAACTAAACAGAGGGTTACTGACAGACTGGGAAGAGAGGTGCTGCAACAAATGTGTGTAAAATATGTTTAAAAAAACAATGCGTTTTCTAAACATTCAAGGAAGACAAAACATAGTGGACCCCAAAAACAATATCATGACTTTGTAAAAGGATATAATATGGCATCTTTAACATTTGAGAGCTTCATAAGGTGACAGTCTAATCATAGATGGGTAATTTCAAAGTGAGTTACACAAAGGCACACATAAAACATACACGAACTGGTCGATTGCAAAGTCAGTTCTTCGTCCCACACAGATGATCTCATCCTTTGTCGTTCATCATTCCTTTTGCTCACATTTGAACTGTGTCTTGGTCTTAGCAGATATCTGTTCCTGAGCCATCCTGTCCCCGTAATGAATTGTTTATGGTCAGTGCACTCTCACTGCTTTAGCATATAGATCATCCTAAAACACATCGCTCTCTTTCTCTCTTGTGTCTATAAGGGGAAAGAGAGAGAATTCCCCCATTGATTTAGTTCTCTTCTTTCTAGACAGCACCTCAAACTGATTCAGTACAGTAATGGCATTAGATAGCTCACATTAAGATGATAAAATCATAGGTTGGTGACCTTAACTCACCCATTGCACTGTGGGATATAAACTGCGACTGGACTGTAGATTGATCATTTTGATCAATGCTACCTTTCTCCTCTCTTTCTTTCTGTTCTTGTTTTTCTGTTTTAACAAAAATTATAACTGAATTAAACATATACTATATCCAGTATGTGCCTTTGTGTACAATTGAATTGAGGGGCCTATTTAAACCAAATTCTTGCTTGTTTATTAGTGATGGGTATTGAAACAAATTTCACGATTAAATTCCGATTTCACTTTTCGATTTGATATAAATTAATTGAGATATGTATCAGGCAAATTTTCTGAAGGAAAAAAAAATCTCTCAATTAAAGCTGTAAACTATACTATAATTATGATCCTACTCGTTTTTTGAAATATAAACATTTAAAAGGTGGCTGTCATATAAAACATAACAGATTTATTCAAACATACATTAAAAATTAAAGAGCAGGTTAAGTAAAGATATAATGAATATGTAATATAGCTGTCAAGGACATTAAATGGCTTCTCTGAGGTAAACATTATGTGACATTGTTTACAAGTTGTTTTATTGATGTTTTTTTATGGTTGAAACACTGATTGAGCGATTGCATGAGACATGATACAGATTTTGGTAAGTTGTACTGTATCTTTCAACATACAATTTTATTTTAAACCGCCATGTTTATTACTTGCTCTAACTAGTAGTAAAGAGGAAGAGATGATCAGTTCACGTGATCTGAGGCTTGAACTCAGGAGCTACAGCGATCTGTCACGCCACATTAAAGAGTGCCAAAATGTCTCAGTTACGTATGTAACCCTTGTTCCCTGAGGTTGGGAATGGAGACGTTAATCAAGACAATGTCACGCAAGATTTGCATATCACGCTCCACCCCACAACGCGGGTATAAATACGGAAGCAGATGCCTTGCATATTCAGGTTTTCGCTGAGGGGCCGTGCTGGTGATCCGGCCGCTCAGCGGTGGTACAGCAACTGTGGCGACTGGACGTAATGTTTGACTGGTGATGGAGGAACTCAACAGGGTTCGCCAAACAAGGAACTCACTAGAGCAAAATAAGCGCACGTATCCTGTCCATAGGAGGGGAATGGTGCAGCAAGCCGACACTGAGTGGGTCCCCAGCATTCATTGGCCACTTGGGCCGAGTACACGGGAGGATACCGGCTCTACATGAAGGCTATAGAATCTAGCAAACATGTTGGGTGTCGCCCAGCCCGCAGCTCTACATGTATCTGCCAGCAAGGCGCCGTGCACCAGAGCCTAGGAAGAAGCACCACTTCTGGTAGAGTGAGCTCTCAATCTGAACAGGCAGGGCACACCTTGGGTTTGATATGCCAAGACTATGGAATCCACTATCCAGTGGGCCATCCTCTGCTTGGAGACAGCCTTTCCCTTCTGCTGGCCTCCGTGGCAGACAAAGAGCTGGTCTGAGGTCCTGAAGCTCTGCGTTCAGTCCACATACAGGTGCAAAGCGCGGACGGTACAGAGCATAACTAGGGCTGAGTCTGCTTTCTCCAGGGGCAGCGCTTGCACGTTCACCACCTGGTCCCTGAAGGGAGTGCTGGGAACCTTGGGCACATATCCGAGCCGGAGTCTCAGGATGACGTGAGAATTGGCCGGCCCAAATTCCAGGCAAGATCTGTCGACCGAAAATGCTTGCAGGTCCCTTACCCTCTTGATGGAAGCTAATGCAAACAGGAGAACTGTCTTCAAAGACAGAATTTTTAACTCAACTGACTGCAGAGGTTCGAAGGGGGGTCTCTGAAGTGCCGTGAGCACCAGAGACAAATCCCAAGAGGGTATAGAGTGAGGGCGAGGAGGATTTAACCTTCTCGCCCCCCTCAGGAACCTGATTTTCAGGACGTGCTTTCTAATCAACTTACCATCTACTGCATTGTGATGTGTGGCAACATACACTTTCAGAGTGGAGGGAGACAGCCTTCGCTGCAGGAAGGAAAACACAACTCTGATCAGGCAACTCTCAGGGGAACAAGGGCTACCTCCGCGACCTTCGTGAAGACGTGAGGAGACAGGAACAGCTCGAAGGGGAGGACTTTGTACTGATATGCTCGACCCTCGAACACAAAGCGCAGAAACAATCTGTGCCGAGGGAGAATCGAGACATGAAAGTATGCATACTTCAGGTTGAACGCTGCAAACCAATCTTGTGGACGGATGCAGAAGATGCGTTTCTGCGTTAATATTTTGAATGGTAGCTTGTGTAAGGCCCAAATCAAAACTCACAGGTCCAAGATTGGCCGTAACCCACCGCCTTTCCTGGGTACAATGAAGAAGGGGCTGTAGAACCCTGCCTTCATTTCGGCTGGAGGGACCGGCTCTATTGCATCTTTCGCCAGCAGGACTGCGATCTCCACCCGTACGTTTCTTACATTTACAGGATAAAGAAATTACAGTAACAGGTTACTGTGTCCAGAGTAAATGTGTGTGTTCCTGCAGAACATCCCTCTTACCTGTTAACACTGAGTTTGTGTTTTTATTTTTATTTATTATCTTCATTTTTAATGTAGGGATTTAAACTGTCCTTTTTCTTTATAGCTCTTTAGCAAATAGCATAGATATATATATATATAGACTATATATGTTTTCGTAGCATTCAGTTGCCACGTTTGTTTGAAGGACAGCATTGGGCAGGATGTGGAATGTGTTTTGTCAATTAAAAAAAAAGAAAATTGGGCTTTTTATCTGATTAATCAAAGAAATAATCGGCCAACTAATTGATTATCAAAATAATCGTTAGTTGCAGCCCTAGTTGATTTACTTATTTACTGAAAATGGACATTTCTACTGTTTTATGAAAGTAATCTTTATTAACCCAGGGTTTAAAAAATGTCTGTGTTATTTTTAGTATTATGTAATATTTTCAGTTTCCATTTTAATTTTAGTTTAAGTTTTAGTATTTTTGTTATGTTTTGTGATTTAGTAGCCTAACTTCAACTTATTTATTTCAGTTAGTTGCAGAGGGAACATTTCTAATTTTCATTTAAGTTTCTTTAAGTTTGTTTTTCATCTAATATTTATATTTAATCTTAATTGGATTCAGTTAACAAAAACAAAGTTTAACAGTTTAAGCTTTAGTGAACACAACACTTTTAAGGGTTAAGCATAGTGTGAAACTGTCACAGTTTAAAGGCTTAATTTTTATTTTATTTGTGGTGTATATATTTTTAGCCTTGTGATAGCCAATTCGAGAACTTTAGCTGAACTTCATTTCATTTCAAGCACTGGAGGGAACACTTTGATAATTCATTAGTGTGGAAATTGTTCTCTGATACTGCCCACGCTGCTGTTAAATCTCAAGAGATAACAGCCGCTTGGGAATATTAGAAAACGCAGGAGTATTGCACTGGCTAAATCAAAGAGACACTGAGAAGTGCAGCTGTGGACTCAAGAGAAGGGTGAAGAGAAGTTTCTTGAAAAATTAATCATGTGTGCATCAGCTTTCTATTAGTGGAATATGCTTCCACCATCCCAAAGGGGATTCTCAACCGCTTTTTAATGGACAGAAAGGGTGGAAAGAGACAGAAAGAGATTACTCTAATCCATTCAAACACTTCTCTTGCCCACGGTTGACCTTTTAGCCTTTCAGTATCTCCAACCAACCCCTATCACATTTTAATCTTTGTTCGGACAGTCCATCAAAGGAACGATTATCCTCCTAAGAAAAAGAATCTATTCATTTAAGGAGAAGAAATATGTTTTGCATAATTGTCGATGTGGGTAATGAGATAAGACTAAAGGAAGTAATCAGTTCAGACTAACGATTGGAGTGTAAGTGGATCTCGTGAGAGAATTGCATCAAGCTTAGTGTCTCCTAGTCTGATTCTGTTTGCTCAATACTGGTGTCTTTACTCTGACAGATGCATTAAACCACAGTATGTCAATTTATTTAACATGGTCTGGGGCTCTGGCTTTCTGAATCAAACCACAAGAGATGGCGGAGCAAAACGGCTCATTATGCTGTTGCCCAATTGCTGCCATCAGCATTAGGAGATGATTTGTTTCTACCTTGATTATGCTATAAATCTTCTTTAAACACACACATACATTGCTGAATGTAATGGACATGATTATAAATATTCTACTGACCTATACAAACAACAGATTAAGCAATGTTTGCACTGTACACGCACCTACCTTATCAGTACTTACGATTGTTTGTCTGTAAGAGTAGACTAGAACATTTCTCCAGGGAATTAATGGCACAGAATTGGCCTTGGTTATATTATGTACTGAAATAGAGGTCATGAATCACCCTTGACCCCCACATGCCTCTCTTGTCAAAGCCACCCTTCCTGTCGCCCATCCCCCGTTAGCTTATATATTTAGCACAGATGTCCTTACATTGCGGAAATTATATTTCTCATTATGTAAATGGTGGGGAGAAATTGGACCCTAAGGATATTGGCATTACTTTAGCATAATATGTATGGAAAATCTTTTAAACCCATAAAGCTTGGCAACCAAATAATTAATTTATGGAGTGAGCAGCTACTGAATTTTGACAAGCATCTCAAAGGGAAACACTATAAATCAAAAGACTCTTATTTGTTTAATAGTTTAATTGACTCCAAAATCATAGCTCTGGCATAGTAGCCTTATTTTTACAGTGGAATTTAATCCAAGAGCACAGTAACCATAATTAGCATGGTTAGCACTCTGTCCCACGGGCAGCTTTGGGGCTTTCTGATCACTGTTTAGTTCATATCATACCGACCTACAGGCAGAAACTGAAATCAGCTAAACCTGTAGCAAAGACTGTAAAGAGATGGACCACCGAAACAGAGCGGGCTTTACAAGCCTGTTTCGAATGGACTGATTGGTGTGTTTTTGAAGCTGCTGCCACCGATCTGGACGAGCTCACAGAGACTGTTACATCATATATCAGTTTCTGTGAGGATTTGTGCATTCCTACAAAGACTCATTTCACTTACAACAATGACAAACCCTGGTNCCTGTTTCGAATGGACTGATTGGAGTGTTTTTGAAGCTGCTGCCACCGATCTGGACGAGCTCACAGATACTGTTACATCATATATCAGTTTCTGTGAGGATTTGGGCATTCCTACAAAGACTCATTTCACTTACAACAACGACAAACCCTGGTTCACTACAAAACTCAGCCAGTTCTGTCGGGCCAAAGAAGATGCTCGCAGAAATGGGGACAGAGTCTTGTACAAACAGGCCAAATACACACTGGAAAAGGAGATTAGAGTGGCAAAGAGGAATTATTCTGATAAGCTTCGGAATCAGTTCTCTTCTAATGACACGGCTTCAATGTGGAAAGGTCTGAAAGTCATCACCAATTACAAGACACCATACCCCAGCTCTGTGGAGAATCAACAACTGGCAAACGACTGAATGAGTTTTATTGCAGGTTTGAAAAAACACCATTCACACCTCCTGTAACCCCCCTCTCTCCCACACCTACAATTCAGTTCAGTGATGATGATGTGCGCCATGTCTTCAGAAGGAACAAGAGAAGAAAGGCAGCAGGCCCAGACAGCGTTTCACCAGCCTGTCTGAAAACCTGAGCTGACCAGCTGGCCCCCATCTTCACACAGATCTTCACTGGAGCTGTGCGAAGTCCCCTCCTGCTTCAAACGCTCCACCATCATCCCCGTCCCAAAGAAACCCAAAATTACTGGACTTAATGACTACAGACCTGTAGCTCTAACGTCTGTGGCCATGAAATCATTTGAAAGGTTTTGGCTTATCTGAAGGACATCACTGGACCCTTACTGGACCCCCTGCAGTTTGCTTATCGAGCAAACAGGTCTGTGAATGATGCAGTCAATATGGGACTATGGGATTATGTTCTGCATCATCTGGAAGATGACGTGTCCGATTCCTGAATGATTTTTTTTTTACGAATCCGTTTCCTGTTCACAAAATCGGCCTGAATGATTCATATACAAAGCGGATTGAATTAGTCCGAACAGGGGCCTGTACCATGATGGTAGATGAACAAACTCAGGGTTGTAGGATTAGTTTAGAGTTAACAAAACCAAACCACTCCAATCCGGCTTTGTGGGTACCATGATGCTGATCATCAACTTTCTTTGTCAACTCAGGCTTTGATCCTGAGTTTGTGGAGCGCGTGCACATGAATGCGTGACATCAGTGGTGAACAGCCAATCACATGCCTTGCAACAGAGAGAAACTATGATTCGCTTCTCGCGAGAGAGCCAGTGCGATTCAAAACTCTTTTGCTGAAGGTTAAGAGATTGAAGAAAATGAAGAATTTAAACTCATTTACACTGGCGAAAATAA
This sequence comes from Anabarilius grahami, assembly GCA_003731715.1. Taxonomy (NCBI): domain Eukaryota; kingdom Metazoa; phylum Chordata; class Actinopteri; order Cypriniformes; family Xenocyprididae; genus Anabarilius; species Anabarilius grahami. Next base: position 1,108,611 of record RJVU01042602.1, on the reverse strand, counting down.
AATAAATCATCTTGCTCTATCAGTGCAAGTCAAACTTGTGAAGTTAGTTTATTTAGTTGATAATATACATAACGATAGAGACTCAAACATGTAAGGTCACATGTAGTCATATTTAAAATTTATTTACATTTTATTTATATTACATATGATCTTTATATATTAATATTCATTGAAACTAAATAATTCATAATAACTGTTAAACTAAAATCGCTTGTGTAATGGATTAATAATAAAATATTGAATTATTATATGGTGATGAACAAGTCAAGCCAAGTCACTTTCATGGTACCTAAAACTCAGGATTGGCACAAACTAATCTGAAATTTACCTGGCTAGCCAGCTAATCCAGCTTCATGGTACAGGCCCCAGGTCTAAAGTCAACAACTCACTCTTCATTTTTACCCGATTCTACAACAAAAAATAGCTGAATCAGAGCTCTCTTACAGAGAAATAATAATTTCTTTCATAATAGCCTACCATATTTGAATAAAATTGTAGAGAATACCTTGGTATTGGAAATGGTATTTGCCTCAAAAGTATCCTTTTCTACAGGGAATTAAGTCAGATATTGAAATAAATTGCTCTTTATGTCACTCTTCTGAGGAAAATATAATTCATTTGTTTAGCAATTGTACCCACAAAGAGAAATTTTGGTAAGATTTTTTACTGTTTATCCAGTTTCATTCATTTTGTAAGTGACTTTTCTTTCTGTTTTAAAGATGTTTTCTTTGGATTGTTTGACTACTCATTCTCAAAAGAGAACAGGAAAATATACATAATTAATGTATGTTTCCAGCTAGCTAAATTTCACATACTTAAAATTTTTTCACTGGCTCTAAACCTCTCTTTTCTTTATTTAAAGTTATTTAAAGGAAATTATCCAAAGTTCTGTTAATTCTAAAGAAACAAAAACTATATTTTATATTCATCCCTTGTGTCCTCATAAGGTGTAAATTAATTACATTGTTATTTTTTGTTACCCTGACAACACGTCTGTATCTGCCTTAATGATTTGTATTGTTGCTTAATGTACAGGTCCTTCTCAAAAAATTAGCATATTGTGATAAAGTTCATTATTTTCCATAATGTAATGATAAAAATTAAACTTTCATATATTTTAGATTCATTGCACACCAACTGAAATATTTCAGGTCTTTTATTGTTTTAATACTGATGATTTTGGCATACAGCTCATGAAAACCCAAAATTCCTATCTCAAAAAATTAGCATATCATGAAAAGGTTCTCTAAACGAGCTATTAACCTAGTCATCTGAATCAACTAATTAACTCTAAACACCTGCAAAAGATTCCTGAGGCTTTTAAAAACTCCCAGCCTGGTTCATTACTCAAAACCGCAATCATGGGTAAGACTGCCGACCTGACTGCTGTCCAGAAGGCCATCATTGACACCCTCAAGCGAGAGGGTAAGACACAGAAAGAAATTTCTGAACGAATAGGCTGTTCCCAGAGTGCTGTATCAAGGCACCTCAGTGGGAAGTCTGTGGGAAGGAAAAAGTGTGGCAAAAAACGCTGCACAACGAGAAGAGGTGACCGGACCCTGAGGAAGATTGTGGAGAAGGACCGATTCCAGACCTTGGGGGACCTGCGGAAGCAGTGGACTGAGTCTGGAGTAGAAACATCCAGAGCCACCGTGCACAGGCGTGTGCAGGAAATGGGCTACAGGTGCCGCATTCCCCAGGTCAAGCCACTTTTGAACCAGAAACAGCGGCAGAAGCGCCTGACCTGGGCTACAGAGAAGCAGCACTGGACTGTTGCTCAGTGGTCCAAAGTCATTCGGAAATCAAGGTGCCAGAGTCTGGAGGAAGACTGGGGAGAAGGAAATGCCAAAATGCCTGAAGTCCAGTGTCAAGTTCCCACAGTCAGTGATGGTCTGGGGTGCCATGTCAGCTGCTGGTGTTGGTCCACTGTGTTTTATCAAGGGCAGGGTCAATGCAGCTAGCTATCAGGAGATTTTGGAGCACTTCATGCTTCCATCTGCTGAAAAGCTTTATGGAGATGAAGATTTCGTTTTTCAGCACGACCTGGCACCTGCTCACAGTGCCAAAACCACTGGTAAATGGTTTACTGACCATGGTATTACTGTGCTCAATTGGCCTGCCAACTCTCCTGACCTGAACCCCATAGAGAATCTGTGGGATATTGTGAAGAGAAAGTTGAGAGACGCAAGACCCAACACTCTGGATGAGCTTAAGGCCGCTATCGAAGCATCCTGGGCCTCCATAACACCTCAGCAGTGCCACAGGCTGATTGCCTCCATGCCACGCCGCATTGAAGCAGTCATTTCTGCAAAAGGATTCCCGACCAAGTATTGAGTGCATAACTGAACATAATTATTTGAAGGTTGACTTTTTTTGTATTAAAAACACTTTTCTTTTATTGGTCGGATGAAATATGCTAATTTTTTGAGATAGGAATTTTGGGTTTTCATGAGCTGTATGCCAAAATCATCAGTATTAAAACAATAAAAGACCTGAAATATTTCAGTTGGTGTGCAATGAATCTAAAATATATGAAAGTTTAATTTTTATCATTACATTATGGAAAATAATGAACTTTATCACAATATGCAAATTTTTTGAGAAGGACCTGTATATAATAAAAAAATGACCCGATTCTTTTAAATAAACTGTTCAAAAGAACCGATTCAATAAACAAGTTAGACATCTCGAACAATGCGCATGCGCAATGGCTCGATAAACATAATTTGGGTTAGTGAGGATTTCAGCAACTGCAACTTGTATAATATTTGACTGAGTTAATGTAGCGTTTGCTCTAATACACTGATCCAGATACTAAGTTAAATGTAATATTCTTCATGACTGAAAGCAGTAGTTTATGTCGTCGACATGTTCCAACCCTCTGACATTTCTACAAACCTGAGGTGAGGCGATGCATTTTTACAGCGTGGTTTGCCAACTCTATTTTACTTTTATTAGATGCTGTTTTAGCTTGTTGTTTGGCTGTACTTATTGTATGAGCTTCAATTTAACAATTATGTTTCAGTATGTGTTTTCATTTTCATTTAAAAAATGATTTATAGGCTAACAGAGTTTATGAGTCGTGACCCAGGATAGTGTTACCACTTCTCGTTTAAAAAAGACAGGTCAATGCCTTTAGATCATATTTTACTAATCAATCATAACGAAATTGTGTAATTTAAGCAGAACATCAGAATGTAGGAGCTTTTTTTTTAACATGATCAGCGATTAGGCCCAAGACTGTTACAAAAGATGAGTAAATGCTCGCGTGTTTTGTGAGGTTTTGTCGCCATCCAGTGACCAAAGCCAATTACTGCACCTTTGTATGTTAACTTTACATGTAGAGAAAATCGTATCAGGTTGCTTGAATAAGTCTGTTGGAAGGGCCTGAATGTCCCTCATCGTCGACATTAACCAAAAAATCTTATGTCACAACTTAAGTTTTGTCAACGTCTGTTTGATGTATGCTCCTTTTCATTTATGGTCAGTGGGCTGTACATACGAGGAGTGTTTGTTGTGTGAAGTTTGTCATCAACTTGTATCAATAGTAGTAAGAAAACGAAAAGTCATGCTTGTTCCCGCCCGGTTTCGAACCGAGGACCTTTCGCGTGTTAGGCGAACGTGATAACCACTACACTACGGGAACTGAGCTGTGCCACTCTCGGGATGTGACGTCACTTTAGTGCTCCTCAGCGCCGGTTTAAGTTAATGGTGTACAAACTATTTTTGTGCATGAACATATTTCACCTATCTATCTGAGCATGAATGGAATGTTAGTGTGTGCTGTTTCACACATCTAACCCTTCTGAGTGATCGGAAAGCCTCACCGCATTGGTCCGTGTAAGTTACACACTGCAAGCAACCACCCACCATTAGCCGATTTAGACTGTGGCAGTACTGTGTTTAACTATATAAATGTTAAGATATAATATATAAGATACAATATATAATAAAAAATATAAAAAACTGTCATGACTATCTTATGGCAAAACCGCGCAATAACTGAGAAATGAAGATTAGTGCACATTGAAGACATTAAAGTAGAAGAACAGTGCAGTGAGTGAGTTGTTGTCGTGACATGGCTTTCTCACTGTCACACGAGAAAAAAATTAATATAATTAGTATTGTCGTCATTTAAAATTAAGTAAATGGTTAAACATTTGTTTGTCTTTACATGGAGCTGTTGTTATAATAACTGGTTTGTAATTAGATTTTTTACATTTTTGGGCCAAACCTTTAAATTGTCCTATGGTGTGACTGTCTCAAGCATGGTTAAAAAAATGACAACTTTTATAAATTAAAAAGAAAAGCATATAAATATTATAAAATACCTCAGGCATAATTTTTCAAGTGTCTTTTATTTTAGTAAATGGCAATAATATATTTTTTTTTTTTCAGAGACAGGTGCATCTCAATAAATTAGAATGTCGTGGAAAAGTTAATTTATTTCAGTAATTCAACTCAAATCGTGGAACTTGTGTATTAAATACATTCAATGCACACAGACTGAAGTACTTTAAATAGTTAGTTCACCCAAAAATGAAAATTCTGTTATTAATTACTCACCCTCATGTCGTTCCACACCCGTAAGACCTTCGTTAATCTTCGGAACACAAATTAAGATATTTTTGATGAAATCCGATGACTCGGTGATGCCTCCTTAGCCAGCAATGACATTTCCTCTCTCAAGATCCATTAATGTACTAAAAACATATTTAAATCAGTTCATGTGATTACAGTTGTACAATATTAATATTATAAAGCGACGCGCCAAAAAAACTAAATAACGACTTATATAGTGATGGCCGATTTCAAAACACTGCTTCAGGAAGCTTCGGAGCGTTATGAATCAGCGTGTCAAATCAGCAGTTCGGAGCGCCAAAGTCACATGATTTCGGCAGTTTGGCGGTTTGACACGCGATCTGAACCATGATTCATAACGCTTCCGAATAATTCGTTATTTTGTTTTTTTGGCGCACCAAAAATATTCTCGTCGCTTTATAATATTAATATTGAACCACTGTACTCACATGAACTGATTTAAATATGTTTTTAGTACATTTATGGATCTTGAGAGAGGAAATGTCATTGCTGGCTATGGAGGCCTCACTGAGCCATTGGATTTCAACAAGAATATCTTAATTTGTGTTCCGAAGATTAACGAAGGTCTTACGGGTGTGGAACGGCATGAGGGTGAGTAATTAAATGCATTATTTACATTTTTGGGTGAACCCTTTAAGTCTTTGGTTCTTTTAATTGTGATGATTTTGGCTCACATTTAACAAAAACCCACCAATTCACAATCTAAATAAATTAGAATACTTCATAAGATCAATAAAAAAAAGGATATTTTAAACAGAAATGTCAGGCTTCTGAAAAGTATGTTCATTTCTATGCACTCAATACTTGGTTGGGCCTCCTTTTGCATGAATTACTGCATCAATGTGGCGTGGCATGGAGGCAATCAGCCTGTGGCACTGCTCAGGTGTAATGGAAGCCCAGGTTGCTTTGATAGCGGCCTTCAGGTCATCTGCATTGTTGGGTCTGGTGTCTCTCATCTTCCTCTTGACAATACCCCATAGATTCTCTATGGGGTTCAGGTCAGGCGAGTTTGCTGGCCAATCAAGCACAGTAACACCATGGTCATTGAACCAGCTTTTGGTACCTTTGGCAGTGTGGGCAGGTGCCAAATCCTGCTGGAAAATGAAATCAGCATCTCCATAAAGCTTGTCAGCAGAAGGAAGCATGAAGTGCTCTAAAATGTCCTGGTATACGGCTGTGTTGACTGCAGACTTCAGAAAACACAGTGGACCAACACCAGCAGATGACATGGCAGCCCAAATCATCAGTGACTGTGGAAACGTCACACTGGACTTCAAGCAACATGGTTTCTGTGCCTCTCCACTCTTCCTCCAGACTCAGGGACCTTGATTTCCAAATGAAATGCAAAATTTACTTTCATCTGAAAAGAGGACTTTGGACCACTGAGCAACAGTCCAGTTCTTCTTCTCCTTAGCCCAGGTAAGACGCTTCTGACGTTGTCTTTGGTTCAGAAGAGGCTTGGTACGTGGAATGTGACAGTTGTAGCCCATTTCCTGAAGACGTCTGTGTGTGGTGACTCTTGATGCACTGACTCCAGCTTCAGCCCACTCCTTTTGAAGCTCTCCTAAGTTCTTAAATCACTTCGCCTGACAATCTTCTCAAGCCTGTGGTCATTCCTTTCACTTGTACACCTTTTCCTACCACACTTTTTCCTTCCAGTCAACTTTCCATGAATATGCTTTGGCACAGCACTCTGCGAACAGCCAGCTCTTTCAGCAATGACCCTCTGCGGCTTACCCTCATTGTAGAGGGTCTTGATGATCGTCTTCTGGACAACTGTCAAGTCAGCAGACTTCCCCATGACTGCTGTTGGGATTACTGACCTAAACCCAGTATTTATACCCTGAGAATGGTAATTTAATAGAACTTGAAATTAAAGACCCCCCTGTGGTGAAAATCAACTTTTTAATGTTGTTTATATGTCTGTGTAGTGTTTTTAATATGCTTTAAGACAAACCATGTGCAAATTCATAAGTCAGCACCATTGCTGAGTATTTTATGTTTGAAACTGCAGTAAACCAAAAACCCGCGGTTTGAAATCGTGGGTGTTTGTGACGTCACAGACTACCTTGTAACCAATCACAACAACGTGCCGGCAGGCTTTAGCATATCATTAACTATCTGAAGCAGGAAAGTCTCAAGAGAAGCCAGGTTATCCTGGTATATTTTCTGTTGATATGAAAAATTGTGTAGATTTATCAATATAGCGAGTCTATTACGATGTTATGATGAACTACATGCCTTTCTCCAGTGATGTTCTGAGTTGTTCAAAGCGTTTGTAAGGATACTGATTGTTAGAAGGCAGCTGACTGACTCTCAGATGAAGAACAGGAACATGGTTTGTGTAACATTAGCAAAACATTATTAGCTGTTTGATAACATAGTCAAGCAAAAGGCTAATTATGTTAATTCATATTAATGAATGACAGAACCATCGCAAGGGCTGTGCCAAGTGTGCGAGCGCATAGGGGCTCACGCCAAAGTAAAGTGACCGCTGACTTGAAGTAAAGCCAATAAAGTTCATGTTTTTGTCCTTCGAAATATTTTAACACTATAAAACATAGCTAAAACAATATTGCTCTGAGCGTGTGACCGTGATTCATGTGCATATGTCTGTCCTCGCATGCCAAGTTCTGAGAGAGATATCAGTGTGCCACCTAGAGGGGCGCGATATTGAATTGCTCTTACAGAGACGCGAATTGTTCTGGATTTTTACCCTTTAGGCTTTATCACCTATGGGTATGAATGGTGAAGCATTATTAAATATGATGTTATGAAATATGATTATTACATATATGATATCATTAATAATATTCTTTTATATTATATATATATATATTGTATTTACTATGTATGTAATTGTGGAGTTAACAATGTGATGCGGTGTTAATGTTTATTCAATCACTAATCTTGATTGGATATTGATGATTCTTCACTGTGATTTGTCATGTTGTTTTAAATACAATGGAGTTTGAATACAATGTTGATGCCTGATGAAGATCATACGATCGAAACGTTGCTAATAAAGAATCTTTTTTATTGTTTTGCAAGTTGATAGTGTGCGGGATTTTCTTGTTTTCTCATATTTTGACTATATCAGTCTTTTTTCCTACGCACCTATCTATGACCTACAGGTGTGTGACGCTTATTGATCACCAATTCATAATTTAAAACACAATTTAAGCGTCATAAAAATATGAGCAGTTCAGTTGCACAGCTGTTAAACTGAATATACGAAGCGAAGCAAGCTTTTTTCTTAAATATCCACAACACGAACAACAAATTGCTCGTCACTACAGCAACAGTAGACTCTCCGAGCTGCCTGGTGTGAGCGAGTGGAGGCGGGGCTAATTTGCATATTCATTGATCCGTGTATATTAAATGAGGCATTTAAGGATTTAAGGCATGAAGAAATTTTTCTCACTTATTTTTTTTTTAAATGTTATGTTGGTGATCAAAGATGAGTTTTAAGGGATAAAATAATTGACTACAGACTACAGGGGGACTGTAAATATTCTAATAATTTGAGATACTGATTTTTTGATTTTGATGAGCAGCAAGCTGTAATTATCAAAATGAAAACAAAAAAGTGGAAAATGTTACTTTGTCTAATAAATCTAGAATATATTTAAGTTTTACTTTTTGAATTAAATTACAGAAAAAAAAAACTTTTTCATGATATTCTAATTTATTGAGATGCACCTGTATTTCTAAAAACATAAGATATTTTTTTATACATTTTGTATCAAATTGATACATTTTGTCACTGAAAACCATGTCCTCCGGTGTGACACCATATCCTGATATTAAATCAGGCTATTCCATGAACAACTTTAATTAGCTGAAGGACCCCATTCAAGGTCATGATACTGAAGCCCATGACATGTGCACATGGCTAGTTCTTGTCTCAGAATTGTTTTAGAACTTTTTTGGAGTCCTTTGGTATGACACCCCTGTTTTTTATTTAATATATTTTTATTTGATATTTTTTTCATTAAAAATGTATGTTAAACTACATAATCATGGAAAATTATGCAAATGCGTCTAAGTTGCTAACTGCTAATGACAGGTTAGCTACGACTAGCAAGGTCATGAACTGACTCTAAAGGCTGAAACATCCTATGGTGTGACAGATAATGTCCACCGGTGTGACCCCTGTACTGTCACACCAGAGGGCAAGGTCTCTTTAAATAAAATTTAAATAATTAAATAAGATTTGTTCAACTTCATTTTATTTATTTTTTTAATCATTTTCAGTGTTCTTAAATGCAGTAAATACATTGAATAATATTTTTTCTGATGTTTTGCAGAAAATTAAAAGTACTGTTATGCAAATAAGTGTCATGAAATTAAGCATAAAATGTGTTACTTTGTTTTTGTAATCCTTGTTTTTGAGATCCTAAGAAAATGACGCAAAGTTAATAGAATCGACTTAAAAAGAGCGGCCATATACTTAAAAAATTTTGATTTTTAAAAATATGGTTTATGATGTAACAAAACTAAATGTTATTTCTTCTTGAACAAACAAATTGATTACATTAAAGAAAGATTTTGGGGTGTTAAAGTTTCAAAGAAGTCAGTTCATTAGTTGATTTTAAAAAAAAGTTGATATGTTTGTATCAAAATTAAATTTTCTTCTTTGACACATTCAAAGTTAAATCAAAAAACTTTAATGTAATACCACTCACTCTTTTTAATGCAATAACTACCATTTTTGTCCTTTAGTGTGACAATGTCCTATGGTGTGACACGCATAAAAGAACAGCAGATTTGTTTTTATCTCGAAATATCTTAAAAGAACAATTGAGTATTGCAGTAGGAAAGATATAATCATCACTCATCTTAAAATGGTATAATTTTCTGCAGTTTTGAAAGGATGACAGCAAAGTTATTTTTATTTTTTTATTGAAAATGTCCAACAAGTCATGGGGAAAAAATATTGTAATAATTTCATATTAAATAAATGAAAATAAGTGTCTAACAAATGAAGATAAATCTCTCTCATGCTATTTCTATATAAAGAGTTTTTTTTCTTAATTTTTGTTATGTCACACACATTTACGGTACAGTTCAGTCAAAATGTTCAAAAAAACTGTGAAAGAATTGATAAAGTTAGTGACCCAATATATTTTCTCAAACATCAGACTTCATACTATATTCTTCAAAAATGGTGTTTTACAAAAAAATTTACCATTAAGTACATAAAATCATGCAGTACAATGTCAGATGTGAAGTGTTTGGGGTTACACATTAAAGGTGCTAAAGAGGATGTTTTGTTTTATACATTTTTGCAATATTACTTGAAACTGTCTTTACTAACTGATAAAAGACTATTTATTAGGTGCACTGAAAGGAATAATATTAATATACATCATCTGTGCACGAGGTAGGGCCTTAAAAACATCAGCCAATCGTTTACGCGATCATGGCGTAAACGATTGGCCCTCTGGCTTGTCAATCGCTGCCATTACGTTCCTTGTGAGAGACGTGCGCGGATTGGCCCTCTGGCTTGTCAATCGCTGCCATTACGTTCCTTGTGAGAGACGTGTGTGGATTGGCCCTTTGGCTTGTCAATCACTGCCATGACGTTCCTTGTGAGAGACGCGCGGCTGCGCGCTCCAGTAACTTTCCACAGGCGCCGCATGCAATGTTTTTGTCAGGAGACAGGAGTAACAACTGCAGATTGAGTTACCTGCGGTGAGTCCGACATAGTGAATCCACTAAGTGTGTGCACGGCTTTGTCGCGCACACACTTAACGATTGTAAGGTCGATTATGAATGTAAATTGATACTTATGACTGATCGCGCTCAAACGCGTCCAGTCAGAACCAGTTGCGTTCAGTCTGCGATTACAGTCGGTGTTCAAATTCCATGTGAAAGTATATAAATCTGCTTCAGGAGCAGGAAACAATCGCTGTATGTTGAGCACAGTCAGAATGTTTTAGCTAGTCATTAAATGTGTGCCCGGCTTAATAACACAGCGAATGCCGGTGGTAAACACTCGTGTTCCAATACTCGTGCACGAGTTTTGGGAGGCGTTCCCTTGAAAAGAGCTGTGAAGGAGGGGGGTTGTTCTTAAGAATGCGCTCATTTCAAAAACTCAGTCGACGAAAAGATCCTCTGTACCACTTTTATGTAACGCGAGTTACGTAATCAGATTACTTTTTTCAAGTAACTAGTAAAGTAACGGATTACTTTTAAATTTGCAGCGAAATATCTGAGTTAACAAGTAACGCAAGTTACATTGCTTTCCCATTTATTGACTGACAGCTCTCCTATCCTCATGTAGAGAGAAATCAGGAGTAAGTTCAGAGGCTTTGTGTGCGCTGTGTAAACATGATGATTATTATGAACATGCATTTACTCATCACTTGCACAAAAACACATCCAGTATTCCTCAAAATGAATAAAAACAATGAAATGCAAACTCAGAATATTATGCAAACCTGCAATAATTAAATAAAATGTTAAATTACACAAATATACTTTATGCATTTAATATTTCATTTGTTTGAGCTGTGCTTTCTGTACAGGCATGAATAAGCTGAGGCTTATTCATTTCCCTTTTTTAAAAAAAAATAAAAAAACAAACAAGCCCAAACAAACACATAACCTAAAAAGTAACTAAGTAATGGAATTAGTTACTTTTTTAGGGAGTAACACAATATTGTAATCCATTACTTTTAAAAGTAACTTTCCCCAACACTGCAGATGTGTAACGACATACTCTTGCTACTGTATACATGTTTAAAATGTGAAGTGAAAATTTCTCACTTTAAAAAAATTTATTTCGTTTTGACAAGTGAATTTTATTCCCTACATTTGTCTTAACCTGTTCCTATAGAAAGAAAGACACAACCGGGAATTGCCGCGCATCAGAACTGTCCATTTTTACTGGAATTGGGAATAAATAATTCTGTTCGACTGTCCCAATTGATTACTCGTCAAGACTCTTCACGCTGGAGCCCGTGGGAATGGATGAGCATGGTGTTTATGTGCTTTAGGATAAACGATTGCCTATAAAGCTGGAGAGGCCGCTCTCAGGGCAATAAATACGTCCACAGATTGTCTCGAGAGCGCATCGTAATCCTTGTTGATAGTCAGTTGCCGGGAAGGGGAGCTGCAAGCAGACGATTCTCCTCCAATAGATGTCAATCAAGCGAGGGTCAGTCAGTCTTGCAGGGATGCAACAGTTTTCATTACTCGTGCGGGTCTCTATTTCTCTTTCAACACTTAGAAAGAGCATGGGCACTTTTTGTTATGAAACATTACAAAGTAATGAAACAAATGTTTTATATAAATCTCAATTGATGTCCTATTACACAGTGTCTATATTTGTCACTAGATGGCAGTAAAACTCCAATAATAATTCGTGTATCACTATATCCAAGAGTTTGAAAGTGTTGTGTAGTCAAACTCACTCATTGCATAACGGGACAATGCACCTTATGAATTCTGAAATGTTTAGTCCCAAAACTCCTTAATCGTTTTTGGGGAATAATGTAACGCACTTCTCTGCAAACGCTTGATGCATTATATCCATTGCTTTTATTAAACCAGGCTGCATATTATTAAATAGTAGCACATGTCATCTTAAAACGTTTTAGAAAAATAACTATTCTTCATTCCACGCTGTTATGATTTTCTTTATCCCATATCATTATGATTCTTGCGCTGTTCCCTTTGGCGCTGCTTCTATTGATTTAAAATAGTAACTTCTATATTAATTGATCGATTTAGCCTGTTTATAAAATCATTTACATAGCTACTATTAATATCTTCATGCATCTATTACAACCATAGAAAAATATATCAAAAGGTACATTAAATAAATGTACAATAACATTTACACCTACATAATTACTGATTGCCTTTTAGTCTTTTTTTTTTTCTGTCTTTTACTGCAAGAGTCAAAGGATTTCAAATTCTCTGACTGCACGAGCTCTTTCAGCATTTAATTTCCCGCGAGCGCGCGCTCGGTCTAGTGTAGAGAGGACATAAAATTCAGACTTGGCTGTGCAACAAGCACTTCAATTACTAAATACCCTTTCACTCAAAAGAAGCTATACACAACATATGAATGAATCAGATTTATTATGGTATAGCGATGGATTTTTATGACTGACGAACAGACATGCTAGATCAGCACAATGTCTTTCCCCACAGAGAGGTTTTTTTTTTTTTTTTCCACTGTTGCCCAACCATCAGCGTCTTGTGGCATGAGTCTCGTTTTACTCCGTTTTTTTTTCAGTGCCTGTTTAACGTCCTCGAGCACATCACATCCAGAGTGTGTCTAAAATATGTTTTACTGTTTCTGCTTTGTCTTGACTATCAACAGTTTTTATGACCTTAAAAATAGAAGAGATATGATAAATCACAATATTGCAGTTGCTGTGGATGGGATGAAAAGTTCGTTTGACATTGTTAGAAGTTTGCTAATGTAATTCAATTGGATCAGCTTTCCCCCATTATGTGCCATTTTCATAAATATTCTTGTTAACTCGGATACTTTTAAAACCATTTAAGCTTGACGTGATGTTATTAACGTTGTTTTATTAAAGCCTTTTTCAATCGCTATTGATTTCACAGTAATCATACATTGTTGCTGTTGGACATGAAGCCCCACCGCAGATGTGTAAATACCGCTCGCCAAGCAAAGCACCAGCCTATATATTTTCTGCAGTATGCGAATTATTCAGTAACTTGCAGGGGATCCACATTTGTAAAAGAGTTTCAATAGGAAATTTTCATCGCAATCTGTTGTGGTTCGTCTCGCGCAAACCAAATTGTCTTTTGGCGCTTCTATATACTTTTTAAACAAACACTTAAATTATTTTGTGATATTTGTAAATCTGTGGTGAACCATGACATTCTATTTTTCAGTGATGATGTCACTGACGGTCCGATGACGATCGTAAAAGTGTTCTAAAGCTCTATTGTTGCTATGGTTACCGCTTTGAGCAGAGTTCTGTTCGCAAGCATCAATTTATGTGGGCTATTCTGCACTTACTAACTTGTAAACTTTTGTGGTACCTGAAGTGTTTCAAACTACAAATTAAACGTATACTAATTAGGCTAAAAAATAGTAGCCTGTTATTTAGATGTTAGGCTAGATGTGGTCGAGACTACACATTAAACAACCAATGCACAGCGTGCAAATTAGCAAAGTTAAATAAATAAATAAATAAAAATAAGCATTGCAAGCACCATGTTTGCTGCAGCCCTGTCTACCCCCTCTCTCTGTGCCGTGAAGCCTGTGGTTACGGAATGTTTCCGCTTGTTTGAAGCGGAGAGGCTGGGCAGAGGGAGTCGTTGGCAGAGTCTCCTGCACGGATGTGAAGAATGCGCTCGTGTTCGTTCGCGCTCCCGTTACGCGCGCCTCCTCAGAGGGGCAGTGCTCGCTGGGGCACCGCTGGCTTTTCTGCCTCTGCCTGCTATTTTTCCCCACGTAATATTTTCTGCCAAACCAACAAGCATTATGACTTTGCCGAGTTAAATAATACCGATAAGTAATGCCAATATAATTAAATTAATTAAATGACTGGGGTGAACGGGTTTTTACGGTCGTAAAAACTGGATTAATGTAATTCTTACCCTTCTGACAGTGCTCAGCATATTTTTCTCTGCATCATTTTTTTTGCGTTTCTCTTTGAGTAATGAAAATAAATTGCAAGTTTTTTTTTTTGTTCACGGTTGTATTAGTTTTTTCTTTGGTTACTGTGTTTTTTAAAGTTTTAAAGTATAAAATTGTATCATGTGATCTCACTCTATTATAATCACAGACATTATATAAAATAATTCAACCTATTTCACACGCTGCACTGTTTTGATTTCGAGTTTGAGGAGCAGCCGACAGGATGTAGCATTGATAAATATCCCTGTTGATCACTTGATTGATTACCTCGCGCAAAGGTCACGCGGGCGCGCGGTAATTTCCTTGTGCCCGCGGCTCCCATTTCACTTTCAGTCTGGCGCGAGAGCACCCGACTTTACAAATTATGTTTTTATTTTAACCCTTCCCTTCCCTCTTTAACATCACCGAATCTCGCCAACGACCTCTGTGTGCCGTACATCAAACGACAGAAGAGGGCAAACCTTTAATTAGTTTGGAGTATTAATCACAGAAGGTAAACTGGATCCTCTCTTTTTGATGGGGTGGATTTAAACACGACGACAAGCTAATAATTTAGCCGCATTTCCAAAAGGGCTCTGGCCTCAATTAATTTTCAATAATTACAGCCCACGGGGTCTTGACTGATCTTCACACCAGTACGCCAGCCATCTCTGGCCGACGGGGTCAGAGTATCATAATAAAATATGTACTGTGAAAAATAAGGACTGTGAGATATTGCGATTGGATTAAAAACTCTTTCATAGGCTAAAGCCAACGTACGACAAAACAGAACAGGACTACAATGAATTGACAGCTTTCAAGCCCTCTCTTTCTCTGTCTCCCTCTGTTTGTATTGGGTTGTTGTACTTGTTCTCTCACGCTTACATTTGATTCATTTCTGGTGCAACAATTGAATACTAATTGTTTATTCAGTTTTCTTCGTGTTTCCATTTTTAAAGTTACCTCATAAAACACTGAAAGTGCACTGAAGAATCCATTTATGAAAACGAATTAACATTGGGTATTTCTTTTGATTTGCAAGATTAATTATTTTTATCTGAGTTTAAATTGCAGACTGTGCCCAATAAATACATTATCAAACAAATAAATGAATATAAATTTAATCATGATCACTGACTTTTATGATAATTGTGAGCTGTAATTTGGCAAAATATGGAATGACTGTTTTTGTTATTTGAAGAACCTCCATTTTCTCTCGTTCACTGTTGGCTGTTCTGGTTTTTATGTGTTGCATTTGTAAGTGCTGGTCAGCGCAGAGAGGCGTGGACGGCAGCTGATGTTTGTTCTGCACCATTCATTTTTATGCAGAGTGATGTCAGATTAATTGGATCCGTTTTAGAAATACTTAGCAATCAATACCGCCAGTGAGAGGAAAGCGACCCTTTTAAAGGTTCATGGGCAAGGTCAACATGATGTCACGCGCTTCTAATTAATGGACAATTAACTTAATGACCCAAAGAGTTTCCCAAATTCTCACCCATTTGAAAAACTAATATTGAATGGCAAAAAAATAAAAACATAAAGATACGATAATGCTGATTTATTCGTTTTCCAGGACCATATATCACGATCATATCAGCTAAAGGTCTACCGTATCTAATATTTTTTAATTTGATAATTGCTGGACATCGACAAAAAATGCGTCTCAGAGGCATCAGAGATCAATTTGCCGTTACACATTAAGAAAAATATTCTGCGTATAGAATAAATATTTAGATTTAACTTAACGTGATTTTAGGAAGAGGTTATCAACCCAACATTTTACGCACCGGAAAATAATGATTATAGGCTTCTTCTTTTTTTTTTTTCATCCCGTATGAATGAAGTTGGTCAATAACCGACATAAAAACCATGAAGAGCAAGCCCTACTCATATTAATAACTGTCAGTGCCGCATGCAAGAAAAAAATGTTCAACGGGCTGCCCTCGGTACCGACTGCCCACGCGCCTGCATGTCCGAGGGAGGGGGAGAGAAGTGAAAGTTTATCATAAATTCATAACGATGGTCAAATCTCAATTAAACAACATAAAACGTTTAATGAAAACGTTTTACTATAGTCATTTCCCCCAACAGTGATTAATGCGTCTTCATTTAAAACACAAAAGACCGGGCGCCTTGGACGCTCGAGACTGCTTCATTATAATTAATGTCTCCGGTTCCTCGTGCACCCGGAGGTCGCGAATAGCTCCGTCTCGCGCCCACTGATCTCTGAAGATCTGACACGAGAGGGATCTCGCTGGCTATTGCAATCTGACAAGATCTGTAATACTCGGGTGATGAATCGTTCCAAACTTTTTGACGATGCTGGCAGCTCGGGGGTGTGCGCATGTGCGAAGGTGTCCAAACTGACAATGCTGGAGAGATAGTGCGTCTGGGATTGAGAATCACAGAGAAAAACGACAGAGGAAAAGAGAAAAAGGAGGAAAAGATTCGAGAAAAAAATCCGACAAACCCACGCCGAAAGACTGGCATCATGAGGTCCAAAGGCAGGGCAAGGAAACTGACCACTGGTAGGTGCAACATCTCTTTTTTAGCCCTTTTCAAACTGCCATCTTGTCCATGTGTATGATGCATAGAAACATTTAGTCACTAAACAGTTACAGTCAGCAGACCCCAGCGGTTCCAGTCGGAGTTAGTTGCTTGTAAGTGTTGAAGACAAGCTAAACGCGAACCGTCGCGCGCGCTCGGACGTTTCAGACTTCGAAACTGGCATAAAAGTTGCGCGTGCCGCACAAACTTTTTAACTGTCGCATGCTGTAATCGCTTTCTCTATTCAAGCCCCGAGCGCCCCGGTGTTCGTTAAAACAACACGGTTCGTGCGAGTTTCTGCTGCTCCGGTCACATCAATTTCCAGCCGCGACTTTGAAAGCTTAGCTTCGCCTAGTCGACAACAGAAAGCCAGCTGCGGAGGCACGCTTTTAAATGCAAACAGGTAGCTTACAGCTGATGTTACGGCAGGCGATCCAAAGAATTGCATATATGCTAGATTAACAGGACTGTGGTAAAAAAAAAGAAGAAGCGTCGCTTTGAAGTATTTTGATTTGTGGACATTAATATCCTTACCCTTTTTTTCTGTGTAATTGTTCGAACTGGTTGTGCAACAAGTGATCAAATCCCGTTATGAATTTTTGTTCCGGTATGAACAGCCCGGAGAAATGTTTTTGTTTGTTATGGCTCTCTAAACGCTCGACTGTAATCTTAGCTTTTGATTACGGGTTGCCTTAGGCGCTTGTTTGAGTTGACGTTCAATGCTTGTGTTCAATGCCACGCCACAACACAAGCTCAAACGCCGAAACTGAACATCAAGTAGTTATTGAGAAGTTGTTCCCCTCCTCGTTGGATTTATTCGGAACGAATGTATTTCGCTCAGGTCTGTGAATAATTCGGCCCCCTCGTGCGCAGTAGGCTGCTAACTGCTGATTTGACCAATTTTCTTTTTTGCTGTTTTCCAATAAACTCTCATTGTGGTCCACAGCACGAAAATCCATGCAAATATTTCACAGTGCTTAAAAGCTTTTTATAATCTCGGAGCAGAGCTAAAAGTCTCGTTTTTGAAAGTTGAATGAACTATATATATATATATAATATATTCATTATTTATTTATTTTTAAAGAATAGGTATTGACAGTTGGTAAAAAACTTGAATGTTAGTATGTGCGAACATAACAAAAGAGGCAGTGAAAACAAAGTAAAGGATCATTTTGCTCTTGAATTATTGTTTCCTTTCCTGTCGACAGCACAGTGATGGGCTAGACACTGCGCGCGCTCCGTCTGGGCAGAAACAGGGGTCGCGCGGGTCTTATCCGTTCAATAAACTACCTCTCGAGCCCTATGCCCTGCCATTGTACAGTGAGAGGGATTTTTCTGCGCACAACAGCAACTTGTCAAACACGCTCACGTGCACACACACTCTCTTATCCACACATATCTATACCTAGACCAACGCAATTTCACTTTTGAGTTTTCCTGTTGCTGCAGGTAGGGCAACTCATCACTTTCTTTAAGATTGCCACAAGTGTAAGAAATTATTATTCGAGAGAGGTTTCACAACTAGCTAACTCTTACTTTTTTTCTCGATTTATATAGGCTGTCATTGATATTGATGTCATTTAATAAATCACCATGGCTGTCACAAATCCACTGTTTTATGAAAACGTATTTTGTCCTCTTATCAAGTTATTTTACTTCAGTTTTTTATTAAAGAACTGTTCTGAAAATCAACCAGCCAATGTAATTTTACTAACACAAATGAACATGAACATTTGCTATAGTTATTTATTTTAATTATTAGTTTTAGAGTGGGGATGGTGTTATATGCCGGCACTTTTCTGTTGTGCACGAGCTTTGGCTTAAAATGCAAGAATATTAGCCAAGATTTTTACAGACTTTCCCACCCTCTCGGAGCTCCAGCATCGTTATTTAAGCTACTATCTGAGAATATCTCTAGATAATTGTCAGGGGATGTATTTTAAAGATTATTATTTACCCAAGATGTAAGAAGAAGATTTCTACCTATTAAGTGAAAGGGAGAGAATGTTCTGGACCGCGCGGGTCCCGCGAGACACTGGCCTCTCTGGCCTAGCGCCAGTCCTGCACTATGTCAACATTGAATATTTAAATTCCCAGACTCCTCATAACGGGGCCCGTCTGCCGGTAAAAGCGCGTTCAGCGGCAGTCTGAGTAGCTGCGACTCGGTTTCCTTGAAGGGGGGAAAAAGGGGGAAAAAAGTAATCTTCTCTCCGTGTGGCCTCTGCGCGCGCGCTCACCGCACATCACTCTGGTTGCACGCGCTCGCACTGATGTGTGTGAGTGCTGGAAAGGTAATAAAAATCGGTCGTTTAGCTGGTGTGTGTGCACGACATGTTTTGTGGATTTGGCCAGCGGTGCCGGACATTTCACCTGCAAGTCCAACAGTCTTAAATTGTCTATAATGTTTTAACACGCCGTGCCAAGTGTCCTATATCCCTCAGCACGATGTTGCAGGTTTACTATGAATGGGGTAAAATTACACTTCATGAACAAGAATAATAACCTTGACCTGCCAGAAATCAGACCGTGCTGTCAGTTGAAACTCTACCCATGACATTCTGACGGATCTTGACACTTTTAATTGCACTTTTAATTTTGTAGCATCATTTATACCCTTTAAAGACTGCCAAGTTTACTTGTCTGAATATCTTTTATGAAAATGGTTTCATTGCTCATTATGGATAATATAGCTGTTCATGGATTAGATTAGAACTTTATTGTTATTGTGCAGAGTACAATGAGAGGCAATGAGTTATGCCGTTAGCATCTAACCAGAAGTGCAAAATTATACTTGCAATTGAGGTAAGAATGGCAGTACAAAGGCCTATAGATTGGTTCAGAGTAAAATATGCAAGGAAATATATATATAGTAATATGTAAGTATACACAAATTTATAAAATATAAAATAATTAGTTGCAATCTATAAAGTAACAATATGTATGGAGTCTATAGTACTTATTTACAGAAATAATATGAAGTGTATGCTTTTTGAGTGAGGGGAAGGACCAGAAATATGCAGAATTGCAATATAGTCACGTTTAATTTTTTATATTCAAGTCCATAGTATAGACATGCGTAGCATTACATTAGTAACTCCAGTAAAGTTCTGTTTGAAGAATAAAATTGTTATATATTTAAGACCTTGAAGATTAGAATCTTTTTAGTAATATCTTAAGTCGGATTTAGGTAAGACCAACCGTTATTTACCGTCTTAGGTGTCTGTGAAATTATAGAATTTAAGATCGATTCAGATGCATTTCCCCTACGCGCTAACTCTGATTTCTTTTTTGATGATAACTACATTTGATAAGCTGCACATGTTCAGCAAGACTTTTGATTGTCCTTTTGTCCCATTCAGCGTCTTCGACAGCTCCATCAGTTTCACGCCACGACTTTTGTTTTGACTTTGATGTGACTCACTTCTCCGTGAAAGTGTCCAAACAACGGAAAATCAACTCGACGCTGAGAAAGAAAAAAAGGATGGGGCTCCAAATTTAACAATGTGACATTCCGCGTGAGTGAAGCGCGTGAGAATAAGCCCTGCGCGCGAGCATTCTCTCCGCCTGTCAGCGCGCGACCACAGTCCGCTTCTTCTCAGACACGGGCTCGCGTTAGATTCTGCATTGTGCAATGGTCCGTGCTGCCGCGTCCCGCGTCCGCCGCCCCCTGGGCTCATTGTAGAGCCTATTCAGAACGGGGTGAACGGATAGGGCCATTTAAAAAAGGTGAGCGCGAACCGTAGTAAACGCTCGTTCGTTGTCTGATACTGAATCTTAGAGTTCCAGTGTTTCTGTGGACAGTGAACCGTGCCTGCCCCAAACATTTTTCAGACTCACTGTGGACTGAAGAAAGCAAGAAAAAGTGTTTATTGTCTTCAATTTTCAAATATACAATGTTAACGTCTCAATTTTTACCTCTTGAGTAAATATTTACTTTTCTTCTCTCTCTCTCTCTCTCTCTCTCTCCCCTGGAATGATATACTACAAAGTTTTTAGTTGAGTTCCTGGGATTGTGATGCTTTCCCTTGGAGAATTCCTCTGCCTCAAACTGTATGCATGTCCACTTTGAAAAGATCAGAGAGTTAAAAGCTGGAGACTCTTGATTTTAGAGACAAAGTCAAAGTGACCGATGAGTTAATTACGAGTAAAACAGTGAGCCGTGATGGGGTCAGTGTGAAACAAGGCTGCCGTTCCCAGGCATTGAGTATGTGCATCTGCGGAAGACGGAGAGAGTTGCTGGCCACTGTGGGTTTTGATCATGATTGATCACATGTTTTCAAAGGATTGATTGATTAGCCAGAAGCTACTGGGTTTAGCCGAGAGGTCTGCTTATGTCCTGGGAAATTATCCTCTTGTCTGTTTGTGTGAGATTTCATCTGAGAGAAAACAGGAGGAGATGAGATGGAAAAGGAGATAATTATATGATGTATATTATATGATTCTTTGAATCGTGCGTCAGAGTTGTCCCATAGACGCCAACATAAGAAGCGATTTCCTTGTATATGTTAGGAAAGGAAGGACTGGATGTAGGTGACAATAACACAGTTACCCTCATCCATCAACACCCTTATCCACTACTTTCTCGCTTTCTTTCTTCCTCACTCTCTCTTTCCTTAATGACTCAACGAGTGTCTGCGTCTGCCGAGGGTGAATTGAAATGGTCGGGTCAGTGGTTTATTTATCTTGTGCTCTGATTGGTCAGGGGTCAGGTCATATGGATGTTTATTTGGAGATTTGATTGGTGTGACTGATGGCTATGTCGTTTGTGTTCCACAGGGAATTATGGGGGTTGTTGTTCAGTACTTCCAGTCACTTTTTATCCCCTAAGCGACAGGTCCTGAATCAGTCTACCTAAGCTCAGCCTTGACTGAAGTCAGCATGAGCCATGAACAGAGTGCAGGCATCAGGCCAGTCGAGTAATAAGTCACTGTCAAGCCAACACCCCTGAAACCATCAGATGTCACTGTTTGACTGGTCTTGACTCATCTTTACTTGGAGAGGATGGATTATTCAAGTTCATTTGCTCTGTTCATTATTATTAAGAGGCTTTCACTTACAGCTCTGAAAAGTCTTCATAATATCTGAAAACTAAATGCATTTTCTTTTATTGAAAATGTAGCCCAAGTTAAAAGAGCCAACATCTAGATTTCAATTCAAGTTGATTAGCCATTTTCATGGATATAAAATGTTTTCCCTCAAAACTATATTTTTACATTTTCAAACATGAGTCAGCCAACATTCGAGTCTCTGCTACCTTACATCAGAATGATCAGAGGTGAGTGCACATGAATGCCACCACAAAGTCATAATTACTGGCGAGGAAACTAAGCATTTCCTTTGCGGCTCTTTGTTCTGAGTTTGGGGGTGTTTAATTAAAGAATTGTAGTGGAAGTTTAATTGAAGTTTAATTGTGATTTAATTACTGCTGTTTTTGAAGAACGGTGGTCAGAGTTAAAGTATGCAAGGTTCGTGAAGAGACAGGGAAAACTACATCTCCCATCATTCTCTGTGGCTGCAGGAGAATGCATAGAGAATACATGGAGAAAGCATTTTACACACCTAACATGCATCCTTTTCTCTTTATTTTGCATTAAGGGGTTTTGAGGTTTTTCAGGTTTTGAAGTTTCATACTGTATGTTTATAAACTCTGGGTTAACATTCTTATTTGCATATTTGCTAGGGCAGATTGATCACGATTAAAACAGCGATAAAAGTTTGTGTTTGCATAATATATATGTGTGTATATATATATACATAATATTTGTATATATTAAAGGTAACACTTTAGTATGGGGAACACATTTTCACTATTAACCATGACTTGCCTCAATAAACTCCCATTTTACTGCTTATTAATAGTTAGTAAGGTAGTTGTAAGATAAGGTACGGGGTAGGATTATGGGATGTAGAATATGGTCATGCAGAATAAGGCATTAATATGTGCTCTATGAGTACAGCCAATATGCAAGCTAATAAGCAACTAGTAAAAAGTGAATTGTTCCCCATTCTAAAGTGTTACCATATNTTATTTTATTCCTTTTATTATGTGTCTTGTCTTGTCGCTGTCACTCTGTTGCACTGTGGAGCTTCTGACACTAAAACAAATTCCTAGTATGTGTAAACAACATACCTGGCAATAAAGCTCTTTCTGATTCTGATTCTTCTTCTTTCTGGGTATATACAGTACACACGTATTATATATGTAAGTGTGTGTGTTTGTGTATATTTATATATAAACAGACACACGCACACACAGGCATGCATATATAATATATATATACACACACGTATATTATGTAAACAAACTTTTATGTCAGATGCGATTAATCGATTAATCAATTTTACAGCCCTAATATTTGCAGTGGCAATATCATTGATTAGATAAACACCACACACAACTTTTTTCACAAAGCGTCTTGTTTCGCACTTGTTCATCAATTGAGCTTGTATGTTTTTCACTGTACCATCTAGATTGTCTTAAATAGTTAGTTCACCCAAATATGAAAATTCTGTCATTTATAATTCACCCTCATGTTGTTCCACACCCGTAAGACCTTCGTTCATCTTCAGAACACAAATTAAGATATTTTTCATAAAATCTGATGGCTCAGTGAGGCCTCCATTGCCAGCAAGACAATTAACACTTTTTTAGAGTCCAGAAAGGTACTAAAAACAGATTTAAAACAGTTCATGTGACTACAGTGGTTCTATCTTAATGTTATGAAGTGACGCGAATACTTTTTGTGCGCCAAAAAAACAAAATGACGACTTTATTCAACAATGTCTAGTGATGGCCGATTTCAAAACACTGCTTCATGAAGCTTTTGTTTCTAATCAGTGGTTCCGATCGTGAGTCAAACTGCTGAAATCACGTGACTTTGGCGCTCCGAACCGCTGATTCGAAACAAAAGATTCAAAGCAGTGTTTTGAAATCACTTAAAACTAGATATTGTTGAAAAGTCGTTATTATTTTTTTTTTGGCACTCAAAAAGTATTCTCATTGCTTCATAATATTATGGTTGAACCACTGTTGTCACATGAACTGTTTTAAATGCGTCTTTAGTAGCTTTCTGGGCCTTGAAAGTGTTAATGATCTTGCTGGTGATGCAGGCCTCACTGAGCCATCGGATTTTATCAAAAATCTCTTAATTTGTGTTCTGAAGATGAATGAAGGTCTTACGGGTGTGGAACGACATGAGGATGAGTAATTAATGACAGAATTTTTATTTTTGGGTGAACTAACCCTTTAAATAGACTTAATTTTTGATTTTCTCCAATTTACTCATTCTGATTGCCATTTTGATTTCCCTCAATCGCTAAAAAAAATAAAAATAATACAGCATGTGAAAGTTCTGTGACCATACAAAGCTCATGAATGTTTAATGAGACAAGTGCTGTTCAGTTTATGATTGGTTGTATGGTACTAAACGATTCATACTGTATACCGTTCAACCCAGGAACAGCAGTGCCAAACCTGCAGAGCAGGTTTTCATAACCCAGGGTCAAAAGTTCAAGCATTTGAATTCTAAATTACAAATGTGAAACATTGCTTTAACTTTGGTTAAAAGCAGAGTTTAAAAAGACAAGATAACCTGAGTTCAAAGCAGTGTGAAAAGACTAAATTTGATGTCTGTAGCACAAAAGGTGGGGGTCAAGCTGAATGCTGAAGTTTAACACTTACGGTTAACCCTAATTATGAGCCGTATATTAAGTTTTATAATACGAAAAGGCTACCAGAATAGCATAGAGCACAAATGTTAATCTCCTCCCTTCTCATTTGAGCTGAAGGTGACCCTACAGAACCAGCGGAAGGTCATTGTGAAGTTTACCTCCTTAAAGCTCTGTAGATTAAGTGGAGATCTGTCTGAACCAGCACGAACAAGTTCCTATAGTGTGGTTTTCTGCAGGAAGAAGCAGGTCGGTCATTAGCAGATTGTCTGTGGTGCCAGGCGGTCCTCAGGGGTGTGTCCTCTATGAGTTTAATGTTTGCACAGAATTAATATGTGTTTGTGCGTGTAGGTGTGTGAAAGAGAGTCCGAATGGGTCTGACGTGCAGCCTGGGTGCCGTACGGACATTGTGAGAATGGTGTGTGTGTGTGTTTGTGTGTGTGTGCGGGTTTGGGAGGCCTGGGAACCGTACAGTTGTGTTTACCACAGGGAAACCAGTACCAGCACAGAACAATGAGTAAAGCTCTCCCTGCCCTCAGTCCAAAGGTCAAACTGTCTCTGATAAAGATATGAACATACACACTCACATACCCATACACGGACACACACACAAAGGCTCACCAGTGCACTGCCGACAGTCTGCCCAGGGTGTGTGCCAAGGTTGAGGTCATTATCTACAGACGGTCCCAAAAGAAACGAAGCATATTTTTGTACTGTGAATGTGTGTGTGTGTAAATCGCACTTTATTAATGGGCGTGCATATTGTTGACTTCATTTGTCTGCTTGTTGGTTGGACGGGCACCTCCCTTGTGCCATTGTCTGTGTGTGTTTAGATGGAATCAGTATTCCTAAGAGTTACCTGCATTGTGTTTTTATGTCTGTGTATTTCAGGTTGCATTGTGCATGTTTATTTGTTGTGGTGCAAACGAGAGTTTGTAGCCCACTTTTTTATGGATCTCCTTGGATTTGAATAGTTGTTTTTTGTGTTTGCTTGGTTTGCTGTTCTACCACACGTTTCATAGGGAGTAGTCAGCATTAGGATAGCACTGTTTGGCATTAAAGGGTTAGTTCACCGAAAAAATGAAAATGATCCTATGATTTACTCACCCTCAAGCCATCCTAGGTGTATATGGCTTTTAGCCAAACACAATCGGAGTTATATTAAAATATAAAATCTCTTCCAAGCTTTATAATGGGAGTGAATGGTACCCGAGATTTTGAAGCCCAAAAAAACGCATCCATCCATCATAAAAGTAATCCATACGGCTCCAGGGGAAAAAATATGAAAAAAAAAAAAATCCATATTTATAACTTTATAAACTATATCACTGGCTTCCGGTAACGGCCATACGCAAGTCTAGTTCTTGCGGAAGAGTGACCTCTGACCAGACGCATGACGTATTGACAAACGCGGAAGTGCAGAGAATAGAGCAAAACACCGGTCACAAATTAGAAGTCTTTTTAAAGAGAAATGTCAGAGGATTTTGATATAAGAGAAGAGGAGCTTGTTTATTGCCCAGTAGAGTTGTCAAAAATACTGACTTTGGTACCTAGTCGGTACTGAAATGTTAAAAATGTGACGCTTTGAGCACTGTTGAGTGGATTCGTAAACAACTCTGATTGGCCATTGTGTTGACTCGCACATCAGATATGTCTGTGATTGGCTTCAATGATCAGCGTTGTAAAAACGTACTAAAAAGTCATCAATGAAGCTCTTCACCGGTAGATGGATGCGCTTTTTTGGGCTTCAAAATCTAACCATTCACTCCCATTATAAATCTCGGAAGAGCCAGGATATTTTTTAATATAACTCCGATTGTGTTTGGCTGAAAGAAGAAAGTCACCCACACCTAGGATGGCTTGAGGGTGAGTAAATTATGGGATAATTTTTGTCACTAAAACAAATTCCTAGTATGTGTAAACAACATACCTGGCAATAAAGCTCTTTCTGATTCTGATTCTGATTCTGATTTAAGTAGTAATGTACATTGGCTAATGATACAACTATGCAGATGTCAACCAACAGTCTTGTAGCAGGTACTAACCGCATTTGCATTTCCTGAAGGAAGTACCAGTTCTTGCAAGGCAGGAAAAGAATAGTTAGTTTTAGATAAGGTCAGGGTTTAGGCTTCGCTTTTGCATTTAAATGCTGTTTTAGAGAATCTTTGATGTTGTCATGACATTGACACTCATCTTTTTCTGTGCACGAGAATCAATACATGACTGAAATATCTACAGAAAATACATGTTAAGAGGGATTTTGTTACAAAAGTGCTGCTTTGATGATTGGGTGCTTTAGGAGGAGTTAATTTAGATATGCGGCATTTTGATTGATTTATTTAGTCCATTTATACAGTTTAGAAGTTTGGGGTCTGTCAAATTTTTTCAGCAAGGATGCATTAAATTGATCAAAAGTGTAAGTAAAGACATTTGTAATGTTACAAAAGATTTCATTTTCAAATAACTGCTGTTCTTTTGAACTTTCTGTTCTTCAAAGAATCCTGAAAAATGAATCATGGTTTCCACACAAATATTACTGTTTTCAACATTGCTAATAATAAGAAATGCATCAAATCAGCATATTTGAATGATTTATGAAGGATCATATGACACTGAAGAGTAGTTGACTAATTAACCATCATGACCCATTCTTAATATGAATGTATGCATGTGTGTGCTTTCACTTAGCAAAGTTAGTAATTATTGGCAAGGGTCTCCTCTCTGTTAGCCTGTCTGGATTCCAGCCATTAACAGGAATTAGTTAACAATTGCTTTGTGAGTGGCCTGATAACAGCCTGTTACACACTCTTTTTCAGAAAGTCCCCATCTTTATGTTCCAGCATGGTCTGATATCCAGAGGGTGTGGGTCTCTCTCTCTCTCTCTCTCTCTCTCTAACTTGTGTTTGTGATGAACTCAAGTGAGAAGTTTAAGCACATATTGTTCGAGAAGGTCAAGGAACAGGAAAGACGAGGACATTTCAACACACCTTTCATCTCTGTCAATTACACACACACATAAACACTCACTGAAGACTTATGGCTAGTATTCAATGAGGAGGTCTGGTAAAGATGTTTGTTTCACAAATTGATTCAATTCACGATTTATTTGATTTAATTTTCTCATAAAACCGCTGTTACACCAGAGCAAATGACTGATTTTTCTTTGCTAACTCAGTCACAATCCATGAAATAACAGACATCCTCTATTAATAATGGTAACTCAAACTTTGTTTGGAAAACTAATCCCATTTGAAAAGTGCTTAACTCTTTGTTTCTTTAAGCCTACTTTGCTCTCTCTTCATACATGACCTTTTAAGACACGAGAGCAAATATGACCTGTAGATAAACTAATTTAATAAATGAACAAATGACTTGAACCTTTTTGAGCGCAGAGAAATTGTTTGCCCTATAAGCCAGTTTATTGTAACCATTAATACATACAGGCAGAAAAGTTTCCGCCATCGCTGTGCATTTTAACAATGGTGAGGAAGCGCTCCCATCAACTTGTGATGATTTATCAATCCACTAACTTAAATGTGCATTTTGATTGTTAGTCACCTTGAAATCAAAATTGACAATTCTTATTTTTAAAATGGAATATTGAGGTATTTATTATAAATAACTTATCCGTGCACATAATTTTTTTTCCTACTAATCATTAATCAAAATAACTTCCCCTTCCTCTTGCAACGACATCTCTTCTCTTCTCTTCTCTTCTCTGATGACATGTTTACTGGTGTGTGGGCGGGACAACCTGTCACTCACATGACATCACACCAATAGCAAACCCCAACCATCCAATCAATAGAGTGCTGCAGGGATGACATCAGAAAGGGGAAGACTAATTCGACGCTGGTTCCTTTTTCCTATGGGGTTTTATAATGAGGTTTTTTAATTTATGTGTAAAATTAAGCCTGTGGTAAACATAACTTGACGATACTTTGACGTTTTGTTCTACAAACATACACTCTCACACCTCAAATCGTATTATCTAAGAAACATACGTTTTCAAAATAAACAAAACTGCTTCAAAATTCATGTGTGTGTGTAATTTTCTGTATGTGTATTGTAATATACGTCAAAATATTGTCATATTATGTTTACCACAGGCTTTTTTTTACTCATAAATTGAAAAAACTCATAGGAAAATATTGAAGGAACCAGCGGCGAATGATTCTTCCAGGTTCTGACGTCATCCCTGCAGCACTTTATTCCCGATGGACAAAATCAAGTAGTTATTTTTTTCTGGTTCAAGAAGCTGTTTCACTCAGATAAACGTCACAGTAGGAAAGAAAAGACTTTCGCAACTTTCATTTCATGCCGACTTTAAAATGTCAACTAGTTACAGGTAAGCGCTTGTGACACTTTAAGCTAGAAAAACAATTGTGTCTTGATTCTTTCCTTGTTTCATCACCATCAACATCCCTCGCTGGTCTGATCTGGCCTGAACCTGTTTTAATACGCTGTGATCTTTGACCTCTCAGATCAGTCTGGCTTGTGTTGGGAGAACATTGTGTGCTAAATGAGATCCTCTCCAACTGTATACCAGGTCATGCTGGGTCATAATGAGATTGTGTTTGAGCGAGAGAGTAAAGGAAGGTAACTCTGATTAGCGAGAGTCGTGTTACCTATGAAGGGGAATTTGGACGTGCTGTGAGGCCGGTCCATCGCAATCGGATCTTTTCCATTTCGACCCGGAGATGAGACACGTACAGATTTCGCACAGACTGAGGAAGGGGCCGAACAATAGAGACAGTAGAGATTCCCTTCCTCTCCCAGCGGCATTCCAAAGATTCCCAGTGGCCGGAATCTGGTCCCAGCCCAGGAATCTGGCCCTCGCTTCGCGCTTTGATGAGCCCTGTTCCCGACACTTCCTGAGATTGTGACTCATCTACAAACAAACTGAAAACAACCTGAGGGAGAGATGGAGAAGGACAGAAGGAGAGGGCGGGAGAGAAGAAGTGATGGAAAGAGAGAGAGAGACTTGAGACTGGACTACAGGATGTCCTGTTTTGATTAGCGTTAGCATCTCCGCTCCCCCTGAAGAAATATTATTCTAACAGTTTCAGGAGCACGGTCTTCACGCTGCTCATCTTCCACACACACACGCACACACACACACACGCTTCCCTTTAAAGTGCCCAGATACTCCTCCTGTTAATTTGTGAATTGCATGTAACTGGATAGGAGCTGTGTGGTTAGCGGAACATGCTAATGTTATGATTACCATTGCAGAACACAAAGACCCTACTGAAACCATCAGTTTAGATGTGCATGCAGTTTCAGGCTGGTTTATTCTGGTTATGAGTGGTTTGGTGCTGGTCTAACTGCACGATCATCTATCTGTCTGTCTATCTGTCAGTATATGTCTGTATGTCTGTCTGTATACAGTGGGTACGGAAAGTATTCAGACCCCCTTAAATTTTTCACTCTTTGTTATATTGCAGCCATTTGCTAAAATCATTTAAGTTCATTTTTTTTCCTCATTAATGTACACACAGCACCCCATATTGACAGAAAAACACAGAATTGTTGACATTTTTGCAGATTTATTAAAAAAGAAAAACTGAAATATCACATGGTCCTAAGTATTCAGACCCTTTGCTGTGACACTCATATATTTAACTCAGGTGCTGTCCATTTCTTCTGATCATCCTTGAGATGGTTCTACACCTTCATTTGAGTCCAGCTGTGTTTGATTATACTGATTGGACCTGATTAGGAAAGCCACACACCTGTCTATATAAGACCTTACAGCTCACAGTGCATGTCAGAGCAAATGAGAATCATGAGGTCAAAGGAACTGCCTGAAGAGCTCAGAGACAGAATTGTGGCAAGGCACAGATCTGGCCATGGTTACAAAAAAATTTCTGCTGCACTTAAGGTTCCTAAGAGCACAGTGGCCTCCATGATCCTTAAATGGAAGACGTTTGGGACGACCAGAACCTTTCCTAGAGCTGGCCGTCCGGCCAAACTGAGCTATCGGGGGAGAAGAGCCTTGGTGAGAGAGGTAAAGAAGAACCCAAAGATCACTGTGGCTGAGCTCCAGAGATGCAGTCCGGAGATGTAGAAAGTCAACCATCACTGCAGCCCTCCACCAGTCGGGGCTTTATGGCAGAGTGGCCCGACGGAAGCCTCTCCTCAGTGCAAGACACATTAAGGACAAGACACCATCTTGGAGTCCTTCAGGTGTTTTTTTTTAGCAAACTCCATGTGGGCTTTCATGTGTCTTGCACTGAGGAGAGGCTTCCATCGAGCCACTCTGCCATAAAGCCCCGACTGGTGATGGTTGACTTTCTACAACTTTCTCCCATCTCCCGACTGCATCTCTGGAGCTCAGCCACAGTGATCTTTGGGTTCTTCTTTACCTCTCTCACCAAGACTCTTCTCCCCTATAGCTCAGTTTGGCTGGACGGCCAGCTCTAGGAAGGGTTCTGGTCGTCCCAAATGTCTTCCATTTAAGGATTATGGAGGCCACTGTGCTCTTAGGAACCTTAAGTGCAGCAGAAATTTTTTTGTAACCTTGGCCAGATCTGTGCCTTGCCACAATTCTGTCTCTGAGCTCTTCAGGCAGTTCCTTTGACCTCATGATTCTCATTTGCTTTGACATGCACTGTGAGCTGTAAGGTCTTATATAGACAGGTGTGTGGCTTTCCTAATCAAGTCCAGTCAGTATAATCAAACACAGCTGGACTCAAATGAAGGTGTAGAACCATCTCAAGGATGATCAGAAGAAATGGACAGCACCTGAGTTAAATATATGAGTGTCACAGCAAAGGGTCTGAATACTTAGGACCATGTGATATTTCAGTTTTTCTTTTTTAATAAATCTGCAAAAATGTCAACAATTCTGTGTTTTTCTGTCAATATGGGGTGCTGTGTGTACATTAATGAGGAAAAAATGAACTTAAATGATTTTAGCAAATGGCTGCAATATAACAAAGAGTGAAAAATGTAAGGGGTTCTGAATACTTTCCGTACCCACTGTATGTCTATCTATCTGTCTTTATGTCTATCTGTCTGTATCTATCTATCTGTCTATCTGTCTGTATGTCTATCTGTCTGTATGTCTGTCTATCTGTCTATCTATCTGTCTGTATAGGTCTATCTATCTATCTGTCTGTCTCTGTCTATCTGTCTATCTGTCTATCTATCTGTCTGTATATGTCTATCTATCTATCTGTCTGTCTGTATATGTCTATCTATCTATCTGTCTATCTATCTGTCTGCATGTGTCTATCTGTCTATCTATCTGTATATGTCTATCTATCTGTCTGTCTATCTGTCTGTATATGTCTGTCTGTCTCTGTCTATCAAACTCGCGTCTCCCAACTCTCAGTTAAGCTCAAGTGCACAAAAATGCCAGAAGAAAACCAATATCCTTCAAAAGTGTCTTGTCAGTATAGCGAGTAAATATAATAATATTAAGTAAAATTAAATAGTCAAAGTCTAGTTGCACTGGATGTGCTGGTTTCGGCCTCATCACCGTCTGCAGTCATGACCTGCGGTTCAGCAACTATCTGTTAATGCACTCACATTCACATAAAGTAGCCTTGTTGACAAGTGTGGATGAGTAAAGGCAAAACGCACAAGATATAGTACCTTCAATGCCCTTTGATGGTGATATCACTTCTTTATAGCAGAAACAACTGCTGCAGAAAAAGTTAGGTGCCATGCAAAATGTAATGTGTAATTGTATTACTCACCCCAAATGTATTGGAGTAAAAAGTACGTTTACTTGTTCAAAAATGTAGTCAAGTAGAGAGTAAAAGTTGCTAATATCTTTGATACTCAGTACAACTACAAAGTACCCAAAAATATACTTAAGTACAGTAACTAATTACATTTACTCAAATATGGTAAAAACAAATAATTTAATGACTGGTAAATGTAATCTTTAGCAAATCTCAAAATGATTTTTTATCATGTGATGCTGGTCTAACACCGTGTCTACACCGGATGCGAGCGGCGCAACACGATGCGTCAAAAGACAATGGAACCCATTATAATCAGTGATATTGTCTACACTGGATGCGGCATGACGCGACGTGACGTGACGCAACACAACAAATTCCCAACAGCAAACCTATTCCCCATTCTATTTCTGACTTATTCCACATGCTTTGCAACAGTCAGATGCAACAGTCAGATGCAACAAATGTCGTGTCTGGTGTAGACACGGTGTAAGGTGATAGTAGGTAACACTTTAACTTGCTTGAACTAACAATTAACTGTTTTTAACAGCATTTATATAGCTTAATGTTAATTTTGAAATATACTATTTTTCATTGTTAATACATGTTGTTTATTGTACATAGAATAATACAATAGTTCATTGTTAGTTTATGTTAGCTGGGGTCCATTAAATAAAATGAACATGGACTAACTTTTTTATATAATGATTTTTATCATGTATTAGTAAATGTTGACATTAACATGAAATAAGATTTATGTGCTTTAGAAGTATTTTGTTCATGTTAACTAATGTATATATCCAATTTATCCAACCTAATGTTAATTTATACATGTTTAATTAGCATCGCACACCTGTAGGTCATGGATAGGTGCATTGGAGAGAAGACCAGTAAAGTCAAAATTCGGAGGCATTGGATGTTTTTTCCGAATTTATACGTTTAAATGCATTGATATATGTAGAAATTAACATTAATTTAGATTTTTGTTAAAGTATTGTTCATCGTTTGTTCATGATACTAAATGCATAAACCAATATTAACAAATTTAATATAGGCCTATCGTAACCTCTTGGACAAAACCAGGTTGACCAGCTGGTAAACCATCAAGCCCCCGGTTTCACAGACAAGGCTTAAACTAGTCCCACACTAAAATGCATGTTTGAGCTGTTTTAACTGAAAGCAACTTGCACTGATATATCTTAAAATATGTCAGTTCCATTGTTTTGTTTTAAGATGCACACCAGGAATGTTTTTTTCTAAGGCAAGTTTATAAATGTCCTAATTGAGCTAAGGCCTAATCCTGGCTTAATTTAAGCCCTTTCTGTGAAACCAGGCTTAGAACTGCTCCGACCAGCTTAGACTAGCTAAAAACTTTGTAAAACCAGCTCCACCTTAAGATGGTTTTAGCTGTTTTTTCCAGAAAGATGACCAGCCATGCAGTAGGGAGGTGGAGACACTGAGCACTGTAGTGTGTGTGTGTGTGTGTGTGTGTGTGTTTGACACTGTTTTACTGTAGTTCACTGCTCCCTATAGCCTAGGCCCCATGGAGCAGATGTTTGACTCCTTAGGGCCTCAACCTAGTTTCTCTCTGTCAAGCAGACATCAAGTCAGTGGACCCTAGTGTTTGCTGGGTCACTGGCAGAGCTGTGTAAATCTCTGTGTGTGTATGTGTGTGAGAGCGAGCATGTGCGTCTTCGGAACTTTGTGTTTAGCGGGTCATCAGAGAAGCTAATGAATTTTATCACGGTGTCCATCTCTCACACAATCACACAAGCACACTTCTCTAGAGATTCACACTTTTGTCAGATCTCCCTAGCTCTGCTGGTGCCCAGCCTGGGTTGCAGTTTAAATTTAGCTCCCTGTCTGGCCCTGGCCTCCTGGGAGAGACGGATGAGGGGAGTGAAGACTGAGGAGGAGGAGTGCAGATCCGAGCAAACGGCTGAGAGTTTGGGAAAATGAGGGAGACTTCTCATCTCATTCGTCAGTGAAAAGAGATACTGCACTGACATATAGTGAAGTGTCAGCCAAGCACAACACTGCACCCAGACACACACACACACACACAGACCGAGAGAGTTTGGGGTTGTAGCCAGAAGACAAGCTGGCAGACTCACTAGTTCAGGCTGATGGAATATATTCAAAATATGCTTGTATTATTATATTGTCGCCATACATGAAACCATGAATACATCAACAGTTTCTCTTTTCAAGAATACAACTGGGGTGTTCTTAATTATCAGTTACTGGACGATAGAGATTTTTTTTATTTGAAAGTTTTATTGAAATTACAATGTTGTGATGCCCAAATTAACTTGGCATGTAAAATGATTGATCGTAGTTTTTTTATTTTGACAAAATAGTAATGAATTTTAAGTGTTTTAACTTTCATTTCTTTATAGTTTTAAGCATTAATTTATATTTTTATAATTAAATTTCGTTTTTATAATTAAATATAAATAATTAAACGTGTATATGTATATATATTAGTTTTAGTCATTTTTTTTTTCAGTTGGTTGCCAAAGCAACATTTCTAATTTCATTTACAGTTTTTAAGTTAGTTTTTCATCTATTAATATTTTATTTCAGCTTTATTGCAAAAGTGATTTTTAATAGTTTTAGTTAACAACACTGTTTGGGACTAGGGATAGCTTTCAAAATTGTGAAAATTTTATATTTAAAATTCTATATTTGAAAGAAATTAGTACTTTTATTCAGCAAGGATGTGTGAAATTAATAAAAAGTGATATTAAAGACTTATACTGCTAAAAAAGATTTCTATTTTGAATAAATGCTGTTTTTTTTAACATTTTATTCATTAAATAATCCTGAAAAAAGTATGACAGATTCCAAAAAAAAAATATTAAGCTGCACAACTGTTTCCAACATTGATAACTGCATATCAAATCAGCATATTAGAATGATTTCTGAAGGATCATGTGACTCTGAAATAAATAACGCGCATAACAGTTGCTACAATAAAAATATATATGATGCAAAAAGAAAAAACTGTTATTCCATATTATTATGACCGAACAAAATTTT
>RJVU01042602.1:1054207-1073430 GCA_003731715.1 Anabarilius grahami | reverse complement strand
TAGTATATAATACATTTTATATAAATATATATATAAATATATATAAATTTCCCAAAAATTCCAATTAATTCCCATAAATTCTCGTAAACTCTTGTTAAGTTTCCAAAACTGGAATATTTCCAAAATTCCCCATGGAAAGTTTCCAGAAATTTACCGGAAACTTTCCGGTCCTTTGCAACCCTATTTGGGACATGGCGCCCAAGTCTTATGGACTGCTTTTATGATACTTTTTTTTTTATGATTCAGTTAAGCTTTTTTTTCTTTTTTGTTTCTATACGTAAGAACATAATTTGGTACGATATGAGGGTGAGTAAATGATGACAGAATTTCACTTTTCGTGAACTATACCTTTTCTCATTCTTACATTGCAAAAACTCACTGATATTCTCCTCTGGTTTGGGGCCAGCAATATTCTAGATTTCTGTGGCTTCACACACACACTTTCGTCACACCTGTCTGGTCCCATACAGCAGCTGCAGGTGTGTGTATGTCTTTTTGTATGTGTGGGTAGCATAGTTTGCCCATCAATCGCTGACAGCTGACAGTTTAATCTGAGCATTCAGTAGGTCATTACTGAGCATCGAGAGCAGCCAATCGCATCAGCGATCAATGACAAAGAGAGAGAGAGAGAGAGACCAGTGAGGGGAGCTCGGAAAAGGATCAGCTCGCTCGGTGTGAGTGAGGGATATGTTCGCAGTTATGGATGTGAAGGTCAGCTTTGGGCAGTTGACAAACAGGCTGTCAGGTGCGCAAAGATAGGAGGTGAGCACCTGCACACAAACTTTCTTGAGCCAGTAAAACAAGGCACACACTCAGATTTGATTGAGAACACTCTGGGAAAATTTTATGTGGACGTCTGCATATAAATTCCCCATACAAGACTCATTTTGCGTCTGTGTATGTATTCGCGATTTAACATATTTGTGTAATATATGGCATCCATCAAAATGTACTTCCTGGAAACCAGGTTGCTATGGCACCAATCAGTCCATCCCCCTTTAGAACGTCCTGGCTGCTTTGGAAACGACCCGTGGTAGTTAGGACCTTCCCATGTTTACATGACTCCCTAAAGACAGACAGAACCCCGTTAACTGAAGACATTCCTCACACTTTATGAGCGATATCATGTTTCATATGCCAATGAATGTCACTCTGCCAGCGTTCTCTCAACATTAGCTGAATATAACCAGGCCTGTTGATGGGCCTGACAACAGTTTTGGCCGCTGGTCTGCTCAAGCATTCCATCCTGTGTCACAGAGAGGGAAAAGAGAGGGAACTGGATGGAGAGAGAGATGGAGAAGAGAAAGACAAGCACAGACTGCGAGGGCATAGGGTAAAAGAAGAAATGTATTTTAATGTTATTTCAGTAAAAAAATTTGAAATAAAGAAAGATGCTTTCCTGTAGCTCAGTGGTTAGAGCATGGCACTAGCAATGCCAAGGTCATGGGTTCGATCCCAGGGATTGCACATACTCCAATACAAATGAATAGTATAATGCAATGTAAGTCGCTTTGGATAAAAGCGTCTGCCAAATGCATAAATGTAAATGTAAAGAAATGAATACTTTTATTTAACAAGCATGCCTTAAATTGAACAAAAGTGACTAAAGTTAATGTTGGAAGTGATTTCTATTTCAAATAAATGCTGTTCATTTGAACTTTCTAAAAGAATCCTGAAAAAACTCATCATGTATTTCCACAAAAATATGAAGCAGCACTTTCGAGCAGTTTTCAACATTGGTAATAATAAGAAATATTTCTTGAGCAGCAAATCAGCATATTAGAATGATTTCTGAAGGATCATGTGACACTGAAGACTGGAGTAATCATGCTGAAAATTCAGCTTTGCATCACAGGAATAAATTACATTTTAAAAATGTTTTCCCAATAGAAAGCTGTTATTTTAAGTTGTAATAATATTTCACAATATTACAGTTTTTATTGTATTTTTATAACGGACTTCAAGAACATTAAAAAAAATATTATCGATCCTAACATTTATTATCACATATATCATATATCAAGTGCATTATTTCCTTTTAAAATAATTTGATAATTCATATGTCATAATTCATGACATATATCACTTTATTGTATAAAACCTATTTAGTGTGAATTCATTTTTAGTACATTTAATTTTAGTACATTTATTATTTAATGTTTTGTTATCTTAAATTCCCCAAAATGTCAGGTGGTGCAACTGACCGAACAAATGAACAGACTAAGAAAACTATTTAAAATGGCGTCTTAATAATAAAAAATTGAACACTAAATACTATGGCATCATTTTAGGTTTGAAACCTTATATTTAAACAAATATTATAAATATCCAGCAAATTAAAAAAAATTAATTAAATTAAAATTAAAAATCAAATTTTGTCCAGCAATTTGTATATTCTCAAATGTCAGGGTGGCACAACTGCAAATTTTATTATGAATTGACAATGACCCCAAATGTTCCCTTTTTTGGAGTGAAAAGGTTTGTAGATCACTCTCAAATACTGGTAAAAACTGTTAATTTCAAGTATGGGTAGACTTTCCATGTCAGGTGGTACAACTACAGCATTTACATACAACTATTTGGTTGTACAGCCAAAAAAATTATTTAAACATTTTGAAATGTTACTTAACAACTGCTTGTATTTAAAAACTTGTTTAAATGCATTGTTCATGACTCTGCATTACATCAGTTTTGAAGATTTTTAATAAACACCTTTTTTGAAGCTTTATTTGTCAATGACCCAAATATATATATATATATAATGTTAGAGCATATTAATAAGATGACTGCACTGTCCTTGATAAAGACAAAAATCCCTGTGACTCCAGTGCCTTCTTGTCACTGACCTTTGACCTCCTCAGTTTGATGAACTGACCATGAACATCAGGGTTCCCACTGGCTCAGTCTCTGTTTCTTTCAAACCCTCCTCATGTTTTTATCTCTTCATCTTGCACTCCCTCGTCTCTGCTGGTCCCACATGCATAAATCCATTCTTTAACCATAACTCACTCTCATTTTTAGGAACAATGATGACTGATGAACTCCAAGAATTGAATAAACATTCCTCACCAAAGTTTTAGTTTGAAACCAACTTTTTTGTGGAACCAGTTTGAGTGCAGCCATTTTGGCTCAGAGGTGCGAAACTTGATTCCAAATATTATTGTTACGTTCAACCAGTTGCACGAAACTGAGCATTATCAAATTTGTCAGACAAAAGAAAGAGAAAAAGACAATATTGAATGATATTTCACTCACGTCTTGGTTTTTTATTTGATGTCGCCGTTTAATCAGATCGCTCTCTAGCAGAATTCCGGCCAGACCGAAGCGCTAATCCGGCAAATGGGAGTGTTTGGATCGGAGTGGCGCTATGGAGAAATGTAATTTATCTTCTCCCTGATTTGATCAGGAGCGAGGGAGCGGGCGGACGAGTGTAAATGTTTAAAGAGGGAGTGGGCGAGGAAGGGGAAGGAGGGTAAATTCTATTACAGGTATTCCCTGTGCTCACGGCAACGCACGCAAAGCATTGTGGATGTTAATGCAATTCTCATTTCAGCACCTGCGCTGATTGGCCGGCGTGCAGACGAGGTGAGAAGTGATCCGGCTGATGTGTGTTTGTGTGTGTGTCGTGCATACAAGTGTACATCCTGTTTGATTGTAGAGTCAGAATGTCAAAACCACGACATGACATGATTATAGCTCTGGTCAATAGTGCGTGTATGTTTGCGTGTTTCGTTGTTGTAATAGTTTGATTAATGTATGTGTATGTCTTAAGCTACACAGAACTCTGGGATGTATTGATTTGTCTGGACTCAGCAGCACATTCATTGATGTGTCTGTCTGTGTGTGTGGGAGGAGGTCAGCTGTGGGTGAGAAAAAGGATTAATATATTTAATCGGCCGGTTTTGTGGAGGAAAAAGGGAGAAAGAGATAGACGCGGAAAGAGAGAGAGACGTCTGTCATTCTTTTTTAGGGTCTGACAGGGTTCAAAGGGTCAAGGATCTGTGACCTTTGGTGTACATGGCTACTGCTATTGGTCTTAACATTGGCCCAGAATGGATCTCTGATTGGTTTTCTGTGCTCTTAAAGGGACAGTTCACCCAAAAATGAAATTTTGTGTCATGATTCACCCTTGTGTTGTTCTAAACCTGTATGACTTTCTTTCCATTGTGGAACATGAAAGAAGAACTTTTGAATATTGAACTGCTAATTTCTTTCAGTACATTTATAACAACAATAATAAAAGAGCTTTAAAGGTGCAATGTGTAAATTTTAGGAGGACAGAAATGCAATATAATATACATAACTATGTTTTCAGTGGTGTATAAAGACCTTACATAATGAACCGTCATGTTTTTATTACTTTAGAATGAGCCATTTCTATCTACATACACCGCGGGTCCCCTTACATGTTAAGTCACCATTTTGTGCTGCCATGTTTCTACAGTAGCCCTAACTGGACAAACTGCTCTATAGAGTGTGTTTGCTTGACTGTCTACTCTCTTATGTCTCAGACGATGACATCTTTGTCCTGTGTTGGCAGCCGTAGATTCTCTATATTGCAGTTCGCAACCTTACCACTGGATGCGGCTAAAATTTACACACTGCACCTTTAAAGTGTCAAAAAGCACGCAAATGCACCTAATCAATATATCATATCATAAAAATGGTCCATATGACTTATGCACTATATTCCAAGTCTTCTGAAGTCGAACAATAGCTTTGTGTGAGGAGCAAACTGAAATTTAAGTTGTTATTCAATGATCATTTTCAACTCCAGTATGCTGTTAAGATCACCATGAAATCAAAATTGACTATTCTTATTTTTTATGGAATTTTGCAGTGTTTATTATAGCTAAATGATTTAATGATTTATGTGAGGGCGGGACAACCTGTCACTCACATGACATTGCAGCAATAGCAAACGATCCAATGATTCGATCAATTTCCAATTAACAAAATAAAGTCCTGTTCTGCATTTTTTTCTTGTTTGAGAAGCTGCTGGAAACTTGGATATACGTCACAATCATAAGAAAAGACTATCCAACTTCCGTTTTATGCCGACTTTAACTGCTATGACTGGAATATGGAGTCAGTGAGTTGAACATGCAAACCGAATCATTCGAACTGGCTTTGTGAACTGGATCAACCAACTTATTGACTCAAAAAAGAATGATTTGTTTTCATATCAGATATTGCAGCTTGTGTCATGCACTCTCATGATCTAGTGTGGCTGCCGGTATTTTCAGTGAATAAAGATTTTTTTTTTCAGTCTGTTCATCCCACAAAACTATCGTATGGATTCAAAAGAGTCCTTTGGACTACTTTTGTGAAGCTTGAGATTTGTTGTATCGTAAAGAACAATGTGAATGTTGTTCAAAAAAGCTCCTTTTTTGTTCCATGAAAGAAAGAAAGTCACATATGTTTGGAACAACAACAGGGTGAGTAAATGATGACAGCATTTTTGGCTGAACTCTTCCTTAAATATTGGAATTATTTACATTTGGAACATTTCCAGAAACTGCTG
The DNA here is from genome assembly GCA_003731715.1 of Anabarilius grahami. Classification (NCBI taxonomy): domain Eukaryota; kingdom Metazoa; phylum Chordata; class Actinopteri; order Cypriniformes; family Xenocyprididae; genus Anabarilius; species Anabarilius grahami. Next base: position 1,067,906 of record RJVU01042602.1, on the reverse strand, counting down.
TTGTATGTCAATAAATGGCAAATCATGTTTTATATATAATTACACTGATTACTTTTTTTTTTACAATATCTCTCTCATTCTTCACATTATATGATTTCACAGTATTGGCAGTGAATACACACTGGCAAAGATTAGCGTTTGACTCAGCATTGTTCAAAGCATTTTTTCGCCATGAAGCTGGCTGAATGTTTCATATGACAAGCTTTTAAAAACATGAATACTGAAATACCAGCATAAACATAGGAGTGTGTTTTAGAGAGAGAATAAGATTGTTAAGATGATTTGGTGTTAATTAAAAATTACACTGGGTGAATCTAATAACTTTTTTTAGGACTATTTTTACATTATTTTCATGTCAATTAAGCATATTTCCCCTTTCATTGTTTTATTATTTTATTTTATTTCATTTTACCCATTAGGGTTTATGGTACCCCCTCAAAAAATGTGTAAAGCACATGACAGACCTGCATATAATATAGCAACAGAGTGTATTTATGTGCTGAAATATTGTAATATATTCACAAACCACCAGTTGAATTCTTCAGACTAAGCGTTTCAAGAGGACAGACCCCAGCGTCGGTTCGCATTACTCATTCTAATTTGCCCTCGTCTCATTTTGTTCTGCACTAACTCTTGTTTTTCCCGCAATATTTCATCATGCCATGTTTTACGTTTCACTTTTTTTTTCTTTATTGTTCTCCCTTTCACTAGTCTTTTTGTAATTTCGGTCCAATTATTTCTGTCCGTAGACTTCATTACTCATGTCCGTGTCAAACACCAACACACACACAAATCTCGTTGAGTACACATGTCGACAAACATCGGCACATGTGGTCGCGGGCACAAAAGCTCATGGATGTAGCAATGTTCACTCAAACACACACTCTCACAGGTATGGAAGTCATCAGCTGTGTGTCAGAGGTCAAGCTCATTACCCAGCTCTAGTGAAAACTTTCAAACCTGCATTTAATATGGGGCCGTGATATAAGCTCCTCTGTCTACACACACACACACATCATGCTCCGTCTTTTCATATTTGCAGGTATAAATCACACAGGGCCCCACGTACCACTTAAAACCCATTCCAAAACACATACGTACACACACTTCATAAACTCTATGCTATCCACTTACTCTGTAAACGATACAATCTTCCTCTGCTCTGAATGATTTGTTAACTATCTTTACATATCTTTTCTGAATTCCTAAAAACTTTATTATAATTTGTGCATGTGGCCTTTGGATGAGGATCTTTCAGATTGCTGCTCTGTTTGCATTGGGACGTGTGTATGTATGTGTGTGTGTGTGTGTGTGTGTGTGTTTGGCATGTACATGACGGGTGTTTCCTGACATTAAACATCTCTGCATAAAGTCATTAGAGAACAGGAGCTCTATTCATTCACACTGCCATGATTAACACACACACACACACACACATCCTCAAGCATGTACTTGTCCACACACACCTTTACACACCAACAGCCACATATAAAATACAAAACACATTTTATGTCTCTTATCCATGGCAAAAACTCACATACAAGTACACACATTTACAAATGATGCATGATTGTGACATTTTTAAAAGAAGTACGGTCTTATTTGACAAATGCATCTGTAACTTGCATACATACACACACAGACTTTGAGGGCACCCTTTCGGTAGGCCGCAATATGGCTGACATGTGACATAAAACAACCATAGCTGTTCAAAGGCCACCTTGGTGGTCGAGACCTGGCTTGTGTATTTGTATGTATGCTGGGTGGAAACCGAGAGGCAGAAAGACCAAACTGATGCTGGATAAAAACACACATGACCTGTGCTCAAAGGAGGTGACTTTTTACCTGTGTGTGTATGTTTAGCTAATTTTGAAATAGCTTGCTAGCATAGTACTTACTGTTTTCAACATATTATTGCTGTCTTCATATGCTATCGGAAATTTCTTACTTCCCACTTCTGAAGTCGCATTTAAGTGCTTTGTTGTCGGAAAAATCATGGAGTGCAGGTTTATTCTTGCCTATTTATTGGGAAAATCTTATTAAAGGCAAAATGATATTTAGTGTCCCATTCATTGACAACCATATAAACATTCACAGCGCTATCTAGATTCAGTCAAATACAGGCTATTTTCGCTGTGAATAAAACATACAATACACTTCAAATGGTTATGCATATATGCAAATATGCACTAGTTTAATGACAAGACAAGACGGTGTTGCTGTTGTGGAAAAACTAATAAAGAATAGCAGTCACAGCAGCAATCGTTCTCCCCTCTTCCATGATTAAATATTATGGCCTGCCCAACTCAGGAACTTGGGTATCAAAATATACCCCAAGCTTCCAGTAGTAAATACGACTTAAGAGGGCATTCATGTCCAATTTTTAACTAGGAAACTCACATTTATGACAATTCCAACAGCATGTGAAGGCAGCTTAAGTATTTTTGCTGTGCACAGTGTGTAAACTATGTGTAAAACACAGCATACTGCATGGAATACTGTATCCCAAAATACAATGCCCTCAACTTACCCTAGATACCATGTGTATAGCAGTAAACTAGTATTTAAAAACAACCATTATTTGTTAATATAGCAGTGTAGTAGATACTAAAACTAAAAAACAACTAACTTAGCCTAACTAATATACATTTCAAGCAATATTAAAGACCAGTAAACACTAAAAGAGAGAACAATAAATAAAGTGTTTTAAGATTTTCAGGTATTCAGGTACAGAAACCATAATCAAATGTAAAATAACACCGCACTTTATAAATAAAATAATTATACATTACAAATATAGTTACAAAAGTTTAAAAACAGCAAGTGAATTTTCTCTTTGTCTTTTGTTGTAACATTATTAGAGATGGCAACAGGAATATTAGGCTACTGTCACTTTAAAGGTGCAATGTGTAAATTTTTTGAGGATCTATTGACAGAAATGCAATATAATATACATTACTATGTTTTCAGTGGTGTATAAAGACCTTACATAATGAATGGTTATGTTTTTATTACCTTAGAATGAGCCATTTCTATCTACATACAGCGCAGGTTCCCATGTTAATGGATAAGTCCATTTTCAAATACAATTTTCCTGATAATTTACTCACCCCCATGTCATCCAAGATGTTTGTCTTTCTTTCGTCAGTTGAAAATAAATTAAGGTTTTTGAAGAAAACATTCCAGGATTATTCTCCTTATAGTGGACTTCAATGGCCTCCAGACGGTTGAACGTCAAAATTACAGTTTCAGTGCATCTTCAAAGGGCTTTAAACGATACCAGACGAGGAATAAGGGTCTTTTCGGGCCCCCCGTGGTGAAAATTGAGTTTCAGGAGGTAAAATCCCCATTTTTGGCGGGGTTCCTCTGGTAAAATTCGCATTCCACGGGCTAAATATCATGTTATTTGGGGTCGCTTCAACCCGCGGACATGAAAAACAACCCGCGGCAACAGTCTAACACCGTGTCCTAACCAGACGCGATGCGATAAGATTCTGGCGACGAGCAATTTGACTGTCCACACTAGACGCGACGCGACAATGAGAAGCGATAAAATCAATCAAAACCCACAGCCAATCAGAAGAGAGTGTGGGCGGGCTCTCGACAAGAGCACAGCAAACACAATGAAATGGGCAAGTACAAAGTAAAATTCATAAATATTACACAATTTAAACATTGTTTAAAGTACTTACGGAGTACAACCAATCTTTGTCATAGAATACACTTGTTTGTTCGCATTGAGTTGACAGTTTGAACGTTCTTGTGCCCATTTATTTATTTTCAAGATCTGAGGTGAATTAGCCAGTGTTGTTTTCATTACAGCTAAAAAGCCAAGACCACAGAATGATATTCAAACTCACGTTAGACGCTTTTAACATTAAATAAAGGACATAAACAGTACCTGATATTATCATTGCCATACTTTGTGTTGCTGTTTCAGCCACGGCGTCGCGGACAAATAGAAACCGTTTCTAAAATAGAATCGTCGCATGTCGCCATCGTGGCTGGTTAGGACAAAAACTCTGATTAACATGGAAAAGTTACCTTTTATGGCTTGTCGCGGCATCGCATCTGGTTAGGACACGGTGTAAAAGTAGCCCAATTCCGCGGGAAAACCGTGGACTTGGCAGCATTGATTGTTAGCCTCTCTGAAATGTACCTACCCCTAGTATTCCCAACCCTTAGTTGTAGAAGCAAGCGGGTGCTGATGGGAAATGTAGTTGAAATGAAATTTCTGTCATTAATTACTCACCATCATGTCGTTCCACACCCGCATGACCTTCATTCATCTTCAGAACACAAATGAAGATATTTTTGATGAAATCCAAGAGGTTTTTTTTTTATCCTCAATAGAAAGCAACGAAATTACCACATTCAAGGTCCAGAAAAGTAGTAAAAACATTGTTAAAATAGTCAACGTGACTACAGTGGTTCTACCTTAATGTTATGAAGCGACGAGAATAGAGTACCTCAGAGATGACGTGTTTTTATATGCAAAACCCGGAAGCGAGGAGCATTTTAGGACTTCCGGTTCCATCGCCCTAAAGTCAGTGGGTTTTTGCTAAATTGCCTGAAATAAGGCCAGTGGTTAACAAAGCCTCTAAATATTTTCACCTTTTGATCTATGACATAAAACGCACCAGTTATAACCCGCTTGTGATTTTTAAAACCTTTATTGTGTCTTTAAAACGGCGGTTGTTAACAAATTGCTAAAAGGGACTACTTCCTTTGGCGGGGACTTTAGACGTCATCGTGGCAAACAGGACATTTGGACAGCATTTCTCATAAAAAAGTGGATAAGTATTCATACACAGCGCAGATCATAATCAGCAAGCATGTTTTTAAATAAATTTTTTTTTTGTTGTTTTTTTTTGATAGACAAAACGTGTTAGTGTCATAACCCTTTGTTAAACACAGAGCTTATTTTTTACGATTTTCCAAAAGTCTATGGGAAAAATGCATAGGCTTTCGATCAAGGGAACCCGTGCGCCGCTAACTTCCGGGTTGGCCTACAAAAACACGTCATCCCTGAGGAACTCTATTGTAAGCCTCTCTGAAAATTACCTACCCCCAGTATTCCCAACCCTTAGTAGTAGATGCAAGTGGGTGCTGATGGGAAATGTAGTTCAACATTTGCTTTAAAGCGTTAGTTCACCCAAAAATGAAATTTCTGTCATTAATTACTCACCACCCGCAATGCCTTTGTTCATCTTCAGAACACAAATGAAGATATTTTTGAAGAAATCCAAGAGTTTTTTTTTTTTATCCTCAATAGAAAGCAACGAAATTACCACATTCAAGGTCCAGAAAAGTAGTAAAAACCTTGTTAAAATAGTCAACGTGACTACAGTGGTTCAACCTTAATGTTATGAAGCGACCAGAATACTTTTTGTATTACGACTTTATTCAACAAATTCGTCTCTCCCATCATGTTTACGTCCGAACTCCGACTCAGTCTAGTTGAGACAAACCTGGACCCTAATATTCGTCAAAATACAGTATCTTTTGTGTTCTTCAGAAGAAAGCAAGTAATACAGGTTAATAAATGATTACATAATTTAGTTTTGACTGAGTTGTGTGTGTTTGTGTGAACCACATCCTCAGCTTTAGATTTCAACCTAAACTTCATCCAACTTTCCTTCTTTTTGTCAGCTGGTGAAAGTTAAAGACAACTACTTCACCACTCAACATACTCTAACTATTTTAAATTAATATACAAGCAGGTGTGAATGTGTCTGTGCTCACTTGTGTATATATGTAGTGTATATTTAACACACTCCAACCAAATTAAACAAACCCAACAGGAGTGTGAACCATTTCTCAAATAACACCTCAAGACACACTGATTATTTAATAGAAATAAATCACAGTAAAACACTGTGTATTTCAAATGATGCGGTTAGACTTTGGCCAACATATCTCAATTGCATGTTCCATTGTACATACTTAACGTGTTTTTAAGTTTGACTATGACAAACCTCAGTACTCAAGGGGGCGGTAGAGTTACCATTGTTTGTGCTAATAATGAATGAGTGAATTATGCTCTGACACATTTTGAAATGGAACTGTGCATGAAATCACTGTAAAGGAAGCATTTGCATTTACATACTTGCATACTTAAGTATGTATCAGCCTTATTGTCACCATAAAGACAAGCTTTGCCTTGTTTGTGTTTGTAACCCATAATAATTCAGAGAAAACTTGACACTCCACTTCTTTATCTATGGGTACATGAGAGCAAAACTGTATCTTTTCTTCAGTTATGAAGAGATTATGATCTGTGATTGTAGTGAAATTTAAATAGGCAAGCTACTGCATGCTGATTGGCTGATTGGCTGCTTTATGGTTGATATGATTGGCTGTGGTAGAGCAGCAGTACAGAGTGATGAAGGGCACGTAAGCAGAACGTCCACCTGCTCCTCCATCAACCCCAAACCGCTCAACCATCACACACAATTGTATGAAAAACAGAGTGATAAAAGAGGAATACATATTTATATGCTTGATACAGAGATAAATGTTGTTCCTGCTCGAAAAAGTAAATATGTATATTATATATAAAATATAAATAAGTGTTGTTCTTGCACAGAAATTTAAATAAAAAATAATATATACATTTATTAATTACATTTAATAGTAAAAATGATATACTCTGCAAATATTATATATAAAATATGATTCATATTTTCTCTGCAAAAACATTTATTTATATTTTATATTATCTTTCTCTCCTCTTCAATCTATTTTTAATCACTTTTCTTCTCTCCTTTTCTGCATTTTTTTCACTTGCACTATCCATCTATCCATCACTGTCTGATAATCCTCTTTTTCCAACACTCCTGCTTTTTACACTTTTTGTCACTCTCTCAATCTTTGCACTCATCGGGGCCTCTCACTGTCCTGCCATCTCTCTCTCTCTCTCTCTCTCTCTCGCTGTGGGAAAGGCTAGTAGATGAGAGAGTGAGTGGAGGTCATTCTACGCCTCTTAGATTAGCCCCTGCTAAAGCGCTATTGTGCGCTGAATGCCGGTCTCTTCCTGCTGTCACTCAAAGGCCGGCTCCGCCCGCTGCCTCTTCTCTAAGAAGCTTATCTCCACTGAAAGGAAAGAGGGAATGGAGAGAGGGAATGTAATGAACCGTGTTTTTCAGCAAACGACAGAAACCTGGGGCTTGGAGGACAGAGGACAGCTGCAGCACACCCTCCCACACCCCTTCCTTTTCTCCCTGTCTGTCTATCTGTCTTTCTTTCACTCATTCTTTCTTTCCTCTTAATCTCCCAATGTCAATCCATCATTTGGCCCCTCTGTCAAAGTTCTGGCCAAAGTTTCTTAGTTCTGCCCGTGTGTCTGTCTGTCTGTCACTCTATCTATCCATCGCTCTATCTTGCGGTCTTTCTTTGCATGTTTCGTTCTATCTACCCATTTTTCTATCCATCATTCTATTTCTGTTCGTTCTATCTATCTATCTATCGTTCTATTGTTCTATCGTTCTATCGTTCGTTCTATCGTTCTATCTATTGATCGTGCTCTTTCTATCGTTTTATCATTCAATCTATCGTTTTATCGTTCTGTCGTTCTATCGATCATTCTATCTATAATTTTATCATTCTATCTATTGTGCGATCTTTCATTTTATCAATCAATATCTATCTATCTATCTGTTGTTCTTTCTATCATTCTATCGTTTTATCGTTCTATCTATCGTTCTATCTATCTATCTGTTGTTCTTTCTATCATTCTTTCGATCATTCTATCGTTTTATCATTCTATCTATCTATCGTTCTATCGTTCTGTATATCCAGCCATCATTCTATCCATCATTCTATCTTCCCTTCTGTCTATCTATTCTTTCTTGCATTGTCTTTCTTTGTATCTCTTGTTCCTACCATCATATCTTTCGTTCTATCTTTTATTCTTCGTTCTCATCATATATTCTATCTATCCATCATTCTGTTTTATATTCTCTCTATCCATTATGCAATTTATTATCTGTTCTGTCTATCCATCATTCTATCTTGCATTCTATTCATCGTTCTATCTATCCATCGATCTATCTTGTCTTCTGTCTAACGTTCTATTTTGCATTCTATCTATCTATCATTCTATCTTGATTTATATCTATCTAATGTTCTATCCTGGGTTCTATCAATCCATACATCTATAGCTAATATTCTATCTTTGTTCTGTCTTTCGTTTCATCTATGTATCATTCTTCTATGTATCCATCGTTCTATCTATCATGTTATCATGCTATCATTCTATCTTGGGCTGTATTTTTCTTTGTATCTTTCATTCTATCTATCAATGATTGATTGATTGTATCTATCTATCTATCTATCTATCTATCTATAATTCTATTCTTTATGATTCTATTCTTTTCCATCTTGTATTGTATCTTTATTTATATCTGTCTTTTATTCTATCTCTCTGTAGGTCTATCTATCATTTTTGTTTTATGTTAATAGTTTTCTTTGTTCATTCTTTTTTTATGGTCAAATAGAGTGCTGTCTCATGTATCAGATCTTTCTGAGTGATCTGTGTGCAGTCAATCTGCAGGGTGCAAGAGTAGACTTTACTAGAGGGGGGCACATTGTGTATAGACGTGTTTGTGTGTGTGTTGGGGGGGTGTTTTTTTTTTTCTTTTTTGTGGATGTGCCTCTTGTTCCTGTTCAGCCGTCTGTGTGCTCCCGGGCTGCCTGCTGGTGTCTCACGCTTTTTGTTTCGGGCTGTTTGAAAAGGGGAAAGTTTAAGTGCTGCACGTTCTTAGAGTGAGCCGACGAACTAACCGCCAGGGTTAAGCAGCAGGACCCATCAGAGTGTGTGTGTGTGTGTGTGTGTGTGTGCGTGCACGCGCCTACCATTGCTCGAGGCATCTAAGTGTGTTTGCATGTTCTCATTTGTACCTACAGTACTTGTTTGTCTGTTTTTTTACCATATACCGAGTCACTAACTATAAATGAGATGTCCATCTTCTCAGTGGCTGTCAACTTTAACCTTTAACCCCCATGGGTCAGTACATGGCCTGGCTCTTTTGGGCTGTGTCAGCGTGTCGAGTGGTTCAGGGTAAGTGTGTGTGAGTGTGTGTGTTGGGGATTCAATTTAAATGATGTAATCATGCTGTGCTGGAGAACACATTGGTCCATTTGGACTGTCCTGTGACGTGTGTGTGTGTTTGAACTAGGTCATGTGTGTTATAGAGTCTATAGGGATGGCAGGAAAAGTCTTAAGGAAGGAAAAGAGCAAGCCTGTAGGAAACAAATTTGACAAATTACACTCTAAAAAATGCTGGGTTAAAAAAACCCAAGCTGGGTAAAATATGGACAAACCCAGCAGGTTGGGTTAAAAGGCACCTATTATGCCCTCNTGGGCTGTGTCAGCGTGTCGAGTGGTTCAGGGTAAGTGTGTGTGAGTGTGTGTGTTGGGGATTCAATTTAAATGATGTAATCATGCTGTGCTGGAGAACACATTGGTCCATTTGGACTGTCCTGTGACGTGTGTGTGTGTTTGAACTAGGTCATGTGTGTTATAGAGTCTATAGGGATGGCAGGAAAAGTCTTAAGGAAGGAAAAGAGCAAGCCTGTAGGAAACAAATTTGACAAATTAGATCTCTTTAATAACTCAGTTGTTTCTCCTAGACACCAGAGAGTAAATGAAGTGTCTCTTGAGAAAAAGGCAGTAATCTCACATTTTCTCCTTTTGAGTTACAGAAGTGATCTTAATAATGTATCAAAATGTAAAATGTGCTTGGATTTGCCTAAATAAGTGTGCAATTATTTTTTTCAATAAAAAAAATTAAAAAACAGAGATCTAGAAATGACCTCAAACATTTATCATCAAATTCTACCAAGGCCAGTTTTCCATATATATATATAAAATTGCATGTTGATATTAATAAAAATACAACCAAGTTGGGTAAAAAATGGACAAACCCAGCGGTTGGGTTAATTGACCAACCTGCTTGGCAGTTTTATTTAACTCATCTATTGTTTAAAAAATACTATATGGCTGGCTTAAAATGAACCTAAAATGGGTTTGGAAAGGAAAAATCAGGCACATAATTGTTAGTAGCTACAATAATAATCAATAGGTGAATATTTATTAAAGGTGCAATATGTAAGATTTTTGCAGTAAAATATCCGAAAACCACTAGGCCAGTGTTATATATTTTGTTCACTTGAGTACTTACAATATCCCAAAAGTTTCCATCTATTTGTAAATTGTGAGAAAATTGCAATTTTAACCAAGGCTCCGGGACGTGTGAGGAGTCGCCTGTCAATTGTGTCATACCCGCGTTACCCTCGGTTTCCGGTTTTATTTTGTAGAAACCATGGAAACACCAAAGACGCTTTAATATATTACACGTTTTAATAGGCAGATATATTTATAGACAGAAAACTAATTATTGTTATATAGCTCAACACGTTTAGTCTTATTGTTTAAATCTAATTTTCTTGATTTTTTGTGAGTACCACGCTTTACCATGCCTCAGAGATAAACACTATTTTGTGAAGTAGCTAACATAACATAATCAGATGCAGCTTTATTTTTAGTAACAGTAATACAGAATTTTCTCCATCATAAAATACGTTTTAAAATTAATTGCATGCCATTTATCAACACAAGCCATCCAGCATTTAATATGATATTCTAAAATCGATCTATCTTACTGCAGTGTGAAACAAGTGTCTCACAGCAGCCGCCGAGCTAACGCCAAGAGTAACGTTATAACATTTTGAACACTCTCAAATGTATCAAATATGATAAACAGAGCTGTGTTACCTCATACTCACGACCAGAAAAGCGGAAGCGGCGCCGGCGACTGTGGCATAATAAAAGTTCTGCTGCTCGTGAGGCGTGTGTTGCACAATCGCTCCAGCGGCCTCGTTCAGCTCCCACAACACTCGGTCCTGCTCTGCTTCATACTACAGTAACGTTAATAATCGCATCCATGAACACGATTTCTTCCCGAGTCCTATCCCTATTCCACCGTCCGTTGAGGTGAATACCACATGTCCCAAGATTCCGGCCTCAAACTTGGCATCATCAAGCTACGCCTTTGTTTTGAATAGGCCTCTAGCGACCTCTTGCAGACAAAATCTTACATATTGCACCTTTAAAAGCAATTTAATAAATGTTTGTTATTTAATATATTAATAAATGTTAATTTCCAACCTATTTTGGGTTATTTTAAGCACGTAATATAGTATTTTTTTAAACAATAGATGAGTTAAATAAAACTACCCAGCAGGTTGGGTCAAACATTTAACCCATCCGCTGGGTTTGTCCATTTTTAACCCAGAATAATTTTTTTAATATTTTTAGAGTGTATGTCATTTTATTATTTGGCTCACTGTTTGATTAGACTGGTATCTGAATTTACATTTACAAAATTTGCCTGCTGTGTTTTGTTAATATTTGTCCATATTCATGAAGTTCATGTTAACTTTAAGGACTTCTATGGTGTGTCCTGAAGCCAAACCAGTTAAAAGCACTGTTCTAAGATAAACCAGCCAAAACACCAGGAAGCCTGACAAGAAAAATAAGAATCTTCTTTCTTCTTGTTTCCCTCTCTTTTCTCATCTCCTGTCCTCTCATCCGTGAGCCAGGGTTAGGTGGCACATTGTGTTGTGGACGCTGAGTGGATTTGAAGGTTCTTTTTCCGTAAACATGTGAAGGCCTGTTGAGGGGAACAAAAGAGTGGAGAAGGGCCTGTTTGGTTGGGTCCTTTTACTCTAAATGGACATTCTGTCCGCACACGGCTGAGCCTTCAAAAAACCATCCTCACCCACAATTACCATTTCTATCGGCCGGGGCCGAAGATTATGCCTTTGGGTGTTCGTCTGAATTTCTTCCAGTGGATTCACTCTCTGAATGTGACACGTTTTGTGTCACTCCACACACCCCTCGAACGGATTGAAAAAAAAAGTTTCTCTCCGTTCTCCCTATCTCTCTTTTGCTTTAGAGGACATGAATCCTGCTGGTGAATAGATAGCAAATCTCCCCAAGGTTAAGACTTAACCTTCCCCTCTGTCCTGACTCCGCCCCCAAGCCCTGCTCTCAAACCAATCAACATCAGATGATTAGTAAACAATGCCTGGGTATGTGACGGACAGGTAGGAGCCTCTGCGGGATTGGCTGACTTTGCTTTTGTGCCTGTAGCACATCGAGCAACCCACGTATTCTCGACTGCGCACACACATATACGCGCAAACAAAAAGTGAAATTACTATTCAGTTGGAATGGTGCCATTCATCTTTGTCAAGTACGGACGTGGTCCCGGCAGGCCCGCGTTAGGCCGCTCCCAAGTCCAAATTAATTCCTTGTTTTGCATCAGCTGAATTTGGACAAATCCAGGAGGATAGCGTGATTTCTTTCTCCGTCTGCCTCGCGCTCTCGCCTGGTTTAATGTGGTAATTCCAACTGATTTGGCCAAGCGGACGCCGTGTGTCTGTGTCAATATTTACTGCCTAATTCACAAAGAGCAGGAGAGAGATATGAAAACAAAAGGAAAATAACCCAAATTTAGCAATGCAGGAGGGACAGAGCGAACCAAAGAGATGGAGAGAGAGAATACGCCTCAACAAATGAGGAAGGGTGGTAAAATGAATAGAAAGCTATAAAAAGTGAAAGTGAGAGGAAAAAAGTGAAAGTTAAAAGAAAGGACAAAGATGCAAGACAAAAGTCACACAGATAAGTGGAAGCAGGGGAGGGAAGCAGAAGGAGAGAGAGGTTCGTTCTGTAGGACTGTAGCTCTTAACATATTTGATAACAGAATTATGATGACAAAACGTAGCTTGAGCAGTCCCATCTGTAATCTTGATATCAGTTTAGATGCATTTTTCTCTCACAGATGGATAGATATTTTAGATATGAAGTTATCATAGGAAGTTCCTATTTATGAGTTTGGAAGCTGTAATTGTGATGTTGGTCACCACAAAATGGAGACGTAGGGCAATTTCATATTTTATAGTTGGCATGATGTGTCCTTGAACTTTTATTACTCCCAAAATCAATATTTTAGGTTAACATTTAAATGAATTTTGCCTGTTATATATTGAATATTTGAGATGTTGTTACTGTTTTTCATTATTTGAATCACATTTAGAGGCCTGCTGAAGTGTCTTGGAACGCGCAGCATTACTCAGTGTGTTGACGTAATTTAAACTGAAACAGGAAGACAAGGCGGGAAATATCGAACAGCCCCGCCCCTTTTTTTAAATAGCCAATAGCGTTTCGTTTATACCACAGCTCGGCCAGAGCCGTTAAAACCTCAATTTCCTTCTAATATCTAACCGTTTCTCCTCATAATCTCCTCTATATCACTTTAAAATACAGCATTCTGTGCAGTATTCAAATGGGTCCGATACCTTTCTTGGTCTGAGCCGACTCATGGTCCTCGGATATGATCCGCTCTGTGCTCTCGTGTCTCTGGACCAGAGCGGAGCAGACAGTGCGATGTGATGTCATGAAAATCCGTCATCCATTTTCGCAGAAGTGAGAGACTGTAAGTTTTGAATGCTTATATCTCCTAAATGCAAATTTTGTTATTGTTTTGGAACACACCAGCTTATTCATAACCTTAAGGCTAACATATTCTTACTAAAAGCTAAAAAACGTAAATTTTGATTTCAGCGGGACTTTAAGCTAAACCTTTTTCTTTGTAGTTTACATAAATAGTTTGTTTGTGAAAAAACAAAAATT
>RJVU01042602.1:1027077-1046151 GCA_003731715.1 Anabarilius grahami | reverse complement strand
AGCTTATCCCTACTATTAGGATAATAGTTAAAATAGTTAATGTTTAAATATATAAATGTAAAAAAAAAATACTTTTTTATTTCTCTGTTAAAAGCTACTGCTGTCAATAGAGTAAAATAACAGTAATTAATGGCATGATTTCTGACCGGTCTTAGAAAACAGAACAAAACAATATAACATCTGTGCTAAAAATGACTACCCATTTTTTACTTTGAATCTAAGGCATTTTGTTATATATATGTATATATACACTATATATTTTTCTGAAATTTTCCACAGACCTCTGGGTAAAATTTGTGACCCAACAGTTTTTTCATTAAACAATTTACAAGTTTTTCTGTGAAGAGAAACTCTTGCTTCGACAGGCGGTGGGTTATTTATGGATGTATGATGTGATTGGCCGTAATGAGGCGGTCAGTGTTGTGTGGCGTGGAATTCGTCCAGCTTGTTTTTCTTTGCTATTTTTCTTCGTAACTGCACAGATAATCATCTAGCGCTCAGCACCACCTCTCCCAGACAATGATGCGGCCATGCCATGCCAAACGAGTGTGCGTGTGTGTACCCTGAATGTATATTATCTCTCCAAACACTCTGTGGACAGTGCATTAAATGTGTTTGAGTTGGCCGGAGGCCTCTTTCCGTGCGATAACAGTCCTCCGTTAGCGCCCGACGAAGAAAAGGAGCAGTAACTGTTTTGGGGTGCGGCCGCATCAGTCGCCATGACGATACCAAAATCAACCTGTCAGCCCGATGGGACTGCCAGAGATGGGAGTGATATGTAATAAGTGTGTGTTATCCTGTATTTGTTGACAGATCTTCACACCCTGTTGATTAGCATCTTGAAACTTTCATAGTGTGAGAGTGCTTATGTGTTAGCACATCAACTAAAGCTACACCCAACCCCACCGGACAGGGAGGGACACGCCCCTTCACTCAATATCTATCCCAGACAGGCCAGTGGTCGCTGCTTTTGCCAGGCTTGGAAGCTACAGTACCAGGCCAACTTCAGCCACGATAGAGCATGACAAGTAACAATGTTTAGTGGCTTAAAGGAATAGTTCACTCAAAAATGAAAATTCACTCTCAAGTTGTTCCAAACCTGTATGAGTGTCTTTACTGTTGAACACAAAAGAAGATATTTTAAAGAATGTTGGGAGCCAGATAGTTACAGAAGCGCTGTTATGAAAGTAAACGGGGTCCATCAACTGTCTGGTTACCAGTTTATTGGTCATTTATTATCAGTTATTATTGGTTTTCAAATTTTAATAATTGTCTCATTGTGAATCTACTCTCAAAAAAACCCAATAGTGATAGAAAGGAGGGACTTCCAGTTAATATTAGTAAGTCATCCAGCCTGCAAAGTGGTTAGTTTAGAAGAAAATACAATTTGAGAAGGATATGAATGAGTCAGTTTAATCATTTTACAGTTAAATCGGTCATAAATCTCTGTCAAGATTCACAGAAATTAATATAAAAAGAATGTTGTGTGAGTATACCACATTTTTATCATGTATATTCAAAATGTGTGTGTGTGTGTGATGGAGGTGGTTCAGCAGACCCTCAGTGGCGATGCCAGCGGGCGGAGTCGGGCTGTTTGGGGCGCCACAATGTGACTGTCAGTCTGCGGGACATCACACACAAACTCTCTCACACACACACACACACGCTTTCGCAGTCTTCAGGACGTCCCACAGGAGAGGAGCGAGAGAGGTGCGAGTGCTGCCCCCGTCTAACCCAAACCATCCATCATACTGACACGGTCTGAGAGCAGTGCAGTCCTGGGAACGCCAGCGGCCAGCAGGCAGCAACACACACGCATGCCAGACCAGAGAAGTCCATGCCAGCTGCACATGTTCGCACTGGCCTCCGTCACACACACACACACACACACTGAAGTGTGTATGTTTGTATTTATTATTGGCTGGAGCATCTAAACTTCCATCTGAGACTCAAATGTGACGTCTAAATGAGCTCTCTGCTCAAACGTGCAGTGCTAATATGGACTGAGGCACATTTGCACAATTTAAGAGTTTGCAGATGCTTTTGGGCTTTAATACACACCTGTTCACCTGCTTATGTCTGAGATCAGATAGAATTTGGTTTATTTAATGTAGGGTTGTCATTTGTAAACACCTCTGATTGGCCTTTGTGTTCAAACGCTCATCAGATATGTCTGTGATTGGCTACATTGATCAACGCACAGGAGCGTTTGAAATTGAAAGCAAGAGCGGGAGTGTTTGAAAGTTTTTAAACACTCCCGCTCTTGCTTTCAAATTCAAATTCACAGCATCATATATAAGGTTCATTCAGTATTTAGCTTTTTCATATGTAGTTCTGGCAGGTCACGTCAGTTAAGCTTGCGTCAGCTGACTGACGTATCTGATGAGCACGTGAACACAATAGCCAATCAGAGGTGTTTACAAATCCGCTCAACAGCCCTCAAAGCCGAAGTCGGTACTTTTGACAACACTAATTTAGTAAATGTTCAATAATCTCACTGACAGCATCTTTGCCTGCTGGGATTAATTATTTAGTTTGGTAACACTTTAGTTTAGGGTCCAGTTCGCACTATTAACTAGTTGCTTATTGGCATGAATATTACTAGGATATTGGCTGTTTATTAGTACTTATAAAGCACATATTAATGCCTTATCCTGCTTGATCATGTTCTACATGTCCCACCCAATACCTAAACGTAACAACTACCTTATTAACTATTAATAAGCAGTAATTAGGAGTTTATTGAAGCAAAAGTTGTAGTTCATAGTTAAGTTTGACTATTATTTTTTATCTCACAAGTCTCTATACTTTCAAATAAGTTTGTGTTTAAATGTTTATTCCAGTGCGGTTCCTTGCCCCATAGACTTCCATTACAATTTCATTGCATTAAATGCAATATTTATTTTTAATAATATTCCATTAGGATGAGAACAGTTGGCGGTATTTTATATTTGTTTGAGCAAATATCAAGACAACATGAGATGACAAATAACAGACAAATAATATTTAAAAATGACATTTTAGTTGTATTTTTTTAAACTTTATTTTGATTTAAAAACTTCGGTTAAAAAACTTGGTAACACTTTAGTTTAGGGTCCAATTCTCACTATTAACTAGTTGCTTATTAGCATACATATTACTATTGTATTGGCTGCTTATAAGTTCTTATAAAACAGATATTAATGCCTGCATGACCTAATTCTGCATGACCATATTCTACATCCCTTAATCCTACCCAATGCCTAAACTTAAACGCTACAACAACTACCTTACTAACTATTAATAAGCAGTATTAGGAGTTTATTGAGGCAAAATAAAAAAAATTGTTAATAATGAGTTAATAGTGAGAATTAGACCCTAAACTAAACTGTGACCAAAATCTTTGATAAAAATATTTAAGTTTACTACTTGAACATTTCAGAAATGCTACACTCTAAAAAAAAAATGCTGGGTTAAAAACAACCAAGGCGAGGTTGAAAATGGACAAACAAGCAATTGGGTAGTTTTAACCCAGCGGTTGGGTTAAATGTTTGCCCTATGTGCTGGGCAGTTTTAATTAACTCAACTATTGTTTAAAAATGACTATATGGCTGGCTTAAAATGAACCCAATATAGGTTGGAAATTAAAAAATCTGACACATAATTACTAGAGGCAACAATAATAACAAAAGGTGAACATTTATTAATAAGCAATTTAATGTTTATTGTTTACTGGGTTTGTCCATTTTCAACCCAACTTGGGTTGTTTTTAACCCAGCATTTTTTAGTGTAGCATTCTTAGATTCTATAAAGAGAAATAAGGCTGCATTTTTGGAAAATGATAAATTGTTTCTGTATAAATAAATAAATAGTATTTTACTATTAATTTCAAAAAATTAAATTTATTTTCCATCTGCATTTTAGGCTTTGCGTTTTCTACTTTTAAGCTGAGGGTCAATTTGAAATGATTGTCTGTGGTGAACAACATGTTACAGATGCTGTCGATAGTTTAGTTGTACTGAATCCTCATTACTGTAATATGTGAGGAGATTTTTATGTAACAAGATGTTTTTCCTTTTTTTGGCACTTTTGATATATGGCTTTTATCATACCGTCAGCAACAATTCTAGAGGAGACAAACACATGCTTACACAGTGTGCAGTTCATGTGGAAGTGATTTTAGGTAATAGGTCAAAGGTCATCTGCATTCAAACAGAGGATATCACCTCCAGACATATCACACACTCTGACGGAGTAGTGTGTGAGAGAATGTCTGTGGCTTTTTGACCTCTTGAGACTCTGTTCTGGCCTATTAGTAAACAGGAAATAATTAACGCCATGAACAATAAGACGATATGGACAAACTCTAGCAGTTTGCTTTACTTTGGCCTGTCTACATTGTGGTGCCTTCGAGTGTGTGTGTGTGATAGAGAGAGAGAGACACAGACAGGGAGACTCCTCCTCCTCATTAGAGTCCTCTCTGTGTGATCAGGAAGCGAGTTTAAGTCAGCATTAATCTGTCTCTGTGGCCAGACCATCCTTGCCACGGCAACTGTTTCCTTCGATAAACCCTGCATCGCCTTGGCGATCACCGTGGTGACAGGTGCTGATTGGGCATGAGTGGGAGGAAGCCCCTCAGACAGGAAGAGCGGACAGTTCTGTCAGTGAAGGAGCAGAGAGGTCAGGAGAGTTTAGGGGCTGTTTGAGGCGTCTCATCCTCTAATAATTGGGCTTATAGGCATTGCTGAGAAAGACACAGCAGTTCAAAAGTTTGTGGTCAGTTAGATTTTCTAATGTTTCTCTAATGATTACTTTAAGTTTAATTTTTGAACTCAAGTTTACAAGTTTTTAAAAATGAAAACTAAAGTCATCTATTGTCTTGACTATTTGTGAGTTGAAACAAAGGTTATCTTCAAGTTGAGTGAACTTATGTTTGTTGAGTTCACTCACATTTTTAAGGCAGCAGGTGAACTTTTATTTCTAAGTTTAACCAGCTGAAAATGTTTTACAGTGTAATAAGGCTGCATTTGATCAAAAATACAGTAAAAACAGTAGTATTGTGAAATATTATTCAAATTTTTAGCATCATTACTCCAGTCTTCAGTGTCACATGATTCTTCAGAAATCAGTATGCTGATTTAGTGGTCAAGAAACATTTCTTCTTATTATTATCAGTGTTGAAAACAGTTGTTCTGCTGTGGAAACTGTAGCACAGAGAAAAGTGTTATTGTCAGGAGTAAGCGGAGAGGCGTTGAATGTGAACATGATAGTTATTGTAGTTCTAGACTAAATGCGAACATGCATTTACTCATCTCACTTGCACAAAAAAAGAGTCAATATTCCTTAAGAAATAACCTGCAATAATTTAATATATAAAATTTAACAAATATACTTTATGTATTTAATCTCACTTTATTAGCCAATGTCTTTAATGCTGACGATGATCCAGACTAATAAGAAAAAATGACTTTAGATAAGCATCACATTGTGATCAGCCTGAAGCTTATTCATTTCACTTTACATTTGCCAGAAATATAACTTTTTTGTTATTAAAAGTCAAACAAGCAAGCCAAGCCCATGTGAGCAAAAGTAATGTAATGCATTACTTTCCATAAAAAGTAACTAAGTAACGCAGTTAGTTACTTTTTTAGGGAGTAACGAAATATTGTAATGCGTTATTTTTAAAAGTAACTTTCCCCAGCACTGGTTATTGCTGAGCTTTTGCTTTTTCATATACATATTAAGCGTAGCGTTCGATCTGGCAATTCACGTCAGTCAAGCTTGTGTCAGCTGACTCAGCTGATCCACATCTACCTATAGGAATACGACGCCTATCACAGCATCATATATAAGGTTCATTCAGTATTATCGGCAGCTTTATTGCATTGTTCAGGAGCTAATTACCCTCCTCCATCCCCAGCTCCTCCTCTCGTCCAGTCAGGACTTGGCATTAACGCTTCTCATTTACTTCGAATGGGTGACGTCATGCGTTGCCAAACTGAATTGTGGTTTCCATTACATTGCTTCACTCACGTTGCTCACAGCAGAAGTTGAACATTTCTCAACTTGTCAAGCGCCAGTGCAGGTGTCAGCCAATCAGATCGCCTTATGCAAATACCCTAGTGTAGACCCTAGCCAATTACATTCATGCAACAACAGAAAGTAATGTGATTGGCTGTTGTCACTATGAAAGTCACGTCAGCACCAAGCTTCAGAAACACCCTCCATCATGCGTTGACGCCGACGCCCCATTTGAATGCAGGGTTAGTACTAATTGTTGTACATTAAATTATTGAATATTAATGATATCTGCAATGTTGGTTCTGTTCTGTTTACCCTAAGGGGGTTATCGCTTCTCTCTTTGTGCTTTCCTAGTCTTATTTCATGTGTTAGCTGTATGTTTTTGTGGGGTTTTGTTTCTGTCAAGAACATTTTTGAACTTTAATAAAATAAAAGTCATCTAAAAAAAAGTTGGGGAAAAATGAGAACGCCCGGCATTCACAAAGTATTGCATAATCATTTCCCGTTGTGTGTTTGTTTTGGCTAATTCGATTAAGCTTTCAGCTACAAATATTAATGAAGGATATATTAAATTTAAATTCATTTAACAGAATTTGGCAGATGTTTTCCTCAAAATCAGCACAGAAAATGCTATTTGTAGATTGCGTCTAGGCTGCTGATGAAACTTGTTGAAGATTATCTCAGATGTTAAACTTCCTTAGAAGAAGTAAAGAAAACAACTGAGACCATTTGACATACAACAAGAATGCAGAGTGAGACTTTTGACTGCAGACTTTGGCGTCCGAGACATTGTTGAGTTGCCTTTCAAAGCTCTCAACGAGACACACGTGAGATTCCTGGGGTGTTTTTCTCAGGAGAAAAGTCTGAGGAGCAGGAGACTCTCCATTTAATCAAGGGAGAGACGCAATTGAGACATGAAAGAGATCTCATTTGTGGTTTTTCTTGCATATATGTAAGCAGTAGCATAAGGAGAGATGGATGGATGACTTGATGAATAGGTAGGCCTAATGCTCCTCGCAATAACTTACTTGTTGGGGCCGTCAGTTCAACAACTTTTCCCATAATCCTTCAAGGCAAACAAACGAGTGTGTTCATCGGCTGCTAAAGAAAGATAGGGAGGAAAGCAGAGCGAGAGAGAGAGGGAGTAACAGCAGGGTCCAATTCCTCCACTCAAGTGCTCCTCTCATGCAGTAGGTCTGATTAGACTCTTGCCCCCCGCCAGTTTGTCGGCAGGAACACCGCGAGCGGGACTTACTTCAAATACGGCCAGCTCGCTCGGCCCAAATAAAACCTGACTGCTCCCCTCCCCTCCCTCTGCGTCGCTCCTAATGGACAGGGTTTAATCTCCCTTTCTCCTTCGGATATTTGAAGATTTCCTCCTGCCGCGGCCTGGCCGACGCAGAAACGAATTCTTCTCGCTTTGTTGATTAAAACCGGCCGTGCTCCACCATCGCTTATCGGCCGGCGACGAGCCGCTCTTTTTAATTAAAACTAAGACAGCGCAAGTGTGCAATTAACAGCTGGTAATTACACAGAGTCTCTGAAGTGCGCCGGCGCCGCCTCCGTTTCACTTGCGGAACGGACAAGTGGCTTTTTGATCTCTAAATTAGTGAACCCTTGTAATATTTGTTTTGTGGCAGATTTGGTGGGTTAATTGTGGCCTGTGGTGGCCTCACGAGCATGATTGATGTACCACCGGAGAAAAAGGGACATTAAAACTGTAATAGTCTATCAGGATATGCAAATCGCACCTTCATGTTAACAAGCGGGCAGGAGCTGAAGGAAGTGTTTAATGTACGGGAAAAACAATCAGCCACTCTGCCTCAAACTGATTAGTCCATTTGAATTTGAAAGTTTAATTAAGTGCCTCTAATACACAGCGTTTTGGAGAGTGACACATAACATTAAACCATTTGATGCTTAATTTTGTATCGTCTATTCTTTGTTGTTGTTTTAATTGCAGGCTCACAGGGTTTGAAATTCACATCCGCTCGTGAGCGGCGAGAGTGTCATGCTACGTGGAGCTCTATCCCAAAGGGAGGCGACAGGCGTTGAATTCATTTAAAAAACCTTCCACTAATCAGCAATGAAAATATTTAATGAGAAGCGTGCTCTTTCACGGCATCAAGCAGAACACTTGTTTGGCTTTAATTAGTATTGATTTTCATCTCTGAACACGGCTTGCAAGTTGATGTTTGTTTGTTTCTTTGCTGTTCTTTTGCCCTTTATCCACATTCCATCAGTGTGAGAACAATTGGCGTCATTTTCTCCTAAACAAATATCAGCTGAATAAAGGCTCTCTGTTGAGCTTGAACTATTTCTCGGCTATATAGAAACTGTATTGATATTGATTTAATTTTGTTTAAAATCTCGTTTTGATTAACAAACTGTTTATATTAAAATATATAAAAAAAATTTTTTACATGTATTATATATATTATATTTTATAAGTTTTTATAATTTATAATATATTTATAAAACAAAAAATGTTTCAGAAATAGCATTTATGTAATATTTAAATAGAAAGTCTTAATTTTTTTGCACTTAATTGAAAAAAAAAATTTGTATAGTTTTTCTTTTTCTTCTCTTATAACTTTTTCATGTACTTATCAGACAATTTAGAAAGTTGCTTTTTCTATTTGGGTCAATATAGACCCAAGGTTTTTAAAAGTGTAAAAAAAAGTAATGGAGATATAATTAATTTTGAAGTTTTATTAAGTGTTAACAATGAGGTTTTTATAATCAATTAACTGCTTTTATCATTTTTTTTACAAGATGGACAACATTTCTCACCAAAAAAATCATTCGGTTTGAATGACATTATTTTCAAACAATGCTAAGACTGATATCTAGCTAGCTATTTAGTTAGCTAGCTAGCAAAAGGACAGTCAAACATTTTTATATTTAGTAAGTTTTTAAAGTATTACAACATTTTCCATGTTTTATAGCGGTTGTACCGAATGACCTGATGTTTCAGGATATGTGTATGAGCAAGTGAAAACATACATTTTTCAAATAGTTAAGATAGAGTTAGTTACTTTGTTTCATGACCATATGGTCCTTTGCAGGTGTCTGAATGACATCACATCCTGTCACATGATATTGACCGCATGACTTGATCTAAAATGGTCCCTTTATATTGGTTACTCCGAATGACATCAATGAAATTAATTTTTCCGGACATTCTTTCTCATAACAAAGCAATGACTTCTATATAATTTTAATTCCATTTTGCACTATATTGATATATGATGTTATAAAATCATGCCAGAATAAAAAACATTTTAAGATATTTTAATCACAAATGAAATGGCTGTATTGGCCTTTGGACGGTTAAACCGAATGACCTTTTGACACTTCAAAATCTTTAAAATACCTTTATATGAAGCAAAATATAATTTAAATCTTTTGGATTCAATAAAAGAGATCTAGTTGTACTACCTTACATACTTTGGATGTCATATCTTTGTTTTTTTATTATGATTAAGGCCTTTGGACAAAAAAAAAAAGACCCGTCCACGTCCTGAATAGCCTGGACATCATGTCAGAAATTGCCCCAAATCATCAATTTTTGGGTAATATCTGAAGCTAATTCTTGATTTAGGCTTTTGTTTGATATATGTATTGATATATTTAGAATGTTATTTAATTTAATAATAGTTTAATTTAAATAATAATAAATTGTTTAATTCAATAATTAAAATAATTATTATTAAAGAATATTATTATTATTATTCATAGAAAATAATAAACATCATAAGATTAATGTGCCATCTAAAATGTCTAACCTTTTAAAAACCATAAACCCTCTCTCTCTCTCTTTCTCTCTCACTATATAAAACAATGTTTTCAATTAGATTTTTTCGTCTCTAAACAAGCCCTGCATATATGATGTGACAGGTATAAACGAGCACCTGTGAGCGGCTTTAAGGAAATCTCTGTTCACCCGTGAGCTTCATTAGGAGTGAGTTATGAACGCGAGCTGTTTTCAGCAGGTGTGTCTGACAGAACCCAGTCTCGTGGCACCAGGAGTCCGACGGGACGCAATAGAGTCATAATGTGACGGCTCAGAACGAAACAGACTGGTTTTCATTTCAAGATTGATTAGTGCACGAAAAGTCATGCAATGGAATCGGTATGAACGTTGCATGGTATGATTTTGAACTCTTAATTTGAGGATAATTATTAGAGACGGCTGCAAAAAATAATGCTAAAATAAAGTTTTTTTATTGGAATACGGTAATTGAGCCCACACGGATGCAGTTTTGGTAACATTGCTAGAAGTGTTCAACAATTACAGCTTGCTAGATTTGTTCTGAAGGCAGTCTGGGTTTAAAAACGTCTCTGTTCCTAATCACAAATCCACCTTTTCAAACAGAATAAAAGCAGAATGAAACAGGACCGATGCAGTCGGCAGTCAAACCTCAGGCAGGCCTTAGAGCTTCAATCCAAAGAGTATAGAGAAATAAACAGCTTCCTGGACATGTGCGTGCTACAGTGTGTGTATTAGTTGAAGTGCATTACATTTCTGTACCGGTGTGTGTGTGTGTGTGTGTGTGCTGGCCATTATGGCTGGGTTTAAAACAGAATGTCACTCGTTACAATCGGGCATGTGGCTTTGCTTAGGGAGCCTGTTCTCTCCAATTAGAAACTGACGAGAGAGACTGAGGCAGGGACAAGGGCCAAACACACAACATGGAAAGAAACTGGAAGCCCTGTGTGTGTGTGTGTGTGTGTGTGAGAGAGAGAGAGACAGAGATAGAGATAGAAAGAGAGAGATTGATTTTGTGTTTGTGCATGTGGTCACTTCTCATGAAGAATGCATTAGGGACGTTTCGCATGTGGGGCGTCAGTTTGTAAGGTCGTGTCGTGTTTCTGTGCCGAATTAACAGAGGCTTCTGTATGTGTCGTGTTCTTGTCGTTTACTCAAAGTCTTTCATCAATCTTTCCATTACTCTTCCTTGGTCATAAGACATCCTCATCCATCCATCCATCCATCTGATGATGTTACCAGAGATGGAAAGGTTGTTTTAAAAGTGTATTTCAGCACAATTTATTTATTATTTACTATAAATGTAACCAGTAGCATCATCCATATATCAAATTATAAAATTGCAATATAAGTAATGTAATCTAATCATGTTTATGCACTTCTTTTACAGTTTTGATGCAGTTTTAAAGGCCCATTCATACCAAGTATGATAATAACTATAATGATATCTATATTAGCATCCACCCTAATGCATAATAACGTTCTGTTTATTATAAGCATGCGCTGTTGCTTTAAATGCTTGAGTTCTGATTGGCTGTCAAAGTTTTTATCTTTCATCAGGTGTAAACAACTCTTCTCAAAGTGATTTAGACGATACTGATTTCCATCTCTGGAGCTGTCATGGCTTTGCGTTTAAGTAGTTTAGAAATGTATTTTGACAAATACGTATATTTTCGCATAAGTCTGAGACATTTAATTGAATGTTTTCATGTTTTAAATGACCTTACAAAGCGAGTAGATCTTTCTTATTCATTCCTCAAATATGGTGTCGGTGTTACATGACTGACTGGCAGCGTTTAGAATCGAGGCAGCAGTTCCGCATTTGTGTTTCATTGCACTGAAATACAGTCCCAGTCCAACAGCGAGACATGTCGAGTCCAAACTCAAGTTGATTTTGGTGTGCTGTGTTATGATGGAAACACTTTTTGAATCCATTAATCCCTAAAAAGAACTTCCATCATCCTATATGGAGTTTATTGAGTGTGTGTGTGTGTGTGTGTGTGTTAGGAGGTGGGGAGCTACATGAGGGCCTCTAAAGGAATGAATGAGGGGTATTTGGGGGTTTTAATGAGGGTTTATAGGGAGTTGGACCCACAGAGAGAGAGAGAGCGCTCACTAAAATGGAAGCCCACAGTCATCTGGAACTGCACACGCCACACAAGGAATATCACAAAACCTTTAAAAAGCAAGACATAAGGGCTAAGGATGTGTGTGTGTACGTGTGCGACAAGAAGACAACAAGATTGAGGGGAAAATAAATGTCTATATTCATAATAGATTACAAGGTTGCAGCACACTGAATACCGAATAGTATACTAAAGGCATTTTATGCTATAAATGTTTCAGACTACATGTATGCTACATTGTTGTCACATGACCTCATGACGTTTAATTAAGCGAGTGACATCTAGTTATCCTAAAATAAGATACATAAAAAAGTAATAATTTAATTTAATTCCTATTTTTAATTAGCATTTTTAATCCAATTTTTGTCTTGATATTTGGCATTTCAATTAAATGATGAATCAAGAAACATATTCAAAATTACAACTTTACTCAAGAAATAGAAGGTCAAGTCAAGCATTCTCAGAAAAAGGGTAGAAAAAGCTGTCACTGGGGCGGTACCCTTTCAAAACGTATACCTTTGTACCTAAAGAGTGCATATTAGTACCTCAAAGGTACATATTGGTACCAAAAGTGTACATATTAGTACCTAAATGGTACATATTATAACCTTTTTAAAGGGTACCGTCCCAGTGACGGCTTTTGTACCTTTTTTTCTGAGAGTTAATTGCATTGTGGGGTGCTGTATTCCTGGCAGCACTATTTTTCATTTTGTATACTGGTCAATATTGCAAATGTAGTACATGCTCTACATGTAGTCTACTAAATGCATAAATGTTAATGTAGTCCATCTTTGTATTCTGTACATATAGAAATTTTACATACTGTGCACAGTATACATACTACATACTGACAAAGAGGGTAAAGGGAGGGTGAGTCAGTTAGATCCTGGTGCTTTTGCCCCATTGTGAGATGTAAACAATGCTAGTTTTGATAACCTTTGACCTTCTGTATATGAGTCCGGCAGAGTAGACAAAAACCCCAAGCAGCTGCTCTCGAGAGGCTGGAAGAGCAGGAAAACTGAGAAAAAAAGAAAAGAAATGTAGTGAATGAGGGAGAAAAGGCACTAATTAAAGTGTTAATTAAATGAAGCTTTCTGCCCTCAGGCTTTCTCATTTGCCTTTGTAGACACACACACACATAAGAAAGAGAAGGAAACTGCCACTGTTAGAAACGTAGGTGTTGTTTATCCAGACATCCTTCATGAACTTTTTGACAGCAGACAAAGCTATAAAGCTGTAACATGAACTGCCGAGGTCAAACAAGTCAGTTTATATTTCCAAAGTGCTTCAATATAAACACATTAGCGTTGTGTGATTAGCCCAAGTATTTGGTTTTAACAGGATTTTAATGAATTTAGGATGGTAAAAGTTCATTTTACAATAACGTCGTACTTGTTCTTCTTGCCGAACATTGTTTATTTTGATTCGTTCTACCCTGTTTTCATTTTTTTTGACTGTTATATTTGAGTAGATCCAGACTCCAGCTGTACCATAACGTAGCTTTTAGTCGCTCCGAAATCAGGCGTTTCTTATCCAAGGCTGGATATGGACATACGTAACAATCCAGGCCAGTGATGGCAACTGTCTGCTGTTGCTATGAAAACACAGGTACTTAGTGAAAGCGTATTGTGATAGTAGGGTAATCGTACGTGTCCTTTTTTAGCTAACATTACAAAGCAAACAAGCTAGTTTGATAAAGCCAGTCTACTGCTAAAATAGCCTAAGAATAACTTTGAGAAAAGATTCTCAGAAAATGACGTATACAGAAATTAAATTACAATGTTACTGTTAGCTTAGCAGGTGTACAGTTGTCAACAAATTAGTCTCTAAATGCTAGCAATGCTGCTTTGTGTATGGTATAATTAGCGGCAGTGAGAATCATTTACAGTGTCTCTACAGTACAAACTTTTGTGAAACAGGATTGATTTCCATGGAATGTAGGAACTTTGACTTCTCGATGCCTTTTATTTGCTTAAAAGTGAATGTTTAGCAATAAATGTGTAAATCTCACTGCGTGCTGCCAATTTAGTCATGAATCCACATCTAACAAACTATGTAGTAAACATTGTTATCTTTTGTCTTTTGTAGCTCAGGATGCGACACTCAAGTTAAAAGAAGTTCAACCTTACTTTTTTCACTCCACTGCCCAGTGTCTCACATTTGTAAATGCAACAACTTGTTTTGTGTAAATGACCCTTAAGAATGTTAAGTGATGAAAACATATCTAAAAAAATATGATTTATTTTAAGAATGATTTTCCTTGGTTAAATGAGCATTCTGTTAACGTTATCGGAATGTTACATTTTCGCATAATGCAAATCTTCTCTCAAATGTAGTTTGACCATTCTACTAGCAATGTGTGAAATGTTTTGAGAATTTGGCAGCACTTTATTTTACAGTCCTGTTCCCCATCTACATACTTATTATAGTAATTGCAATAACTGGGTAATAACTAGGTACTAACCCTGAACCTACCCCTATGTAGTTACCTTATATTACCCAGTACTTCCTTAGGTAAGTACGGTAAGAATTTTTAGCAAGAAAGATAACACTGAAAGAATGTTCTTTTAACATACTGCAAAAAGGTTTGTTTAACTTTGAGAGGAATACCCTGTTCAGACTTTGCAAGTTAAAATGCAGCATACACTCTTAAAAATTAGCTTTCCTGTAGCTCAGTGGTTAGAGCATGGCACTAGCAATGCCAAGGTCATGGGTTCGATCCCAGGGATTGCACATACTCCGATACAAATGTATAGTATAATGCAATGTAAGTCGCTTTGGATAAAAGCGTCTGCCAAATGCATAAATGTAAATGTAAATGTAATGTAAAAATAACAGCTCTTTATTGTCAGCTTTGGTTCCACGAGGAACCATCAACATCTATGGAACCTTTCATTGCACAAAAGGTTCTTTATAGTGGAAAGAGGTTATTTAGATTAATAAAATGTTCTTTGCATGAAGAAAAATAATGGTTCTTTTAAGAACTGATCACTGAAAAGTTCTTTGAGGAACCCCAGAATGGTTCTTCTGTGGCATCAAAGCAAAAACGCCCTTTTGGAACCTTTATTTCTACACTTGAAATAGTTAACCCTGGGTCATTCTAAACCCCAGGTAATAGAATCCGGGGTTATCTTGCTTCACGTTTCACACTGCTCATAATTTACCCAGGGTTAAAAGTTAATCCTGGGTATTCATAAACTGACGTTTCACACAGTACATTCCTAAACCCTGGATTAACATTCTTATTTGCATATTTGTGGTAGTGTCATTGATTGGATGAACTGAGCATGTGACTTGTTTACATAGCTCAAGTTTACATATCGGACTATAAAGGTAAGAATGAAACGGTCTCTTCTTCACTCAAATTGTCACGTTTTCAGTCAGCATTTGACACTTTTCCTTTGTGCAGTGTTTCTGTGAATGTCTAAAGCATGTAAATTTGAGGCACGCTATTGGTTATCCGTTGCTAAGCATCTAGTCGTAACTTTCTAACACCACATCGTTTCACACTGTACAAGTTTTGCGCCACAATGGGTAAAAAGTAAAAAGCGGTCCTAACCCCGCTTCTAAATTACAAGTGTGAAATGTTCCTTTACCCGGGGTTAACAGCGGTGTTTAGAACGACGATAACCAGGGGTTAAGCAGTGTGAAAAGCCTTTAAGAGTGTAAGACTCAAACAATGCAGGTCACATGCTAAAAAAGTTGTATCAACTCAATGGCTTTTCACACTTAAAACAGTTTACCCTGGGTCATTCTAAATCCCGGGCAAACAGGTTATCATTATTCATGTTTCACACTGCTCATACTATACCTGGGGTTAACAGTTAATCCTGAGTATTCATAAACTGCCGTTTCACACTGCACATTCCTAAACCCCGGGCTATCTGCATATTCGCTGTTTCAGTGTCACTAACTGGACAAACGCAGCATGTGACCTGTTTACATAAATGCTCTAGCATTTTGCTGACTGTAATATCAAGTTTTTCTGTGTGAACTTTTTGTACTATAAAGGTAAGAATGAAGCCGTCTCTTCTTCACTCCAATTGTAGCGTTTTCCATCGGCGTTGGACATTTTTCCTATCGTACGCAGAAACGACTGTTTATATATCGCGCTGTGTTTCCGTGTCTGCCCAAAGCGCGTGAATATAAGGCACTCGATTGGTTGTCGGTTGCTAAGCATCTATTTGTAAAATTCTAACACCGCATCGCTTCACACTGTACAAGTTTGGCACTGCAAAAGCGGTGCTAACCCTGCATCTAAATTACAAGTGTGAAATGCTCCTTTACCGGGGTTTAAAAGTGGTGTTTAGAACGACGATAACCTGGGGTTAAGCACAGTGTGAAAAGTACTTCAGTTTTGCATTATTCAAGAAGAAACAATGTATTTCTCCATCAACCAGAATCACTTAAATTTGGCCGGTCATTGGTCATTTGTACATGGCTATTTGATTGCTTGTGTTTTCTTATGTTTGTTTACTAGGTCGCTCTTAGCCAGTGGTGAATCGTTGGTTTTCGTACCACTAGCGTTTGACCTGCAAAGGCAAGATGGGTGATTTGGACACAAACATCATTAAGCTTCCATTTAAATCTGAAAGACAAAACGATCTGCCTCAAAGACCCCTGGGAAAAGTAGTCCCCATTTTATGGCCCTGTTGAGAAAACTCCTCTTCCTTGATTGTGGAGTGAGTGGGTGTGTGTGTGCTTTCCCTGAGATGAGATGGATAAAAGTGTGGATTGAAGATGAAGTGTGTACACAGCGTCAGTGTGTGTGTGTGTGTGTGTGTGTGCGCGCATTCCCTTCTATCTCCTGGACAGAGACAAAGGGCAGAGGCGAATGAGAAATGAAATGTGTTCTTACACACATACGTGCACGTTGGCCGTGTGATGTTCGGCGTGGAGATGTGTCTGTGTGTCAGATGCCAGAGTCAAGGGAGCAGGGCCATTTGTCATGCGGGGGGTTTGATTATGTGCGAGATCCCTCTCGCCGGGGCTGTGTGATCAGTGTTGACCCTCTCTGACAGACACTCCCCCTTCATTATGTCACCACGGCTCAGGTGTCACAGCGGCCACACTCTAACTGTCTCTCTGACAGCAGCACACACTCACCTCATCGCTCTTCTGCTGTCTTACTCAGCGTGTGTGTGTGTGTGTGTGTGTGTGTGAAGCCTGATTTCTGAGTGTGTTTTGTAAGAGTTGTGTTTTTAAAATCATGTTTGTACTCATAAGCAGTGTTACTTTTAAAAATAATATGTTACATTATTGGATTACTTTAAAAAATGGATTACATTACATTACTTTTTATATAAAGCAATGTTTCTTTTGCGTTATGTTTTTTTCATCGTCAGAAAGGCTCTTTTTTAGCATTGGATGTGCTTGTCGCTCCAACAATTTTCTCACGTTTTGACTATGTAGGAGTACATGAATATGTTATGGAAAAGGGCAAGGTATTCGATTGTATTTCTCAGGAAATAAATTAAATGAACATAATGTGCGTTAGGGCTGGGCGATATATCGCATGCGATTGTCACGCGCATTTCGTCAGTAAAGCCGGTTCCCTGATTACCGCAAAATCGCCTGCTTTCAAATGGAGCAGCATTTAATAGACAGAGCCGTAGTTCACTGACAAGCCACGCAATATCGCGTTCATTATCGAAGGCGATTCATCTGCGATATGAACGCGATATTTCGTCGCTTGTCAGTGAACTACGGCTCTGTCTATTGTATGCCGCTCCATTTGAAAGCAGGTGATGGCGATTTTGCGGTAATCAGGGAACCGGCTTTACTGACGAAATGCGCGTGACAATCGCATGCGATATATCGCCCAGCCCTAATGTGCGTTACAAACACTACTGTACCATTCAAAACTTTGAAAAGCTTGTTTTTGAAAGAAGTCTCTTCTGCTTACCAAGGCTGCATTTATTTGATCCAACTACAGTAAAACAGTAATATTGTAAAATATTACTACAATTTAAAATACATTTTCTATTTGACTATATATTTTAAAATGCAATTTATTCCTATGATGTAAAGCTGATTTTTTAGCATCATTACTCCAGTCTTCAGTGTCACATGATCCTTCAGAAATCATTTTAATATGATGATTTGCTGCTCAAGAAACATTTCTTATTATTATCAATGCTGAAAACAGATGTGCTTAATATGTTTGTGCAAACTGTTAAAATCTAAAATCTTTTGTGGATAGGTTTAGAGTGTAGCAAATATAATTCGCTTCATTTAAAGTCCCCCTGTAGTCAATAATTTTATGCCTCAAAACTCATCTTTGATCACCAAAATTACACATTTAAACTTTTTTTTCTTGAGGAAAAAATTCTTCATGCCTTAAAATAGCTTTAATGTAACTCTAAACCCTTGCTTCATTTAGTATATGAGGATCTATGAATATGCTAATTAGCCCCGTCTCCACTCACTCGCACGAGCTCAGAGATCCACTCGGTCAACTTACTGAGGTAAACGCTGCACAGTGGCATCGCTTTTTACAACATTGGACACATAACGGTAATTAATATAATTAGTATTTTGCTTGACAATGTTATCAAACAGCTAATAATGTTTTGTTAATATTACACAACTCCCTTGCTTCAGAGCGGTAATAGTTAATGATATGCTAAATCCTGCCGGCACGTTGACTTGATTGGTTACAAGGTAGTTTGTGACGTCACAAACACCTGTGATTTCAAACCACGTTTTTTGAGACTGTCTTTGGTTCACTGCAGTTTAAAAAACAAAATTCTCAGCAATGGTGTTGACTTATGAATTTCCTCATGGTTTGTCTTAAAGCATATTAAAAACACCACATTGACATACAAACAACATTCAAAACTTGATTTTCACCACAGTGAACCGAACTTTAAGAACATTAGAAGTCAAAGTGAAGTTACCACCATGATCTAAAAACAAACATGTGTTTCTGAAGCAGTCATGTATTTTTTCCTCTCTACAAGACCATCTATTAATGTTAGTGTGTATAAATTGGCAGGGCTATTAGCCGGTCACAGCATATGCTCAGAGCTCATTGTCTGTCAATAGCCTGTAATTTTTCAATTAGCTCTCATTAGAAGGCAAGGCTGTTGAAATCCCAACCTATGTATTTAGCCCCTGTGTTGTCCGTGTGTGTGTGTGTGTGTGTGTGTGTGTGTGTGTGTGTGTGTGTGTGTG
>RJVU01042602.1:1015963-1020963 GCA_003731715.1 Anabarilius grahami | reverse complement strand
TTATACATATCGGTATAAAGATTTTTTATTTTTTACAGGTTCTACATCATGCCATCCATAATATACTAAGATTGAAGAAACCTTTTCTCTAAAAATATACAACATCCTTCAAATGAACTTAACCTCAAACAACCAAATGTTTTTCTTTCCCACAGAATTAAATCATATCAACATTTTAAATCAATTTTTAAAGCAATAGTGTGAATTTTTACAGTTTTTGTGCTTTTGTGTTTTATTAGTTAAGTCTGGTAGACACAGGAAAAATGTGTAACATGTCATACGCACACACACACACACTTACATCAGGTTTTCATTTTTCATGGGGACATTTCATTTTTTTTATTCTGTACAAACCGTATATTTTATCCTCTAAACCTACCCATCACAGAAATCTTGAAACTATGAATTTTTACATTGGAAAAAAAAAAAGGTCACTTAGTATGATTTATATGAAAATGTCCCACAAGGATTTCGGATATTGTCATCTTCGTGGGGACATTTTGTCCCCATAACATAGGATATACCTGAACCACACACACACACACACACACCTCCCTCTCATTCTCACTGCGACTCTATCAGCCTCTCGCACAAACATACATCTTTATCCAGCGCTTGTTGTCAGACAACATTAGATAATTAATAGGTCATTTGTCAGGCTTGTGAGAAACCCGTTAAAGTCCCTCTGAGCTCCCAGGACACAAGCAGCTGTCTGCCCCACACACACACACACACACACACACACATGTGCACATGCTTTTTTAATTAATTAGCATTAGCAGTGATTAATAATGAGCCTCTCATGGCTGGGATGTTTGCATATGTGTGTGTGAGAGTTTATCTGTGTGTTTAGGCAGTCACAGCGTGGCTTGTTGTACAGTGTTAATTGGTCGGCTCAGCATTGTGTAATAATGAAGTGTTGTTCCATGCACACTGAGCCGAGAGTCAATGACGATCCGAAACAATGCACTCATTAATTAAGATGCTCTTAGCGAGTCGCACAGGTCACGGTGTGAGAATGGGTATGTTCGGAATGGAATATTGACGTACTGCTTACAAGTACTCTGTGCACACTATTTAAGCATGAGAAATAGTTTGGAGAATGCAGTGTTAAACGTGCAAAATCAAACAGTATGTTTTTTATATACTATGTTTCATATTTAATTCAGAAAATGCATTCAGATAACAAAAAAAAAAAATGTTAATCCTTTTTTTTGTGTGTGTGTAAAAATGTTGGAATATTTCATAAAATAATGTGCTGAAGAAGGTCAATATTTTAAGTAATTGATAAAGTCCCAAGCATGGGGCGGGGCCCAGTGCGAGTTAGGGGAAGTGGGGGCCCCATTGATCGGGGTGGNNNNGGGGGGTGGGGTATGTCCACTATGCAGTTCATACTGTATATTGCATTCTGATTTTTTGATAGTATGCAGTATGCAACAATAAATATTTCAAATATCGCTTTCCACACCAGTTGCACTGCCCTAAGGATGGACCTAGCTAAAGGATTTGAAAGTAGTTGCAATCAGTTCCCCTGGAAATGCAAGTTGAAGTTTTAGTTTTGCATTGCATTGTAGGATACAGTATCTGGGATCTGGTTGTATACTCCACATTTAGGCAAATGTAGTAGATAATTTGTGTATTCTGTGTCTAAAGACAATTTGCATACTGTAGAAATACACTGTAAAAAAAACATGCAGCCTTTAAATTTTTTTAAGTATAATAAACCTGGCTGTATAAGTAATTTCAACTTAAATTATATTAAACTGACTTAATAAAAAAATGTACTAATTCCACCATACTTCCCCAGTGGATTGATTACAATAAGAATTTCAAACAGTTTTTGTGTTACAAGTTTTCCTAAATGTTATGTTTGAATATGCAAATGAGGCATTGTTTACTTAAAAATGTGCTAATTTGCCTACATTTCTAGTACAAAAATCTGAACATTGGATGAAGTCAGGTTCAGGATTCTTGTTTCGTTTTTTTTTTTACATATTAGAGTCAGTCAAAAAAAAAAAATGTTGCGTATAATCTTGCAAATTATATATGAACAAATCCCTCTGTAAAAACCTTCAGAATATAGATAGGAATAAAACTGTAAAGTTTGATGTATGTAAGTGCTTCTGAAGTGGACATATATGGCTCAGTGTAGGAGAAAAAACTTATTTTGAGAAAACGGCCTTTAAAAATATGTATTGTAGTTGAAATTCTATAGACACAAATAGATAAAGTGCCAACAAATAAATGCTTTTAGGTGGATTTTGGATGTTTTCTTACCACTAGTCTGACAAAACACTTTATTAAAAGCCAAAAATCTCAAAATTGAAAAAAGCCTGTAGTCTCTCACCTTAATGTAAAAACATGCGTTGTCATGTATTACTGATCATGTCATTTTTTTATACTGTAGTAAGAATAATATGGTTGTATGCTATTGCAGACATACTCAATGGGGAAAAATAATACTAACTAAACCACTATGCAGTTCATATACTGTATGTATATTTAGTATACTTCAAATAGTAATTAGCTGCACGTGACCTCACTACTTTAATTCAGCTAATGGTGTCCAGTTATCATAAACAGTTATTTGTAATTTTGTGTAAAAATCATATAAATCTTATGTTTTTGCGGTCTGGCTTATTTGCATTGCATCATGGGTTACTGTACCCAAGGCTCTGCTTGAATGCTACACATTTTGTCAAATGTATTAAGTCATCCATATTCCATTCATAAGAAATACTCACACAATGTACGTAGTATGCATACTGCATTGCAAACTGCAAAAATATAGAGCATTCCAAAGTGTTTTTTTCTTATGTTTGATAAAACCTGTGTGTGATTGAATGCTGAAGAGGGATTATGTGAACGGTTGTTGAGTTAATACTGTTCCAGGGAATGTTTATCTGAATCTTAAGGATTCTTACCCTGATCCAGTGGTGCTGTCATTCAATCGAGTGTCCGGGTTAATTATGTATTGTGCCGACTGCTCCTCTTTCCCTCTGGGCTGTAGACTTACATCTGCTCTACACACACACACACACACACACACACACACACACACACACACACACACTCTTTTTAAACATCCAATCAGCCAGGCCATTGAGAAGACAAATGTACTCATTTAGTCCAGCCGGTCTCCAGCGGCCAGCGAGAGAGCCGAGTCTTAATTCCGTACACAAAGGCTGGTAACAGAGTCTGGAGTTTGTTAGCGAGGGATTCATATGGGGGAGAAGGGAGATTTGAGCTGGAATGTCTCTTGTGCAGCAGTTTGTAGGCATGCTGGTCACACACCTGAGTCTGTCTCGAGAGCTGTAGAGGCTTTTCAGTATCTGATGCATGTGTTAGAGTTAGAATTAGGGTTAAGTTGGATGCGAGTACATGATGCAAAGGTAAACGTTTCTGAAAAAACTCTAAAAAAAAAATAATGTGTTGGCTCTACAAAAATAATTAACACAACAGTTTGCATCAATTTTTTTGAGTTATAACAACTTTGAGTGAAATTACGTTCAACCAACAAGCTACGTTGAGTTAGAGGAACTTAATTTGTAGCATAAACACAAATTTTTAAGTTGATTACTCCAAAAAATTAAGTTGCTCCAACTACTTCGTAGTTGTAGCCATGGAACCAATTAATCCTATCTATTTCAGTTCAACAGCTGTCATAGCACATGCTAACATAACTTATTTAACATGTATATTTAATGAACAAGTAAGATATTACTTGTCACTGGCATAGGCACAGTCATTGCTTATAGAGTCAATAGTGATTACCTTCATGTACTCTTCAGCACAATGGTAACCACAAAAACTTTAACATTACTCTTTTAAATGTCAAACATAACACCGTTAAACACTAACAGGTCTTTCTGTTTTTCGCTAAAAACCAAATAAATTAAAACTTAGGCCCTGTCCTCACGAACATGGGTATTTTCAAAACCGCAGCTTTTTGTATGCGGTTTGGCCGTTCGTCCACATGCGACACCAAACTTTTTTGAAAACTCCTGTCTCAAACACCATTGTTTCCTCCTTCTTATATAAATCTCATTTGTTTAAAAGACCTCTGAAGAACAGGCGAATCTCAACATAACACCGACTGTTACGTAACAGTCGGGATCATTAATATGTACGCCCCCAATATTTGCATATGCCAGCTCATCTTCAAGGCATTACACAAGCCAGTATTAACGTCTGGAGCTGCACAGCCGAATCAACAGACTTTATGCAGGTAAGCAAGCAAGGACAACAGGGAAAAATGGCAGATGGAGCAATAATAACTGACATGATCCATGATATCATGATATTTTTTGTGATATTTGTAAATTGTCTTTCTAAATGTTTCATTAGCATGTTGCTAATGTACTGTTAAATGTGGTTAAAGTTACCATCTATTCTTACTGTATTCACGGAGACAAGAGCCGTCGCTATTTTCATTTTTTAAACACTTGCGGTCTGTATAATTCATAAACACAACTTCATTCTTTATAAATCTCTCCAACAGTGTGTAATGTTAGCTTTAGCCACGGAGCTCCATCAAACTCATTCAGAATCAAATGTAAGCATCCAAATAAAAATACCATACTTACGCGATCAGACATGCTGCATGACGAACACTTTGTAAAGATCCATTTTGAGGGTTATATTAGCTGTGTGAACTTTGTTTATGCACTGTATTATAGTCGAGAGCTCCGGGGGGCGGAGAGCACGAGAATTTAAAGGGGCCGCAGCTTAAATCGGCTCATATTTAATGATGCCTAAAATAGGCAGTTAAAAAAATTAATAAAAAAAAATCTATGGGGTATTTTGAGCTGAAACTTCACAGACACATTCATGGGACACCTTAGACTTATATTACATCTTTTGAAAACACGTTCTACGGCACCTTTAAATAATTTTAATAAAATAATTAAGTGATAAAATTAAATGAAAAATGTAATCAGTATGTAACAATATTAAATATTGATAATGTAATTATTTAAATAATTATATATATATATATA
>RJVU01042602.1:1003671-1014244 GCA_003731715.1 Anabarilius grahami | reverse complement strand
TATTTTTATTTTTAATTATAAGACATTATTAGAATTATAGATAATATTAGAACATATTAGAATTATATGCTTTTTTGTTTAAAGTCCCCATGAAATCAAAATTTTTTTGGCTTTTAGTATGAATGTGTTAGCCTTACTGCTATCTATAAGCTAATGTGCTCCAAAATAATGACAAAATTCGCATTTAGAAGATTTAACCATTCATAACTTAGATCCTCGCTCTCACTTCCGCTAAAATGGATCAATGATTTTGATGACATCATGTTGCACTTCAGCTTCTCATCAGATTTTCTGTCCAATCAAATACTCTCTAGAATCTAAAGCGTTCCGCCCCCTTTGTTATAAATAGATGCTAAAGCAATGGCTAAAATCGGTCACTTGTTCACACAATTACTGTTTTGTACATAGTGAATGGCACATAGTGCACTATATAGGGGATAGGGAACGATTAAGACAGTGTAAATATGCTTTCCATTGGGGATAATGAAGTCAGAGACGCAATAGCACAGAGCGGATTGTATGCGCGAGTTGGCACAAACCAGAAAACATATCGGACCATTTGAATTCTACACAGAATGCTGTATTTTAAAGCGATATGTAGGAGAAACGGTTAGAGATTAGGAGGAAACTGAGGCTTTACAGGGTTCAATGGCTCTGGCCGAGCTGCGATATAAATGAAATGCTATTGGCTATTTTAAAGGAGGGGGGCTGTTCGAAATGTCCCGACCCTGTCTTCCTGTTTCAGTGGAAATTATGTCAACACATTGAATAATGCTGCACGTTTCAAGGCACTTCCTTTGGCCTTTAAAGGGATAGTTCACCCAAAAATTATATTAATAATTACTCACCCTCATGTTGTTCCAAACCCGTAAGACCTTCGTTCATCTTCGGAACACAAGTTAAGATTTTTTTGATGAAATCCAAAATATCCATATTTTTTTTTATCCCTCATAGAAAGCAACGTAATTACAGTCATTCAAGGTTCAGAAAAGTAGTAAAAACATTGTTAAAATAGTCAACGTGACTACAGTGGTTCAAACTTAATGTAATGAAGCGACGAGAATACTTTTTGCGTGCAAAAACATGAGCCGCCATTCTGACGTTGACTATATGGTGACTATTTTAATGATGTTTTTAGTTCTTTTCTGGATCTTGAATGACGGTAATTACGGTGCTTTCTATGGGGGATAAAAAACCTCTTGGATTTCATCAAAATAGGTCTTTATTTATGTTCCGAAGATGAACGAAGGTCTTACGGGTGTGGAACGACATGAGGGTGAGTAATAAATGACAGAAATTTCATTTTTGTATGAGCTAACCCTTTAAGTAGAGCATGGTGCCTGCAATGCCAATGTCATGGGATTGATTCCTTAGAAATGCAGCTGATAAAATGTATATCTTGAGTGCGATGTAAGTTGCTTTGACTAAGTGCATAAATGTAAAGCGACTTATTACTTGAGTGTTTTCACCTCAAATGCACCGGTGTGTGTGTGTGTTTTGTTGGTAAATACATCTGTTTTAATATCACACTGTATGAAGTCTGTTGCTCGATATCATCCCTGCAGCTAACACAGCTGGTGTATGAATTAAACACGCTATACTAATGAAAAGTTTAAGGGGATTGATTTGTTAGTGTGTTACGCTGATGTTTATGTATGTAAACTACATCCTTCAACCAGTGGTTGCCGTGTCATCAATCTCTTGTCCCTTCTATCTATTTCCATTGCTCCATCTGTCTTTTTCTAAAGCATATGTCATGGTAGGGAAAAATAAACATTAACAATGAAAGTCTTTATATGCGCACACACATGCTTGTTCACCAGTGCTTTAAATGCCGCTTTAAGGGTGGAACAGGAAGTGATGAGTTATGTTCTGTATTAAATGACAGGAAATGCTCCTATTCTTTCACATTTGCAGATTGTGATTGTTGGGTGTAAGTGACATCATCGCGGAGACATTTATAGGTCGTGTCACTGTTCTGTTCTAGAATGTCCCATTCTAATCAGGGATGTTCTATAGGTGACTTTTCACAGAACAATAATATCCATTTATCTCAATGACATCATAATTGCTAGTTTGTGTCCACACTGATGTTATCTGCTCAATTGAAGGTGTGGTACTTTTGTTTAGAAGGATCCACAGATCAAGATTACAGGAAATCCTGGGTTTCTCACGGGCTTTACACAAGATTCTGATTTACCTACGCGCACCGTTTGTTTCCACCTCAGTGGTTGATGCATTTTCTTATCCTAATCGAATCAATTAATTCTAAGCAAATAAAACGAGAGGGAAGTTCTGCAAAAACCTCACCTCTAACTCATGCCAAACCATATACTTTATCTGCAATCTAATACTCAAACCACGGCCGTTTTTAAGAAACAGACCACATTCTGCACTTCACTTCGGTGTATTTTTCTTGAGGGACGTTTACCTTTCAGAAATATATATGTTTATAGACCAAAAGAAATCCCCCATACTGCTTTTGAGTGTCCTGTACCGTAGTGTTTTTCCCCTCGTTTCTTTAACAGGCAGGATGAAGCCGATCAGTTGGAGCCGCAGGAAGGGAGGGATGGCAGAGGAGGGATTGAGTTACCTTTAAAAGCTTAGGGTTTGAAGACTGCGGCCAACTAGCTTTCACTCTCTCTGTGGGCAGGGGCAATTTTAAATGGCATGGCTCGGATGATCGTTATGGCCTCTCGTGCTTAGCGGCTCCACAGGCGTGTGGTGGAGGCCTTAACCAGGTCCTCAGCTGTCATTTTAAAGCATGCAGATGCGTTTGCGTGTGTGCGTGTGTGTGTGTGCAATGCCACAAAGTAAAATATTGTAAATGGCACTAGACAACATCTGGAAAGACTTAACGCTCTCAGATCACCTGTGATTCAGAGTCAGGAGTAATATCTGTATAAAGCTGGAGATACCTATATTTGTATCATTGTGAAGAAATATGATTTTAGACAGTGTCTAGACCACTCTTGTCTATTTTTTATTTTAATACCTTGATGATATTATTACCATAACAACTTGCGTGAAAAGTTGTATCTGAGGTTTTCTTGCATTCAAACATGTCACCCAACCATCTTACTTTAGAATTCACTTCTTGTCTTTGCTATAAATCATAGGAACAGAAGGAAAGATTAACTGTTAATGATTA
Source organism: Anabarilius grahami (assembly GCA_003731715.1). Taxonomy (NCBI): domain Eukaryota; kingdom Metazoa; phylum Chordata; class Actinopteri; order Cypriniformes; family Xenocyprididae; genus Anabarilius; species Anabarilius grahami. Next base: position 1,011,093 of record RJVU01042602.1, on the reverse strand, counting down.
GCGAAAATGTTTAATCTGTCAGATTTCTTCCTTCTATAAACCACATTGAAAAAAATCCATCCAAATCTGCCATCTCCCCCACTGAAATATGACTATTAAAGTCAATATGATATCAAAATTGAACCATTTTACTCTCATAATGCACGTTCCTGGACTTGTTTGTCTTTATAATATTTTTTTGAAATACGCTACCCTTCCAAAGTTTGGGGTCAGTAAGATTTTTTTGAGAAATTAATACTTTTATTCAGCAAGGATGCATTAAATTGATCAAAAGTGACAGTAAAGACATTTTATAATTTTCCAAACGATTTCTATTTCAAATAAATGCTTTTATTTTGAACTTTCTATTCATTAAAAAAATCCTGGACAAATGTATCAAGGTTTCCACAAAAATATTCAGCAGCACAACTGTTTTCAATGATTTCTGAAGGATCATGTGACACTAAAGACTGAAGTAATGGCCGCTGAAAATTCAGCTTTGCCATCACAGGAATAAATTACATTTTAAAGTTGTTTTTTTTAATATATATATACTGTATTTTAGATCAAATAAATGCAGCCTAATGTTAGTATGGTTTTACATCAAAAATGGTCATAATTTAGAAATAAAAGGCATTTTTCCTACCCTGATTTTAGCCTTCTTATTTAAACTGCTGTGAGACTTCAATGTAAACGCCCACTGCTGTGATTGGCTAACATCTTTGCATATGAAATAGCCTCTCGAAAACTTGTAGTACGTTTTTACTATTACATATCTCAAGGTTAACTAATCGTGAGAAGTGTTGATTATAGCATTACACTTAAATATTAAATAATAAATATTACTTAAATATGGCATTATATTAAGATTGTGGCATGAAAGGTTGCAGTGATGAACACTGAAGCCAATCACAGACACGTTGTTGAGCGCATGAAAGCAGTGATCTCGTCATTGCAATTCAATTTCTGCACACTAACGAATGCTTTCATCATAACTAACAGTGAAAACGTAATGTACCTAGGAGATTCGTTGAATTGAGTTTTGTCAGTCCAGAACTCAGTCACTGATAAACTCGTGCTGTTTGATTGACAGCTCTAGCGATTGTAAAGAAAGCGTTCTTTGATCGCTTTCTATATATAATTTAATCACCGTTTAAATAACAGATTATTTTCATCCTACTAAGAGAAACAATGTGAAGTTGACCGTTTAGTCACTGGTTTGATTTGCTGACACATAGACAAAGAACCTCTGACTGTACATGAATCATTACATATCAGATCAGGCATTAGAATTAACACAGTTACTTACATGTTGTTGCATTACTGTCGAGTCCATATCGTAAAAGTCTGTTTGCAAAGCCTGCGCCGAAATGTGATTGATTTACCAAAGAATCCACAGTGAAACGTACCGAATACAAATAAATAAAGCTCAACTGAGACAAATAAATAACCATATTCCTAGCATTAAGATCCTTTGAAAAGGAATGTTATTTTTATCCTGTATCGCTCTTCTCTCCTCCTCATCTCACTAACGCTAACATTGCAACGATGAAGTAGGCATTGATTTCTTCTGCGGAGGCACCATTTTTCCTGTCTATGATAAAAAGGCGCATTCCATGATCAGTCGTTCGCTGGGTCTGGTGTCAATAAAAGCTTTTATTGGACTAACAATGAAGTTTTCAGTTCTGAAACTTACAGGATATTCTTATAGTACGATGACCTCTTATATATCAACAGCTCAAGGAAAAGTTGATTTCTCAAACCATGACCCCTTTAAAACATTTTACAAACCCTAAACCTTTGAACGATAGTGTATAATAACTCTGAAATTGCTTTCATGTTCACTTTAATTGCTCATCTAACACTGCATACATCATTTAATGTGGAATGTGAAGGATTTGTCATATAATATGTACTTCCTCAATCAACATTTTCTTGTTCATGTTTCATGTTTAATATGCATGATGTTCCAATGAGCTTTTGTTGTAGGCGGGGCTAATATGAAAAAGATTGTCACACCTTGTTGGGGTACATTGTTATTGAGAATTTGTAAAGTGATTGTTTATTGCATATTTATCAATCATAATTTTTTGGATAATCTGAAGAAAGATGAATAGGACTGGAGCATGTCCTCTTTAATGTTTTTAACTCTAACCTTTATTTATTATCTTTTAACATCTTACATATTACACTATTAGTGAAAATTATGCTCTGCACTAGTGAAAAGAAGAGTCGGAGATGCCCATTAATGTGGCGTTGTGAACAGAATGACCGTGATTCTGAAGGCACCGTGTAGCGTAGAGCCCCACTGAGTGTTAGGAATGTGAGGAGACAGGAAGATGTGCAGGAGCGCCGGCCCAGCCCTCATTAGCACTCACCACTACCTGTCACAACACGTTAGCCACAGCATGCTAGCCACAGTATGTTAGCCCCGCCGTGACTTACGCACAGCAGGTTAGCTCCAAGCGTGTTAGCAACGGCACATTAGGTAGAGCATGTTAGCACCGTGTGTTAGCTTTTAGCTGCAGCCTCTCAGGTCCCAGTGCTTTAGTGATATCGGCGGTTAGCACACTCATATTTATACGCATTTTTGGCGAAAAGGTTTTGTCTCAAGAAATGTAAGTAAAAGCAGGTTTTATGTCAGAGCATACACCCTCATCGTTTTGGGAGCACCATGTTAACAGCACTTGTGCTACCACTGCATTATGGTTTCAATAAGAGCAAAGTGTTTTCTGAAACTGAAGAATTATTATTTTCAAACAGCTTTCCCAACTCCCCTCATCTCCTATTGGATGGACAAAACAGATAGTCCCGCCCCAAACTCATGCCACTGGTTGAGTCAGTGTTGCTGTGTGGGCAGGGGGAGCAATCAAACTCAGGTTCGGACCAGGCAATTGAACCAAGTGTGAAAGCACCCTAAAGAAACAGAATCACATTATTTACACTTTTCAGGGAAACCATGAAATACAATAATTTAATTTGTTTATTTTTTTGGCATTTTATTTTGATTGTTTTTTTATTATTTTTAATTATACGTATACAGCCGTGGCCAAAAGTATTGGCAGTTACATAAATTTTGTGTTTCGCAAAGGTTGCTGCTCAATCGGATTGAAAAACGTTCATGTAAACTCCTTAATCGATCCGAATGAAATTTCGATTGGATTAGAAGGGGGTGGCTTATTCCTTTTCTAATCCGATCCAACAGCAAAAAATGACCATGTAAACGCTTGTATCCGACTACTTTCTCAATCGTATTCAGAAGTCTCTGGGGCACATGCGCAGTGCAATGTTGACACACATTACGCAGTGCACAAGTTCATGTTCACGTGTTTAGTTGTAAAGATTTATGAATGTGTATGCCAACAGGGCAAAAATAACGATGAGCTCTGTTGGTGTCACATCCATGGTTGTCTCTGCGAGTGTGATTGATATGACGTCACACGCAGAGCTCGTGCGCAAAAAGTTTTAATCGGAATGTATATAAAACACATATAAACGGATATTTGAATCAGATTACAATGTTTAGAGTACATGTAAACAGATCTGCAATCAGATTCAATTCATTCGGATTGATGAAAATTGGTGAAACTATTGTTTCTAGATTATGGTGTAGAGTCGCAGATTAAGATTAACACTATAAATTGCTATACATTCCTTTGTTTGAGGTGTACCATAAAGCCTACATGATAAAATGTTGGTAATGCGTATGTAACTGTCGGTAATTTATTTATTTGCCAAATTATGGTAATTTTCTTTAAAGGCACAATATGTACGAATTTTGCAGTAAAATATCCAAAAACCACTAGGCCAGTGTTATATATTTTGTTCACTTGGGTACTTACAATATCCCAAATGTTTGCAACTATTTGTAAATCGTGAGAAAATTGTAATTTTAACCAAGGCTCCGGGACGTGTGAGGAGTCGCCTGTCAATTGTGTCATACCCGCGTTACCCTCGGTTTCCGGTTTTATTTTGTAGAAACCATGGAAACACCAAAGACGCTTTAATATTTACATGTTTTAATAGGCAAGGGAACAACTGTTTTGCTATATTTATAGACAGAAAACTAATTATTGTTATATAGCTCAACACATTTAGTCTTATTGTTTAAATCTAATTTTCTTGATTTTTTGCGAGTACCATGCTTTACCATGCCTCAGAGAAAAACACTACTTTGTGAAGTAGCTAACATAGAATAATCAGATGCAGCTTTATTTTTAGAAACAGTAATACAGCATTTTCTCCATCATACAATACATTTTAAAAATTAATTGCATGCCATTTATCAACACAAGCCATCCAGCATTTAATATGATATTCTAAAATCGATCTATCTTATTGCAGTGAGCAACAAGTGTCTCATAGCAGCCACCGAGCGGACGCCAAGAGTAACGTTATAACATTTTCAACACACTCAAATGTATCTAATATGATAAACAGAGCTGTGTTACCTCATACTCATGACCGGAAAAGAGGAAGCGGCGCCGGCGACTGTGACATAATAAAAGTTCCGCTGCTCGAGGCGTGTGTTGCGTTCGTCTCTCATTAACAATCGCTCCAGCGGCCTCGTTCAGCTCCCACAACACTCGGTCCTGCTCTGCTTCATACTACAGTAATTATTACTACAGTAATAATCGCATCCATGAACATGATTTCTTCCTGAGTCTTATCCCGATTATTTTCCACCGGCCGTTGAGGTGAAGACCACATGTCCCAAGATGCCGCGCTCAAACTTGGCATCAAGCTACACCTTTGTTTTGAATAAGCCTCTAGTGACCTCTAGCGGACAGAAAATATTACACATTGCACCTTTAAATCTGCCAGTTACGGAGGCTTCCAGGTATGCGGATCTACAGCAACTTTTGCACCTTCGCTCTGTTGTTATGTTTCATTATCAATAGGCTTGGGTATCGAGTATCGAGTATCGAGTGGAACCGGGACTAGCTTTTCGATTTTCCCGGAATCGTTCAAAAGTTTAAATTTCGATTCCTAGTTTCGATTCCTAGTTNCAGAAAGACCGTTGGTTAGCTAGCTCATTTAAAATATCCTAAACTTTTTTTGACCCTGCCTCTTAAAAGAATCGGAATCGAGAATCGTTAGGAACCGGAATCGAAACAAGGAATCGGAATCGGAATCGGAATCGGAATCGTTCAAATTCAAACGATACCCAACCCTAATTATCAATGTCCCGCATTCTCATTGGTTTGCTGGCCTATGGAGGATTTCATGGGCAGGATAAGCTGTGAGCGGATTGCTCGCCAAAGAGGAAAAATGTGCTGCTGCTGCCAAATCTCAATCACTGAAATTCACATTGTATTTTGAGACAAAACTAACTAGACTAGTGAAAAAGTCAGAACTGAAACTATTTTCATAATATTTCATTTTCTCCACAGGGAAATTTATTTTTTGTGAAAACTTATAAACTGTTAAAGACAGATCTACATTGAGCAGTCTTACTGTAACTATCTGAGGCTGTTAATCGATAGTCTATGCGTTTGTTAAAGTCATCAATTTGCATTATTCCAACTTATTTTTAAAGAATACTTATATTTTTATTATACTAACATTTATTCTAATTGTACAGGTGCTGGTCATATAATAAGAATATCATCAAAAAGTTGATTTCACTAATTCCATCCAAAAAGTGAAACTTGTATATTATATTCATTCATTACACACAGACTGATATATTTCAAATGTTTATTTCTTTTAATTTTGATGATTATAACTGACAACTAAGGAAAATCCCAAATTCAGTATCTCAGAAAATTAGAATATTGTGAAAAGGTTCAATATTGAAGACACCTGGTGCCACACTCTAATCAGCTAATTAACTCAAAACACCTGCAAAGGCCTTTAAATGGTCTCTCAGTCTAGTTCTGTAGGGTACACAATCATGGGGAAGACTGCTGACTTGACAGTTGTCCAAAAGACGACCATTGACACCTTGCACAAGGAGGGCAAGACACAAAAGGTCACATTAATAGTGAGGCGAAGGGAAGGAAAAGATGTGGTAGAAAAAAGTGTACAAGCAATAGGGTTAACCGCACCCTGGAGAGGATTGTGAAACAAAACCCATTCAAAAATGTGGGGGAGATTCACAAAGAGTGGACTGCAGCTGGAGTCAGTGCTTCAAAAACCACTACGCACAGACGTATGCAAGACATGGGTTTCAGCTGTCGCATTCCTCGTGTTAAGCCAATCTTGAACAACAGACAGCATCAGAAGCGTCTCGCCTGGGCTAAAGACAAAAAGGACTGGACTGCTGCTGAGTGGTCCAAAGTTATGTTCTCTGATGAAAGTAAATTTTGCATTTCCTTTGGAAATCAGGGTCCCAGAGTCTGGAGGAAGAGAGGAGAGGCACACGCAAAAGGAGCCCCAACTAAGTATTGAGTGCTGTACAGTCTCATACTTTTCATGTTCATACTTTTCAGTTGGCCAAGATCTCTAAAAATCCTTTCTTTGTATTGGTCTTAAGTAATATTCTAATTTTCTGAGATACTGAATTTGGGATTTTCCTTAGTTTTCAGTTATAATCATCAAAATTAAAACAAATAAACATTTGAAATATATCAGTCTGTGTGTAATGAATGAATATAATATACAAGTTTCACTTTTTGAATGGAATTACTGAAATAAATAAACTTTTTGATGATATTCTAATTATATGACCAGCACCTGTATATGACTTATTTATAATAGGCTATTAACATTTATTATATTATAGGCCTACTTGTTTTTAATTAAAAGCACTTCTGGCATAGATTTAAATTGACACCTGGCATGGTTTGTCATCTCTGATTTAGATGTGTCTTCAGCCGATGCTCCGTACTGTAGGTGAAGCATAGTTTCTGCGACATTAGTGCCACCTAGCGGAATTACAAAAATACAGCATATTTTGCAAATTACTCTTTTGCGCGTCATGCCTGACTCAGCTCAAACCCCACGCAACAGCTTTTACGGGTGCTCGTGAAGGGATCAAAAGGCTAAATGTAGGCTACTTTCAATAAAAGGTCAAACAAGGAATACTTTCAGCTGTGTTGCCATGTGTCATAAGAGTAAGCAACTAAGCAGCTATTACACTCTGTCCATCAAACGTATCTACGCCAGGTGCATTTTTGATATAACGCGCCACCCAGCATACATGTTTATAAAAGTCACCGCTCACCACTGGTATACAGTATTATATACTTGAAACCCAGAAGGGTAGAGGACAGACATTATAAGGACAGACAATATGAGGACTTCCCTCATCAGCCACGTGCTGGTTTTCCTCTCTGAGTAGAGCAAAAGGTCACAGGACACCAGACAACATCCTCCCTGTATTCAGCTCATAATTAACCTAAACATCTTCAGCATCCGCTGTTTTCACACTGAATCCTCTTCACTAGGGTCAATGGAAAAAAATGGGGAAAAGGAAGCGTAAAAGTGTTGGGGCCTGCA
>RJVU01042602.1:979474-1003604 GCA_003731715.1 Anabarilius grahami | reverse complement strand
GCCTCAGGAGGAGCATGACAGGGTGTAACCGGCGAAGCAGCGAAGATGATTATCACCCCAGACACCTTCTTATCCAGACTGGATTAACTGTTATCACAGACACAAACCACTTTCCCCTGTGTTTGTTTAACAGCTCTAGTGCTCAAATATTTTTTTATGGCGCTATGTATATTTACTCATATCTGCAGAGGTCGCATACATGGGCTGGTTGTGGTTTGAAAGTACGGGTTTTCAAAAGCAAATAAAAAGAAAGTAGGCCTACTTAAATTTTGAATAGTGCTGCAACTGTGTAGTGTTGAATATTTCTCTTTTCATTTACATTCAGGTAGGCTACCTGTTATAATTTTTTGAAATTCCTATAAAGAAAATAAATGGAAAAAATACATCCAGATATTATTTACTGATTCATAAGATGGAGAAGTTTGTGAAAATGTTTTCCTGTTTATTTCTGTAAAGCTGCTTTAAAGCAATCTATACTGAATAAAGTGCTATTTATAAATAAATTAGATTTACAATCCCTTTGCAGTTGCTGCTCTAATTTTATATATAATTTTAAAGAATTNCAAATATTTTTTTATGGCGCTATGTATATTTACTCATATCTGCAGAGGTCGCATACATGGGCTGGTTGTGGTTTGAAAGTACGGGTTTTCAAAAGCAAATAAAAAGAAAGTAGGCCTACTTAAATTTTGAATAGTGCTGCAACTGTGTAGTGTTGAATATTTCTCTTTTCATTTACATTCAGGTAGGCTACCTAATTTTAAACCTAAAGTTAATGTCCAACAACAAATATTTTAGCAAGACAAATATTTTAGTCACAATATTGTGCTCTCTTTATATTGGATGATGTCTGTTTGACAGCTCACTCAGTGAAGTTATTGACATTTGAAGTTTTGCTGTTAGGACATGCCTTTTCGCAAAAAGGAAATACTTGCATGAACTTTTTACATTTACATAAGGATATAAATGTAAAATGTTAGTGGGGAAAACATGCACATGCATCTGTCAAAGCACCTGATTGGGCAAGCCACGGTACACAATATGCTTATGAGTTTATGGAGTGCTTAAAGGTGCAGTAAGCGATTTCTGAGAAAGATGTTGATATTTGAAATCTCCAAAACAAACACACCCCTACTCAAAAGGATATCTATCTTGATAGCTCTTCCCCCAAATTCATGAAAATGCTATTCAACACAGGCACCTCCCCCCTCATGAGTTGACACCCCCACTGCTGATTGCTGAAATCGCTTACTGCACCTTTAATATAAAATATTGTGTTTTTAACACCTTGAGTTGTACAGTATTCCCATAGTTGCACAATCTGTGACCTCCACTAATTTTTTCCAGATGCGTATTTTTTATAGAAAACCTTAAACCTGTCTTAATTCTATAAAGTGACGTCACTGGCAGTGTGTACAGTGCACAGACCCGACTAATCGATAAAGGAATTTGTTGTCTAATATTTTCATTCTCAATAATTCTCAATTGTTTTGTTTAATTGTTAAAAATGTAAAAAAAAAATATACAGTCAAACCAAAAATTATTCAGACTAAATATAATTTTTTATATTTTTTTACTAGTGGGTGCAGGGCACTATAGTTCATTTATGTAAGTGAGGATAGCAAAATAAAGTAAACTGTAACATATTATACCCAAAAATTCTTCATACAGTGGACTACCAGTAAAATTGATTAAAAAAAATTGACCAAAAAAATTTGATAGTATCGCTATCACAAACTCAAAATTCCTATGTTTTGCGTCATTTTTGATTGCTCAAATCGATCAAACCAAGAAACAACAAGGATCTTTTATCATTTACGTAACATATGATTTTTAACTTTAAAAGTTGTCGCCTTTAATAGTGTTTTGCGTCTGCTGATAGTGAAATTAATATGGATACCTGCTTTTTTGTTTTTTTACTTGGTTAAATAGTCACATTCTTCATGGTATCGTTTGTAGGGAAGAGGAGCTATTTTATCCCATTGCATGATCATTTGGTGTTTTCACTTAAGTTTTGTTGAATTTCGTTCACAATGTTGATCTGGTTACCATCATCACCTCCTCAACCTGATACCCTTAATGTTTTTACACGTAGAAAAGGTGAATATTGTATTACACCGGCCAGTTTTTTCCCTGAACGAATATGTGAGATCCTATTGCAATTCTTGATTCAGAATGAATGACCTACAATGGTGACATTTATCACAATCACGACAAAATCAAAAATACTGCCCAAAACTCACTAGCAGAAAGGCAGCCGATATAAACAAACCAGACTAGAACTCAACACGGTGTGACGCCAGCTTCACATTCTCTATATCTACCACCTCAGTGGCAGGCAAATCTTTCAATTCAACAGAAAAATCGCTCCTCTTCATAAGGTTCTCGTCCAACATATGTGGTGATTTTTTTTGTTTATATCTATCTTTTGAAATAGTGTCTAAACCGCTACAATATGGACTTTCCTCTATGTCTTCCATTCTGTTTCTTTACTTCCTACCCTCCAGCTGAATTTCGTGCATTATCAGAACCACGTGACTGCAAACAAGCTATTGCTCAAATAAATGGTTTGTCCGTTTTCCATTCGTTTAGTCAGTACTTTATTAGGCCGATTGTACTAAATTGTACATTTAACTGCTAAATTCTCACAATGTGAAATATTTCTGTCTATTCTTGTTTAGGAGATGGAGAGGACTTTTCTCTTTTTGCCTCTGATGACCTGGAGGAACTTGGCGGAGTGTCTGATGCAGATCCAGTCCCACTGGCCACTGCTAATGACCTTCCTTCCCCTGGCCTATCAGGTGATGCAGCCTCCCCATTCGCCCCCTCCCCCTTCCACCCGTCGTTCCACACTTCAATGTACCTGGCCGGGGATGGGGTCGAATCGGTGCCACCAGACTTTGAGGTCCGCGAGTCGTCCGTTACCAGAGGAAACCTGGGTGTCTGGAGCCGAAGGAGACTGGAGGTGGGAGAACGTCTTGGACCCTATGAGGGAACTTCAAGACACACCCCAGAAAATGCCACCCAGGCATGGGAGGTAGGATCAAACAATGAATCTAAGATGTGTTCCTCTACAGTAGTCTGATAGCAGCCTTTTTCAGATAAGAAAATCCTCACACGGTTGGAGACAAAGCGTGCAGATAACATGGGCTCATGGGCCGCTGTTATGACTGAGGCTTTCGCTCTCATCAGTAGCGAGGTAGTGCGATTAACCCTGGCCCCCATGTTTTATGGTGAAGCACCTCTACTCGGCTCTGTGATCTTACACTAACCCCAGTTAGCAGTTGCCGTAATCCCATTAGTCACAATTACTAGACAGGCTTTTGGTCAATGTTATGCCAATTACATAATATAAATGTCCTTGAAAGTCTTTTTAATGCCACTTAAGTCTGAAAATATGTACAGAAGATTTCACATGCTTGTTCGTCACATCAAACCAGGGTTGTGTGCCATTCTGGACTGATTTGAGAATGGCTTTTTAATTGCAGCTCAGTTGCTGAATTTGGATTGAGGTAGAAAGCAGGAAATAGAATTGCAAGTTGAATTTGAATGTAAGGAAGCAGAATTAAAATAAAGTGAAATTGTAAAACGTTGTCATTTTTAACTAGAAACGTATGTATAGTCTGACAGTTGTCTGCATGTATTGCTTTAGTCATTTTTAGCGCTATGACCGCACCGACAGATTAGAGTGCTCAATTCCCTCCCTGTGATGGGGTCAATGACGTGACCGGTCCTTTTTTTTTTTTTGTCCAAAGACCTTAATAATATTAAAAAACAAAGAAATGACATCCAAAATATGTAAGGTAGAACAACTTGATCTCTTTTATTGAATTCAAAAGGTTTTAATTATATTTTGCTACATATAAAGGTATTTTAGAGATTTTGAAGTGTCAAAAGGTCATTCGGTTTAACCGTCCAAAGGCCAATACATAACAAAACGTTGCTTTGTTATGAGAAAGAATGTACAGAAAAATGAATTTCATTGATGTCATTCGGAGTAACCAATATAAAGGGACCATTTTGGATCAAGCCATGTGGTCAATATCATGTGACAGGATATGAGATCATTCAGACACCTGCAAAGGTAACTAACTCTCTCTTAACTATTTGAAAAATTCATGTTTTCACTTGCTCATACTCATGTCCTGAAACATCAGGTCATTCGGTACAACCGCTACAAAACATGAAAAATGTTGTAATATTTTAAAAACTTGAACTAAACATAAAATGTTTGATTGTCCTTTTGTTAGCTAGATATCAGCCTGTTTGCATTGTTTGAAAATATCATCATTTGTTATAACAAAATGTGTAATTTGGTAAAACCGAAATTTTGGTTAAACTGAATGACTTTTTTGGTGACAAATTTTGTCCATCTTGTAATAAATGACAAAAGCAGAGTTAATTAAGTATAAAAACCACATAATATCATTGTTAACACTTAATAAAACTTTAAAATTAATGATATCTCCTTTATATTTTTTGATACTTTTGAAAAACCTTATTTGTCAATGACCCAATGTCATCATAGTGGGAGGAGTTAGACTTTCCAAACTCAATTAAAGCTCGAAGCTCATAAATCCTACTTTTTAGCCAGGTTAAAGACCGCCCCTCCTCGTGACTGCCCTGTCTGTCAGATATCAGTCAGTCTACTCTCCCAGTCGAAACCAGGTCACAGGACAAGGCCAGAGGTCGAGTGTTGTCTTAGTCAGGGTCATTTTAGGCTAATTTCGCCTGGCTGGAGAGGTCGCAGGAGGAGTATCAGGCTAATTGAATGTTTAAATACACTCGTCCTGCTCTGATAAAGAAACTCTTGAAGAACAACCATTCAGTATAAAAGAAAAGGTTCATGATATTGACATTATCTGTAAAGCAGTGGCTGTAAACACACCTTGCAGTATTTTTAAGCAATAGTTTGAGCAGAACTGCTTGTACACACTTTAGTGCCCTTTGAATTATATGTGTTCAGCATTTATGATATGTTTATTTATGATTAATTCTGGTCTGCTCGGGTCGGATTTTGGTCCTGTTTGTATGGCGATGATTTAAACGTTAATAACCAGTTCCAGGCTGTTTTTTAGAGGCATTTTTGTCAGGACGTGGTATTATGGTTTAAGTTTGGTTGGCATATGTAATTATGGTTAACTTTGACTAAATGCTGTTGAAAGGTTTGAATTTGTTCTTGTGACTGTTCTTGTTGGAAAACAAAATGGTTAAACTTGCATTTTAATCTGACTTTTTTCACTTCGTAAGTTGTCTTTTCCCTCCTCAGCATGGCAGAAATCTTACATGTGCAAACATTAGGTTTTAATATGATTGAAAAGGCAGCTGTCTCCCAATGGTAGATTTACAGCCTCTTGAGCAAGCACTCTCTCTCTTTCTTGCTGTCTTTCTTTCTTGTTCATTCTCTATGGAAGGAAACGAAGGAGAAAAAAGGGTTTCATGAATTTTAATCTATCTGTAATTTATTGCATGCTTGAATAATATGTATTTAAGAAACTGAGAAGCCACAGAGAGAGAGATGGGGGACGGATGACAGCGTGGCGCGCCAGTGCTGTATCACTATGTTTAATTAGCTGGCTGACAGCGGCCCATAACTCTCTCCATTAAGTAAATAAGTTGTAAAGAATTTATGATGAAGTGGCGCATTATTCAGAGGGGATATTCAATGATGACATGGACACATTAAATATGGTAAATGGCATTAAGCGTATCTCCCTGCCTTTCCTTCTCATTCTCCTCTGCACCCCCCTCCCTCCAACCCACCGAGTGAGAAGCCGTCAATATGCCAATATGCAAGAGACTGTAAAAATAAAATTGATTTGGTAAATGCGAGTTAAGATAGATCTGTTTGCTTTCATCATCAGTTTTGCCGTGTGGAAGAGTGATGTCACCGGCTGGGGTACGATAAAGACCGAACCCATCTGGAGGCTTTGATGAAGTGCGCGCGCGTGTGTGTGTGTGTGTGTGTGTGTGAGGGAACAGACGCTCAAAGCACAAGTCCTGTAATGTGTGTACGCATCTGTGTGAGCCTGATTGTGTTTGTGTGATTGTGTACAGGTGTTTGATTGTAAGTTTGTGTGATTGTGTGAAGATCTATGCTTCTGTGATTGTGCCCAGGTGTTTTTGTAATTGTGTACTAGTGTTTGATTGTTGGTTTGTGTTCTGATTTGTGGAAAAAATCCAATTGAAATTTTTCTGATAAAATATAAGCAACCCAGACGCAGAGGTGACAGAACGTTTACTGTGAAAGAAAGCCGCTCTGCGACACAGAACACACCAGATCATGAGCTGCACGCTGAAAACGCTGTATTACCATGCCAGGTCAGTAGTTGGCGATGTCACTTTGTAAAGAAAGACTACGCTCCTGCACACATACGCAATTTTTTTTACAGAGCACTCACGCCAAATGCGCATGTCTATAGACTAAACACTTAATAATACACATGTGCATGCCGTGACTGTTTCACAGATCCACTTTTTTGTTGTTTACACAGAGATGATAATTTTAAAAAACGTGCACTTTGAAACCCAATTTCAAAAGTTTGCATTTTCAGGCCCCCAAAATGCCATTGTTGTGTAAATGAATGGCTAAAACGCGTTAAAAAATCAGTTTATAGTTGAAAACTGTATCGTGTAAACAGCCCCTTTGTTTGTGTGATGGTGTGCAGGTATTTATGTGATTTTTTACTGGTGTAATACACATTTATATATTCAACTGTGTGCAGGTTTTTGTTTGTCTGTTAGTGTGTAGGTTTTTGTGTGATTGTGTGCATGTATCTATTTGGGTTGGATTTTGTCAGTCGTGGAAAGAGTACCTAAAACTTGTATTTAAGTAAAAGTATTGCTACTTAAGAAATAATTTACTTGAGTACAAGTAGAAGTACTGAAATTAATATGACTCAAGTATGAGTAAATAAGTAGTTTGCTGAAAAACTACTCAAGTTACTATTTTACAAAGTATTTTAGTATTATTTTTCTATTTTTATCCAAAATGAGGTGATATTAGCAATACGGAGCGCTAAATACTCTCATGTAATTTTTTGTTTCATTCATACTGGAAGCCGGAGGGCGCCCATGCGCAAAAAGTCCACAAGTGGGATTCATAGAAGTATTTTACTAATGACGTTCCAGGAAATCCCTTATATGGACATCAGATATCACTACAGCTGAATAACATGCAGATAGAGACGTCTTGACTGATGAAACACGAAGACAATAAACACACAATTACGATGATACAACTGTGTTTATCTGTGTTCTTCAAACCATCTCAGGTATTTTCATAAGATTGATGTATGTATATTTATAATCCAACGCTAATTGACAGTCTGTATCACAGTATAGAATTGTATTAAATAATATATTTTCTGTCTCACTCTGTGTTAAGAAGCAACATGGAACCACAGAAGCAAGTTATTTCAAACACGACAGACGTACATGTATATAGTGATTTTGGAGCAAAACCTGATATTAATCTCATAAATTGACGTGTTTGACGCAATGCTAAGCAATCATACTAGCTATTCCTGTTGCCAAGAGCGATTGTTTTATTACTAATTTTGAAAAGTAAGTTCATGTAAGATCATTTGAATGTTTTTTCAAGAAGGGATCAAAGAAATGAGGGATTAAAACAGTATGAATAGAGAGGTGCCAATAAAAAAATAAAGGAAGGTATGGGTTAAAATGTTAAATAAAATGCTCTCTTTTTTCATTCTACCAAAAATGTGCTGGGAACACACTGTTCTTATAGTAACAAACTACACTTTTACATGCATCTGATTGACATAAATCATGCGCTCTTATTTCACTGCAGTTGCTAATGTTGAGGTTATTTCAGCTTTGTGCGAAGTTTGCTTCATACATTTAGTTTAACTGCATTGTTAAAGAGGGCAAGTTACCATTCAACTTAACTGTTACATTGTTCTTGCTCAGTCCATGCAATAACTGCATCCTTGTATGAGCCGAGTTTTCTGTTTACTTCAACTGCTCAGTGCTATTAATGGTATGACCCATTTTAGGAGGCTGCCAAATTTACAATTTAAAATCAGAATATGAGCATAGCTAACTTATATTCACTAAAATATTGAAACGTTAGCTATACTTTTTATTCAAGTAAAAGTAAAAGCAGCACAATTTAATTATACTCAAGAAAGTAGAAAAAAATGAATACGAAAGTATTTATAATTAGTTACTTTCCACCTCTGGATTTTGTGCAGGTGTTTGATTTGCACAAATGTGTTGTTGATTGTGCACCGGCTTTTGTTTGTGTGGTCGAGTGCAGTTTTTTGTGTGATTGTTTGCATGTATTTGTTTGGGTGATTTTTGTGCAGGCATTTGTTTGATTATGCAGAGGTGTTTGTTTGTGTGAGTGTGTGCATATATTTATGTGATTGATCTGTGTCTGTATGCAACTAAAAGTATGTGTGCGCATGTGAGTTTTTGTCTGTAATTGTGTGTCTGGGACAACTTATGTTTGCACAGCTGTGTGTGACATTGTGGATGATATATGTGTGCCAAATAGATTTTGTTTGTGCAAATTGTACATTTGGATTGTTTGTGTATGTGTGTGTATTAGAAGGCCCATAACTGACCATGAGGGAGGTTTGTCACTGAAGAGGTCAGAAGCTCTCTGAACCACCATCATAAATTCAAACCTTTACTCCTCGTGTTATGTGTGTGTGTGTGAGTAATGAAAGCTGTTGAGTTACGAGTTGAGATGACTTCAGTAAATAAAAAAACACCTGCCTCACCAACACAAACACATACACAATGCACAAAAAGCCATTTTGCGTTGAAGTTTTGAAGCAGTCTGATTGTTTAGGACAGGTTGACCCTGCAAAGGTGTGTGTGACCTTATGTTGTGTTTGTGTGTATGAATATAAGTGTATACGTGTGTGTGTGTGTGGCAGTGAGGGGGTGTCCAGGAGCTTTTGTGCACCTTTTGAGTGCAGGGACATAGATGGAGGGGACGTTGGAGATTAGCCCCGTGTGTGTGTGTGTGTGTGTGTGTGTGTACGTGGCTGGAGATTAAGAGAGTGTGTGAATAGGGGTGAGGGATTAGGCCTCCTCAGCATGCCTGTCCCCACACTCCTCCGTCTTTTCATCCCGCTATCCTGCTCTCCAACTTCTCTCTCATTCTGTCTGTCTCTTTTGTGCTGGAACCTTCTCTTTCTCTCTCTCTGTCCCTTCTGTCTGTCACTCTCCCGCTCCCGTCCGCTCGATCTGTCAGTCTTCCTCAGAAATATTTATCCGCTCCTTGTCTTCCCTCATTCTTCCCTTCCGATATATATTCCTCCTCTCTTTTTCAGGGCCCGAAAAGAAGTTTAATCCCTGTCTCAGGGAAACTGACCTCACACACACAAGCCATTCAGAAAGACTTCTAAAACTCATCTCATGTGTTTTTATGAAGCATTATGTTTTAAAGTATTCACTGAGAACGCTTCCACTGTTTCACCCGCTCATTCTCAGGAGGATAGAGAGAAGGAGCGAGAGAGAGAAAGAGGCTTCCTGTATTGGGACTCGACTGGCCTACAGTACACAATACTGGCACAGTTTCACTGCCACTCTATTTAAAGACAACATGAAATCAACATTGACTTCATTTTCTTACTGTGCACAAATCAGCAGTGAACGTTAATCTGCATGAAAAAGGAAATGTTAGCTTCTGTAATCTTTCAACAAAGTTTAATCATTTTCTCCAGGCCACGTGAATGGGGAAAAGTAATTTTAACCAATAATTTCCTGACATCCTGACATTCAGTCAAATTCTGATGGATAATTAAATCCTACCCATCACATTTTGGATGCTAAAGGCTTTGCAAATACAGTTTCATATGGTTTTTAAAGGGTTAGTTCACCCAAAAATTAAATTTCTGTCATTAATTACTCACCCTCATGTCGTTCCACACCGGTAAGACCTTTGTTCATCTTCGGAAAACACAAATTAAGATATTTTTGATGAGGTTTATTTAATCTTCTATAGAAAGCAATAAAATTACAGAGACTGTCCTCAAAAAAAAAACAGGAAAAAAAAATTTTTTTCAAGCACCTTATCATGACCTATATTTACGTTTTGAAGTCATGCGCCCTCTAGCTGGCGTAAAAATAATGACAGTGTCGTGTTACATCTGTCGTCATGAAATGACGTATGACTGTCGTTACCAATCATTCATTCAATCCAATCCAATCGTGTTCATTTAAATGCAATATGTGGACTTTTTACACCATTTGTCCTATTTCCATTTAGCAAAACTCTTTTTTATTTTTTTATTAACAACTACACCCACCCCATCCCTAAACCTAACCTTAGTGATTTATAGTGCATATACTCTTTATGAGCACATGTGTTCCCTGGGATCGAACCCACGATCGCATGATCACATGATTGCATATTGTTATTGCAATGCACTGCCAATTGAGCTACACGAAACCTGAAATATGACGCAGATAAAAGGGAACAATGCATTAAAATGAAAGTGTCCTGTTGTCGAAAGGGGCGCAACTTTAGCAAACGCTCCTATGGGTCATATTTCAGGGAAGTGACAAACGACCTATATGATCGTATTGGTTGGAGAACATGTTGAAATTACCATATTTAAGTTCCAGAAAAATGGTGGTAAAGACATCGTTAAAATAGAAATGTGACTACAGTGGTTCGACCTTAATGTTATGAAGCGACGAGAATACTTTTTGTTCGGAATAACAAAACAAAAATAACAACTTTATTTCACAAATTCATCTCTCCCCTGTCATTCTCCTACGCTGTTCACGAATTTGTTGAATAAAGTCGTTATTTTTTTGTTTTTGATTGAAATGAACCGCACTAACTAACTAGAGCAATCGCACTAGAGTTCGTTTTAATCGAACCATATCTGCCACACCCTAAGGCTATGTTCACACTGTCATTTTTTGGGGATTTGACAACCCCATTTACTTGAAGGTGTGAGTCTCAAAATGAACAGTTCAAACAGCAACTTACAGTAGCGTCTGGAACACTGTCTGTATGAACTTGCAACGGGAGTCAAGCCATTCTCTTACCAGTAACCATAGTGACAGTGACCAATGTAATATCAAAGATGGTGATGTCCATAAAAATGAAAAGTCATCACTTTTGAAATGACAAGAGTCCAATAGAGGCGCAAAGTAATCCGTCAAATCTTCATTAACAGACAGAAGCTTTTATATCAGGTGGAGATTGGAGCATTCGAGTTGCGCATAGAACACAAAACTGACGGGAGTAGCTCCGGTGGAGAACAGTGACTGGATCTAAAACCTTCAGATGACACACAGCTCACATCTCTGTCGCTGTAAGTTACCGAGACCACAGATGAAAACCCGCACTACATGGCAGACACGCATTTGTGCAGCACAGAGCTGCTCTCTCGCACTGTATGACGTGACAAACAACTAGTTGTCAGATCCGGTTCCGTTCACAACGCAGGTTTTCCAAGAATGCAGTTTTGAGTCCTGAAAATGTACTGGTGTGAGTTTGGTTATAGAATATGGTTGTCACTGAACTGTGTGAGAACGTGACCATGTTAAGCACTCAAATACAGAAATGACAACTGTATTTTGTTGCTGTGTGAATGTGGCCTAAGTGAGCGACAAAAACTATGAAAACTTTTACACAAGTTTTTGCGACTTGCGCACTTTTATCTCATTGAAAAATTGTATCATAAGGTGAAACTTTTTTTTAACAAAGTTTATCCGTTTTACATCCCAGACACCATGTGATGACACAAATGTGGAATATTTCTCACATTAACCACCAAAATTTTATTTTTGGTCCCACTTTATATTAAGTGGCCTTAACTACTATGTACTTACATTTAAATTAATCATTTGATACAATGCACTTATTGTGTACATACATATTTTTACATTGTACTTATATTTTAAAAGCACCTGCATGTAATTACATCTGTAATTACATTTATATTTACACTGTTGACCCATCTCTTACCCTTAAACCTACCCATACCACCAAAGCTTTCCCTAACCTTACCCGTATCCCACCTCAATAGCAGCAAAAAGTGTTTTGCAATTCAATATGAACCCAATAAGTACATTGTACTTATTTTTGATGTAAGTACATAGTAGTTAAGGCCACCTAATATAAAGTGGGACCTTATTTTTAAATATTTGTGATAGGTGAAATTTCTGAGAAGCTGAGGTTTGCTAATGTAAATGAACAAAATGACAGCGCTGTTTGACACAAATATTTTAGCTACGTTTCCCGAAACAAATATAAATCTAAATATGTAATTAATTTTAATAAATAATACAATATATACATATGTTATATTGTATTATTTTGTGTTTGTGACTAAAGAGTATGAAAATCAACTGGCTTACAAGACAGCAGTTTTTGCTTCTCACTCTCTCTCTGTGTTTCTCAGCAGGGTGGGGAAGCCGGGGGTTAAATACTTGTAGAGATGGTATACAAATGATTGTGGGACGTAGGCACTTTTATAGCAAGGTAAGATGTGTGTGTGTGACACAATGGCAGGTGAGGGGGGTGTCTCAGAAGGTCGTGACCTCATTAGATGTGTAAGAATGGGGTGTATGTTTGGGTGTGGGGGGTGTACCTGGTCAAAAGCTCTGTGGGAAGGAGAAGGTGGGCTTTCATTAAAATGAACCCACCTCTTCCTGTCTCTCTCTCACTCGCTCTACACAAAACAAGAATGGCGACCTGCTGCGGGGTCTCCAGAAGACTCACACACACGCATAAGTAGACGCACATCTCTTCACACACTCATGAGGTTTCCATTACAAATGTGGGAAACATGGGCAAGTGTATTTTGTTGTGGATCAATGAAACTTCAGTATGCTGATATCAGCGAACTTTGCTTGAGGAAATCAAATTTAGTTGTTTTTAACCTCTGTTTAAAACCCAAGCCTTCAGCTTCGACCGCAGAGTGGCTAATAACATGTTTATCCAAAAATTGTTTTGCTAGATATCATACAGTGTTTTCATTGAAACGCAGTTGTACTCAGGATTTCCTTTCCCGTAATTATTTTCCCCTCATCAGGAACACATACGTCTCAAACCAAGCGAACGTTAAAGCGACGTTCCAGACGTTTTCATTGGAAATCTGTTTACATCACATTGTCAAGCTGTCAATCACTCCGCCTGATGATTGCGTCAGGGTTAAACGTAAAACGTGATCGCCAGTCATTTCTGGGGTAATTTACTAATTTACAAAAATAGTTAAAATCTAAGCAGATGTGTACTGGTGACCTGGAAGCTGTTCAGTTTTTCAACAGACATGTTTGAGAAGTCTTGACAGCATGTTTTGATCTGCGGGGTTGCACTGGAAAGGACTCATGCCTCTCAACGTCGTGTTCGTATAGCGTGGCTGAAAGCTGATGGAGAAAGTGCCGTTAATGTGAAGAAATTTTATTTCGAACATTCTTGGTTTTTGCTGGATTGTATCAGCCCCCACACCCTGCCTCGCTCACTGTTCTGTCTTTCTCTTTACAGTTGTATCTCTAAATCTTTATTTTTCTGTCTCTCTTACCTTTTTTTTTATCTATTATAGATTATAAAGTAGACTCTATTGGTGATGATAAAGCTGTGAGGAATAAAAATATTGTCTAATATAGTGTAAATCCTTCATAAAACCATTTTTATGTAAATTGTCATATTCAGTTCAGTGAAATTTAAGAAAAGGTTTTACAAAAAAGAAATGTATGGTTTCATGAACGAGGCCCAATTTCTTGTATGGTTTTGTTGCCCAATTGAAACGTGAGTTGTGAAAATGAGACCTATTAGACCATGCTGAACTGTACTTGTGTGTCTATGCGGACTAACTGTTTTAAGCTTCATTAATAGTTTTTAAACTAAATTAATGGTAGACATGTTTGTAATCTTATCTGCTCACTCAGCAGCATCTTTATGTGACAATTAATTCTTTGCATGTGTGTTTTCCATAAACCCAGAGCATTAGCCTGGAACTTTATACATTTTCTTTAGAAATGTAAAAGCTTGTTTTTATGTCATGGTGGGGACATTGACTTCTGTGATTGAACTAACAGAAATGTTTTCAACATTGATAATATTAAGAAATGTTTCTTGAGCATCAAATCAGCACATTAGAATGATTTCTGAAGGATCATGTGACACTGAAGACTGGAGTAAGGATGCTGAATTCAGCTTTCCCATCACAGAAATAAATAACATTTTAAAATATATCAATATAGAATAATATTTCACAATATTACTGTTTTTACTGTATTTTAGAGTAAATAAATGATGAGAATAAGAGGCGTCAAACATAAACATAAAAAAAAAATTTTTTTTTAAACGTACCAACCCCAGATTTTTGAAGTGGTATAAAGCTTATAATATTTACTGCAAACTCTAACCATAATCATAATCCCTAAAAAGAAAACTTTTTTTTTATTTTTTATTTTTATTAAAAACACATTATGTTTTTGAGACAAATTGTTTCTAAAAGTAAACCTACGTGCTTGAAAAAGATAAGTGTACCTTTTAACATAAACTTTTTATATTTTATTTGCATATACTTCATTCAGATCTGTTGTTTAATCTATCAGATTTTTCCTCTAGTATGTCCTCTACCTGTTTAAACCAGTTCAGAAACTACACACACACACACACACACACACGGATCGGCTTTCTTTGACTCTGTGCGGATCTCTGGTTTAGTTTGCACATTATTCTGCTTTAATATTATTCTGATTTAAATAGTTTTCTCTAGACATCTCTCTCTATGTCTGACTTCTCATTCTGTTCCTCTCTCGTGCAGACTGATACTGTTTTTTGAAGCACCTGAATGAGAGGAAAGTGTGTGTGTTTAATTGTGTGTATCAAGAGTTGTGTTTGTTGCTAAAGAGCAGTGTGTGTGTGTGTGTGTGTGTGTGAGGAGAGTGTGATTGGAGCTGACACAAGCTGTATTATCATGTGTTTCACGTTAGCCGGCTCTAAACTTCTGTGTGGGGTAGACAGGTCATACATGCCACTCAGTCTTAACACACACACACACTTACCTCCTCAACTAAGAATAGAGCTCAGCAAAACAGATAGAGTTACTCAAACCTGAGGATGGAGGGAGGTGGAGGGGCAGAGAGTGAGAGAAAACGAGTGTTAGCCAAGACCTAAACAAGAAGTTAAAGGAATCATTTCTTCATATCACCTTCATGTTGTTCCAAAACCTGTATGACTTTTCTGAACACAAAAGAAGACATAAATAATGTACTGGCCATTTTTTTTCCTCATGCAGTTACAATGAATGTGAAGTAAAGCTTTCAAAAAGGATTATTTTATTTTATTTTACTCCAGTCCCCATTTGTTGTAACTCTATGAAAAACAGCATAAGAAATAAATTCACATAATGAGATGGGGTGAGTAAATTACAGCAAAATTTAATTTCTGGGTGAAATATTCATTTAAAACAAAATCAGAATGAAAACACAGAACTGAGTAGAAAAAGGGGGAAATAAACCATGAAAAAGATGAAGGAAACATGGAAGAGAAAGTAAGACAGACAGACAGAGAGGAAACTGGACCAAGAATTAGAGACGAAAGAGAGAGCGAGAGCGAGGGAGTAATCAGATTTTCCGGGTGGCAGCAGGTAGTCGGGGTAGGACTTTGTCCCTGGTCATCCTCTCGGATAACGGGTTAACACACACACATCCTTGCCAGTCCTTTTGGTTGGCTGTGTCAGCCCTGATCCATCAGGCAGGATTTTTCCTGGTCCGTGTGTCAGTAATGTTAGGACAGAGATCTGCTCTAATTGTTGTGGCTGGTCAAGACGAGTTACCATCTCGGGCCAACCACAGGAAGAACCTCTCCATCGGTTACCCCGGCAGATTATAACCCTGACATCCTGCCATCCACAACCTTCAAAACAAACCCCCTAGAGAGACGGGGAGAAAGAAAGAGAGAGTGAGATGTTTTTGTGTGTGAGTGAGAGAGAGACTTCCAGGGTTTCTTCTTAAATAGAGCGAGAACACATCCATCTTCCCTCGTCTTCAGATTGTCCGGACTCTCTTTTTCTCCTCCATGGCGGCGCCCTTCTTTCCTTCTCTTACTTTTCTTTATGACAGCCATTGTAACCTCTTTAGAGGGACGGGGGGAAGCCGCGCCATTGGCCGTCGCTCCTGAGTCCTGTTTGATTGACAGCGGGAGTCCGGCCAACTGCCACCCAGGACACCCAGCCATAAATCATCAGCTATGGAGCGCGCCCACTTCCTGAAGCGCTACCGCTGCCTGCAGGGGACAAAAAGCCCTTTGTGGGGGATTTTATTTGGGGAAGAAGGTTTAGGAGGTCTCAGGACAGTTTGCCAGGGCCAACCACACTGCCTGCCTCTCTGAAAAGTTGGAGCCAAAAGTAGAGAGACTGTGCTCATTGGCCACTCTTTGCACTCTACTGACACCAGCAGCTCTTCCAGGTGGCCCCCCTCCACGTCTGCTAAGCCTCAGACCGACACACACATCAGTCATCCAATTAAAACACACAACACAAGCACCAGACCTCTTTTGAACAAGAACAGAAAGAACTAGAACTGAAGAAAGTTCAATCGGTCTCCTTTCTTTCACTTTAAAGTGGGGAAAACAGGCATTTTTATCATGAAAAACAGGATAGAACAAAAAATGTAATACAGTATGTCAGTGTACTTTCACAATGCAAAGATTCCTCTCCAGACCATTTGTGACCTGCTCTGTCATTTTGAACCAGAAACACATTTTGAGTAGTATGCAAAAGAAAACTCTCAATAAAAATGTAATATGTTTTTTTTTCTCCAAACTGCTAATGTGTTTCTATGAAAAAAAAAGTGCAATATAAAAAAGTATGATATACGATATACTTACTTAGACTTAATTCCTCCCGTGCTCACGAGCACATTGGGCGACAAGTTTTCTCCATCAACGTCTATCCATCTCAGGGGCTGTGGCTTCATCCCACGAGTGCGGCAGGTGATAGGGGGGGACTACATCCGCGTTTGCCACCTGGTGGAATCCGGTTCATAGCCACATGAGGGGAAGTTATGTCCTGCCAAACGGAGCCGGCGTTCCGCAACTATTTCGTCCAGCCTGTCGAATCCACTATGTTGCTGCACCAATTCATTTCGGATTTGGTAGCATTGTAGTGTGGTACAATTGTTGCATATCTTCAGGATACTTCGGAGGCATTGATGATGAAAGGAATTTACCTTGTTCGGAACCCAAGCCGACATGCTCCAGGTTTCACTTGCGTAGAGGACAGTTGACAGGATGATATAAATTTGACGTTGACTGAAATAGTCAACAGTCACCATATCGGCTGCAGTCGGCGAAAGACAGCAAAGGCTTTTCCAGTCTGTGAGTGTCTGCTTCGGTATCTCCGTTCCTGCAGACAATGCTCCCAAGGTATGTGAAGATATTAAGACCACAAGGGGCATGTTGGCGACAGTCACGTACCCCATTGGGCCGACTAGGCCTACCGGCATGGACTTTGATTTTTCGGCATTAATTCGCAACCCGAACATCGCAAAGTCTAGGTCGGCCGAGCAGTCATGTTCGGTCCAAGGGATGCCAGCCCCTACATAGTCAGTTGACTTTCTCCTCATGAATTCCATCACTGCGAGAAACAGCATGGGGAACAGAATACATCCTTGTCGGACACCTGTCTTGATGCCAAAAAAATCTGTTCAGCCCGTTTCGGTCTTAATGCAGTATGACTATCGAAAAAATAAAGATAAATATCTTTAAGTCAAGTCAAAGTCAAAGTCAGCTTTATTGTCAATTCTGCCACATGTTCAGCACATACAGAGAATTGAAATTATGTTACTCTCAGACCCTGGTGCATACAGATAACACACACACACAAAAAAAAGGTGACGAATGGCTCCGGTACATCATACAGCCTCAGGATGTGCCAAAGGGAGTTGCGGTGGATACTATCGAATGCTTTGGTGAAGTCGACAAAATTAAAGGATAGTTGGTTCCAATATTCGATACCTTGTTCGATGATGTTTCGGAGGGTGAAGATCTGGTCGCAGCATGATCATCCTGCACGAAAACCCGCTTGTTTTTCTCTGAGTCATTTGTCGAGGGCCACTCGGAGTCGACGGAGCAGGCTTGCGCACAACAACTTCCCAGGGACAGATAGTAATGTAATACCAATTTGCCAATTTGAGCAGCTTTTTAGACTCCCTTTCTCAAAGAACCGAACAATGACGCCTTTTTGTCACTCATCTGGGCACACATTAAGGAGAGCCATAAGATGTTCGACCATCACATCGCCTGCCACCTTGAGCATCTCCAGGGCGATCTCATCCAAACCGGCACTTTCCCCGAGTGCAACCTGTGGATCGCTGATTTTGTTTCTTCAGGAGGGATTTCGTCGTTGTCAACAACCAGATCTTCTTAAGCTATCTCCCAGTCGAAGTCGTATCGGGTCAGCGGGTCAGGCTGGTTTAGAACCTCTCGGAAGTTCGGTCTGGGAGGAGCTTTGAGAAACCGGGCAGTGATTTTTCGGTCTCATGCTGTTCTGGGAGGCACGAGTATAACACAGTCTTGCCATCTTTGACAAGGCTGCCAGTTTCATCTTTCCATCTGACTTCCCCAAGGCCCAGTATGTCGATTTGTTAATGGTCAAATTCCTTAAGGAGTTGCACTAATCGGCTTGCTTGAAATAACATCCGCACATTCCATGTTGCGATCAACATAGTTGAAGATCGATTTCTTCATTGGACGTTGAAACCCATTGCTGGTTTCCTCTGACGTCATCATATTGGGAAAAATCGATCGACCACTGGTCGGTGTATTAGTCGTAGAGATATTCTTTTGCCATCAATGTTTTACGGGGCTTTTACGCCCAATCCTCCTCCTTTTTCAGGGCTTGGGACCAGCACTGTCAGAGTTTCCTCTTCTTGATATAAGGAGTTCATATAACTCACAAATGGTCAAAATATATTTGGTTAATATTGTGTTTCTACATAAATGGCTCATTGCAACTTCTGACTAAAGATGCTGAAACAAGTCACATTTATAGAAACTATGCTGCAACGACATGGTCCACCCTGATGAACAACAGTGTGCACTATGCTGGTACATGGAGGTTAGTCAATTATTACAGAGGTGATTTGCATCTAGATGTCTTAAATGTACAGTAGCAAAAAACTGCCTGTTTAATCTGGAGGTCAGATAGAGAGTAGGAAGTGGCCACGAGTAATAAAATAATGACATTTTAGTGCAAGTGTCCTTCCCGAACATTGTAAGTGGACTTAAGGGATGAAAATAATATACAGAAGTCGAGAAAACACCCCTTTTAATACTTTTTATTGTAGCCAAAAAATAATTCCCTCTCAGTGGCATACTTATAAATGCTGTAGAAGTTTCAGGAACATTTTCCACGCAACAATTAAATCCTCCATTGAGTTGAGCCGATGCCTGACGGTCAGGTATCGCTGGAACTGAACTGATTGTGAATTATCTGCCATTGTGGTCAAAATCCCTGTGACACGGAGGTGAACCTCCCTCAACAACAGCATCCACACCAGAGGAGATCTCCATCCCTATGTTTTCACTCATCTCTCCCTCCTTCTCGCTGTCTGTTTTTCTTTTTCCGCTACGTTGTCAGACAGAAGGAAAGACAGGCCTGTTTTCTTTTTCAATATAGATCTGAAAGAAAAGGGATACGAACGAGGGAGAGCGAGCGAAGGAGAGAGCAAGATGTGACCCTAGAGAGGTACAGACGAGAAATCCCTGACACCTCCGTAAATCTGGACGTCCCGTGTCCACCCTCCACTGCAAGTGTGTGTGTGAGTGTGTGTGCCATGAGTGTCAACCAGCCGCAAGAGGAAAACATTCCTGTGTGGTTCTCACACAAATTCAGGAGGTTTGCTCTGAAAACAAGGCCTTTCCTCACTGCTTNTCTCCCCCCCCCCCCCCCCTCTCTCTCTCTCTCTCTCTCTCTCTCTCTCTCTCTCTCTGGCTTCAACTGTCCTCCACAGACTAGGCTGGTAGAGGTGAGGATGAAGGTTTTCATTGTGCTGCTGTTGATTCTGCATTAGGCCCGGTGTTTAGCTTTTATGATGAATATGTGCTTGAGTCTGTGCTGTTATTTTACAGTCTCTCTGGGTCTGGCTCGCCCTCGCTCATCTCTCTCTCACATACACACACGCACAAACACCTAGAGTTAGCCACATTAGCCTGATTTTTCACCCAAATGGAAATGTGTGCTGTCACATGGCCATCGCCCCTGACGATCTGCTGTCCAATCACTCACAAGCAGCCCGCCGGCCCCGCAAATAGGCCTGTCACTCTCCCCGTCGGCACGGTAAAGGATTGTCCATCATTAAAGGAAGGGAGGGGGGTGGAGGAAGGTCCAGAGGGTGATGAGCCCTCTGCCCCATCAGGTGTGTGGACACACACACATAAACACAAGTGTGTGTCCATGTAAGGTGTGTGTATCATATTATTTTGGTCATTTACTATAGTAATACCATGTTTTGTGGACATTTACTATAGTAATATCATGTTTATTTGGACATTTACCATTGGAATAATTTGTTTTGTGGACATGTACCATTGTATTACTTTGTGTTTTGCACTTTTACCATAATGGGATCATGTTTTTGGAGATGTACTTTGATAATACCATGTTTTTGAGCATGTACCATGGTATTGTTGTATTATTTCTTTTAAATTTACTGTGGTAACAATGTGTTTTTGGACCATTGTATTACCATGCTTTTCTGCAAATTTACTTTGGTAATACCATGTTTTTGAAATGTGGTAATACCATGGTATTCTTTGAATTAAATTGGGATTCCATGTAAATAACATGTTACAATAATATTGTAGTCATTCAGTACTGTAGTATATACCAAAGTGCCATGGTTTTACAATCTGATACCATCTCTGTACCATACCACCACAGTACTTTTCTAAGGGAAGTTCGCTTGCATGAAGTGTGTGTGTGTGTGTGTGTGTGTGTGAATGGTGGCCTTTGGTGATCGTAAATAAAAGAGCTGTAGTTGAGAAGGAGATAAGGCATTATGGCTATTTACACTGAATCACACTCACTATCCATCAACACACACACACATACAGATATGGGTGCGATCCAGTCGCGTCACTCTTATTTATGTGTGGAGCTCTCAGTAAGGCTACACTGGGGTGTTATACTCAATGGGGCCATCCGTTTCTCACTGTGTGTGTGGATGAGATGATGATGATGCATTTTGTTGTCAGGGAAACAATCAGCAAGGCCGGTCGTTACGGTAACGGGATCACCATGGATGCCTGCTCGGTAAATAACACCTCCATCGGCCCGCTTGTCGTCACAGAGACAAATGCCGGGCTTTTAATTAGGCTAATAAAATAGGAAGAAAGGGCTGACGGCTCGGAGTGGCTGTCAGTTACTGAAGATACATCACAACACACACACACTCGACCAAACCTCAGTGTGTTGTGCAATAACACGCACGCCAAACTATCTGGTGCGTATTGAAAACACACATTATATGTTAGATGTTACTAAGATTTTTTTAGACCCGCTTAAATGAAACAGTTCCTCCATTCTTTTCGTCTGTCACTTTTACTTTGGCTCCATCCCAATTTGCATACTATCATCCTAAATTGTATCCAGTTTTACAAAGCTTACAAATCATAGTATGTTGAAAATGGTATGCACACTATGCAATAGGTGCATTGTTGGCATATTATTTGCATTGGATTTTTGAAGCGTGAATGCTTTTTAGGCTAATATTTCCCACAATCCTTTGCTCTGCGTAAAGATGTTTGTGATGGTTATCTATCGACATTTTAAATAGAAGAGAAATGGCAAGGAGAGTGAGGCCAACGCTGGCACAGCAGTTTTTAAGTGTATGAACCTGAAAGTTAAGTATTAATAAATTTAAATGTAATGAATTTGGCTAATGCTCACATGCAAACGCAAACAATTTGTGACAAAGGCACTTAAGATGCAGTTTTTGGACAAAGTTTGTCCCAATATTAGCATGGTGTTGCATATGTCATACCCAAAAGTAGGTATTTCCCATAACCAATCAAGTACATAGAGTGTAAAGTCTGTAGTATTGGTATTTTAAACTTTTAACCCTGGGTAAACAATCCTAGGCTGTCTTTTTCCATTTTTATTCATGCTTCATCTTGGGTCAGTAATGAATCAAAGTTAAAGAGTTAAATCTCTTATTTGCATATTTATCAGCTCGATAACATTGATTGGACCAGTTGAGCACATAACCGGTTTTACAACTGTACAAAGCTCATGAATATTTAATGAAGCAGACTCTGAGCCAGTTTGTGATTGGTTGCTTAACAGCTCACTGCAACATTCCAGCACATTATCATTTCAGACTGTATTCTTTTTTGCCATTATAATTCTGTTCTGGAGCAGAGCTTTAAAACCAGTTTAAAACTACAAGTTTGAAATGTTGCATAATCTAGTCTGAAACTGGCCTTTATAAAGACGTTAAAAGCGCTTAAGAGGATTCAGCCTTTCTCTCTCTTTTACTCTCCGTTTTTCTCTCTCACACACAGACGTCTTGGAGGAGACGTGTAGTATTTCCAGACCCAAGTTTTTTCAGCTGCTTCACTCTAGACCTTCATTTACCAAAACTAATTGAAATAAAACTCTTTCCTCCTTCTGCTTATGTTCACAACACTTCACTTGTCACTATGAATGACCCAGTGTCTTTCTGCTGTGTTCGTCAAAAGCTACCCGGCTAAGTTATAATGTATGTCATCGGCTCGGGATATTTTTCGAGGACTAGAATATTTTAAAGGTGATAAAATAACAGTTACAGGTAATAATAGAGCCAGACGGGCTCCAGATGCCGCGGTGAGAGAAGCCACTTGGGTGAATTTCTCCAACGTCTTCCCTCAGTGTTCTACTTCATTTCCACAAAGTCAACTAAGGTGATGAATTCAACTCGAGAGGTAAAAAAATGATGTAGTATGGAACAAGGAATTGAGTTTTAAAGGGAAGAAACCAAGATGACTACATATAAAATGCATCTGACCTCAACATCTTGCATAGCCAACAATGACATTGTGGTTCATGCAGATCTTGTTCCATAAAACAACTTTAATGCTCTTAAACCACGAAAGCAGCATCAGAATAC
This sequence comes from Anabarilius grahami, assembly GCA_003731715.1. Taxonomy (NCBI): domain Eukaryota; kingdom Metazoa; phylum Chordata; class Actinopteri; order Cypriniformes; family Xenocyprididae; genus Anabarilius; species Anabarilius grahami. Next base: position 980,507 of record RJVU01042602.1, on the reverse strand, counting down.
AGGCCTTACTGCAGACAGCTAGAATGGGAACGTCTGTCATTTACAAAGTTATACTCCTGCACTCCTAACCACTTCAGAGTTTAATACTTTGGTTAAAATGGTCATTCTTTCAGCTACCAATATACTGAATTGTGTATCTGCATTATATTGGCCTGTTGCCCTGGAAGATTTGTATAAAAATAGTTTATTTGAATAAGCATCTAAAAATGACTTCTTTTTTTTTTTAAGTATGAAGATAGCGACTGCAGAATGGACATGTGTAGAGTTACTGTAGATGTATCGGCAGGATAAATGCAGTGAAAGAGAGAGGGAAGTGTTGTGATAAGTCGAAAGCAGAAGCAGGATGGCGTGTTGCCACTCGTGAGTTTCTTATAAAAGTTCTGATATTATGACGAATATTAGTGCAGGAATGGCTATGGTCCAAATCTCTTTCTTTCTCAGTCCTGCTGTACTAAGTCCCCCACAGCACACCGCAGATGCTGGAAAAGAAGTAGCGAGGGATCGTAAGAATGGAGGAGTGGAGCTGCCTAGTCCTGATAACAGCATCAGGCTTTAGGGCCGTAAACACATGGGCTGTTTGATGTGCTCTTATCGAGAAAACTTTAAACACTGAACCAGCCACTCCAGCCACATCAAATTCAGCCATTAATCTACACTTTTATTAAATTATAAGTTTTGAGGCGAAAACATGGGGGAGAGGTGGCGTGCGTATATTCAGACGCTAATCAAAACCCCTAATGGCTGTTAGGCATTAAATGGTTGCTTTTTTCTATTTTTATTTGATGATTGTTTTTCCTCTCTTCACACACATTAAAGCAATCACACACGCTTGGGACGTGCATATACTCTCTCCAATGGTTCTTGATTGAATTTTAAGAGCTCTGTACTGTGGTATTAAAGCAAGACCAGATAGAGTGTGTTTGCAAGGCTCAAAGTCTAATCATAAAGTGATCAGAAACTTGATAACGCCCAACATCATAAAGCAGCTGATTGTTCCAAACTCATATGACTTTATTTATTCTGTAGGCACAAA
>RJVU01042602.1:949436-979411 GCA_003731715.1 Anabarilius grahami | reverse complement strand
TTTTTCTTTTTCTTTTTCTTTTCGGGAATACTGTGATGTAAACTTAAAGAGATCAGTTGAAGTTTTTTTTTGTTTTATTGTATAATTTATTATTATTATTATTATCATTATTATTGTTGTTTTAATTTATAATTTAAATTATCATTATTATTTACCTTTTTTAATTTTTATTTAATTATTGCTCTTAGTGCTTGCAACTTATTTTCATTTATTTATTTATGAGGGCTGCCCCCAAATTGTCGATGATTATTAGTTGACTAGAAGAGGCTTCTTTTTTTATTATTATTTAAAACATTAAAACATTATTAATGTTGTAAAGATATTTATAAGGATAAAAAAATGCACTGGAAAGTCAATTTAGGGGGCAAATATTGTCCCTTGATGGAAAAGGCACAGTCTGTGGAAAAGAGGGGTTACCCAGAAGGATGGTAAATGCCTCAGGGGGCACTCCGTTCTAAAAAGTTTGGGAACCACTGACCTAGATAAATGTGCGCAAATGTTTGTGCAGAGTGTGGAAGCTAAAGTATATAGAGCTTACTGCAATGGAGGCGCCGGCGCGATCACTTTTTTCTGATAAAAGCGGAAACAATTTAAAATCATTTTTGGTCATACAGATAAGAGTAATGCATCATTCGNTTTTTTTATTATTATTTAAAACATTAAAACATTATTAATGTTGTAAAGATATTTATAAGGATAAAAAAATGCACTGGAAAGTCAATTTAGGGGGCAAATATTGTCCCTTAATGGAAAAGGCACAGTCTGTGGAAAAGAGGGGTTACCCAGAAGGATGGTAAATGCCTCAGGGGGCACTCCGTTCTAAAAAGTTTGGGAACCACTGACCTAGATAAATGTGCGCAAATGTTTGTGCAGAGTGTGGAAGCTAAAGTATATAGAGCTTACTGCAATGGAGGCGCCGGCGCGATCACTTTTTTCTGATAAAAGCGGAAACAATTTAAAATCATTTTTGGTCATACAGATAAGAGTAATGCATCGTTTGAAACTTTTATTTGTGTAAACTCACAATAACAAGAAAACGTTGTGCCTTTGTAAAATAAAGAAAACAAACATGATGCGCTTTCTGCCATCTCGGGCTCCGTGAACTTGAGCGAGTCACAAAAATGAACCAAAACTCAGCGTATGGCTACTTGCCTCACAGACATGAGAAATATATATACAGGGCTGTGTTATCCTAATGGGCTACATGGGCTGCAGCCTAGGGCCCCGGACATTGGGGGGCCCCCGAGACAATTCTCTTTTGCGTTTTAAAACGCATCGTTGTTGTCACACACCCAAATCAAGAGTCACAGGCGCAGCGGACACGCAATCAGGAATACAACCAGGACAGTGGCGTAGCGTCTGGGTATGCAGGTTATGCACGTGCATATGGGCCCGGGCGGATTGGGGGGCCCGCTATTACGGGCTTAACCCCAAAGTTTACTTTCATTTTAATTTTTATTTTTAAAGTTTAATTTTTGTCATCAGGAGGGTTTGCGGACGTCCGCACTCCCCGTCCGCGTGCCACCCAATTTTTGTGATGGCACGAACAGTGTGTGTACTGTGCAACAGCCCATGCAAGAGTGAATTGGGTGCTTGAAAACAAAAGTCCACTAGATGGTGCGCAGCGCAGTGCACACGCCGAACGTGTCTTTCCGCAGCCAAATACTTTCAAAGGCTCGCACGCGCGTGCGTCTGCGCGCGAGACAGAAGCCGTGTACATGTGTTCATAAACATGAAGTACAATAGAAATAATGTTGTCAATAACTTGCTATAGCCTATGTTAAATGTACTAAAAATCATTAAGAAGCTGAATAAATGGACAAATAAAGGGTTCATGCCATGTCTTAACGATGATCTATTGTATATGACCGTCATTTATTAATGCGTTTTTAAAGTCATCTCTGCGTTCGTTAGCCCAGGGCCCCGCAAAGGCTTAACACGGCACTGTATCTATAGAAAGCTTGAAATGTCTACTTTTAAACAAACCAAATCGAAAAGCAATACTCTCTGCTTATGCAATCCGTGTGAAAGTTGCATTTCTCTCTATTGGCGCGTATATATTTGAATATATATTTAAGTAATTCAATTAATATAAACGTACAATTAGTCGACTATTCCCTTAAATGAACGACTTATAGTCGACTAGAAAAATCTTTAGTCGGGGGCAGCCATAATATATATATATATATATATATATATTGCTTTACAATTTTACCAGTGAAGAACTTTGAGGTCCCAGGTTTGGCCAGATTCATATTCCAAGTCTTCTGAAGCCTTATGACAGCTATTCATTTAGAAAAGATGGAAATTAAGGTTGTTTTTCAGTTTTCTGTAAACTGTTCCTTTAATGAAAGTGAGAGAGAGACTTCTTTTACATTCTCACAATAAAAACAGGTTGGTATGGGGTCATGTGAGGGTCATGAACTCGTGGTGGCACTGTTTAACTCGTGTGCAGAATTCCTAAGTGATGTTACATTATTAATAATATGAATATTGTCACTAAAATTTTACTTTTATTTTACTAACAACAGAATTATCACATTGTAATCTCGCATGTCATATCTATGTAAATTTCAATAAATTAGAAGAATATTTTTGCAGTCATTGAGATAGACGTTATTGTAGTGTGAATAGGGATGCTCTGTATGTTTGTATTATTTCACTGTCCGTGTAACAGCGCCTCTTTAGCATCTCTTTGACCTTTGACCTTTAACCCCACCAAAACGGGCTGCACAGTCTGAAGCCACTGCCATGACAACAAACCAGGGTCATGACTGGGTCGTTGTGGCCAGCGTACAGTAGCAGGGAACGTCTCTCCTTGACAGACTCCCACATAAACACGCTCTTTACACTTTCAATACACCGACACTTGAATCCCGCAGTAATGATGATTCCTATTATTTCGTCTGCTCTCATAAATAATCAAAGCATCCAAAGAACCCTTCGTCCCCCCGTTCCTCTTCTCTTGTCTCTTGTTCTGTCTCTTTTGTTAGTGAGGTGCGAGAGATAAATCAGATGGTGTTAAAGAGCGCATGAGGAGAGAGATTTAGTGCTGGAGACATTCTCGCTCCTCTTAGACGCTCTGCGCACAGCGGAGGGAGTTCATTAAAGTCTCCGCATGGAGATGGGCTTAATGCTGGATTTACCACTGACAGGTCAATACATCCACACACACCCATTATCTCTGAAGAGGGCTAAAGAAGCGATTGTGCCTAGGCCTCATTGCTCCCGGATGGTGAGAAAGAGGACATCAGTGCAATATGATGCACCTGTTATGTTTGAATGAAAGACAGAGAGAACTTGGTTTATTTTGTGGTGTGTAAAGAGCTTTTGAAATGTCTCAGTAGGACTTCGGGATTTCAGTGTAGTGGTGTAGTGTCAGAGGATGACTTCATTAAAATATGATGGGGTCAGTGTCCTCTTTTAAAGGCACGTTTAAGTGTTATCTGTATGTGTGAGTGCATTTCTAATCTAGCCATGCTTTTTGAGGACATCATAATTAGGGGGAAAGGGTTAATGGAAAGTTTAATTAATTAATTTTTATTGATTTCCATTTAATTGTTTAATTTAATTAATAGGATTATTATTAATAGGGTAGTGAAGAAAGTGTTAAAATGCACAATATAAATAAAACATTATACACTCTAAAAATGCTGGGTTAAAAACAACCCAAGTTGGGTTGAAAAGTGACAAACCCTGCAGTTGGGTTAAATGTTTGCCCAGCCTGCTGGGTAGTTTTATTTAACTAAATTATTGTTTAAAAATTACTCTATTGCTTGCTTAAAAGTAAAATATGCAAAAAAAATAAAAATAAATAAACATTTATTAATAAATTTAATTAATAATAATTGAACAATAAACATATATTAAATTAAAACTGGTTAATTTTAAGCTAGCCATATAGTCATTTTAAACAATAGTTGGGTTAAATAAAACTGACCAGCGTTGGACGTTATAACAACCCAATTGCTGTGTCTTTCCATTTTCAACCCAACTTCAGTTGTTTTTAGCATTTAGCATTTTTTAGAATGTATATTATATTACATTGTATAATATTATATATTTTATTATAATATATTTTATTTTAAATTAATAATAACATTAATAGTTAAGTCACATTTAGTTTTGAACAGTATGAACAAGTGAAAAAAAATTACTTTTTTTTAGTAAATATCGGTAGTTTATTGTGTACAATTCACCAGTATAGATTATTCTAAAAGACAAAATGTTTTTATATTTATACAACTGTACTTAGTAACTCTGTATTCTGTATGTATTTTCTCCTGATGTAACCAAGACAAAGTATGTGAGAAAAACTATTAATATTAAAGCTGCAGTGCGTAAGTTTTGCCTCTTTGTCGCCATCTCTGTTTGAAACCTGCAACTGCAGTTATTTGTGGAATTATCGTTTTTACGTGGGTTGTACATCGGCACAGCTCACAAGAATCGAATGTTTGCTGTCAGTCTCTACATCGGTGTGCATACTGTACTTCGGAATCACAGATTCTACGTCTTGAAGGATGACCAAAATAAAAATTTTCACTGGAAAATGTCATTTGAACAAGTAAGTAATAAATCTGCCACTTTTGTTCTGACCAACTGAGAAAAAATGCATTACAATGGTGATTAAATCTAACGATCGCTTAGTACGGATCACGTCAAAACATGCCAATTATTATTATTGTTACTTTGTTCTCAAATTTTTTATGTTACCAACATCAGCATTGCGTGACTATGTGTATTTAGTGTGTATTAGTGTTACTTGTAGATTTCAATTTCTGTACAGTCCAATCTCTAATGTTAATTTGTCATACTATACAATCCACCATCAAAATGATAAGTTTAATAATTGAAGCTGCTGTGAGAAAAGGCTATAAATGATCCGCCACCTGCAGCATCTTTACATGCGATATAGCCTATTAGCTGGAACTCTAAAATTATTACAAGCTTACCATTGTGAATCAAGCTAAGGTAAAAAGGTAGTTTTGAACATTGGCTAATTACGTACTTGCTCACAAATTTATTTTGGATCATTTTTAACCAAAAAAAAAAGTTACAGACTACAGCTTTAAATATTCAAATGTTGAAGTCCTGCCCCATATTCCTGAAGTTTCTGCTACATATTCCATTATACCTCAAATATGTCAGATTTCAGAAGTTAAATGTTGACTTTGCACATTATGGATGTTAAGTAAGATGTGAAATTATGAGAATCTATAGCAGAACACACATGAAGGGCATAAAAAAATGAAGGCATCATTAAATAGTGAAGCTGTTTATACGGCCAGTGTGGGTGTGTGTTTTATAAGGTCACTCATAGGTTACATTTTATGCAGCATTCAGCTTTGAGGTTTCCTCATGTCTGAATAACACCACCAGCCTGGCAAACACACTCACACACACTCTTCTACTGGGACTCCCAGTGTGGTTGGGCTTCATCCAGCTCTCTTCATTCCAACTTACCATTCCCGTCAAACGTACAGCGTTCCCGGGAACATCAGCCCTGAGGGAGACCCTCACACACACACACACACACACACTGAGAGAGCTGAGTGAGTCACTCCTTTTACAAATGCAGCATTTATGACTCTGGCTGAAACTCTTGACCATAAGAATGTAGTGTGTGTGTGTGAATGAAAGTTTAAAGACAGTATAAAGTTGTGTAAATCACAAATCAAAGTCTCTGAGATTGCAAGTCAGACACGAGAAGAAAAAATAATAGGACCGATTCATTCTGCTCAATTTATGTGGATGATTCATAGCTTCATAAATTATTGAATTAATACCAATAAGTTCATAAATATTATGCTAGTTCATTGCTCAGAGTCATTAATAAAATGCACACACCCCCTTTATAGCAGCTGTCCTGTCGTGTTTATGTGTATCCTGTCCATGTGTTTGTTTATTATTTAAAAAGACTGCAAATGAATAATTCGAATCAATGTCTTCTTTATTCTTTTCTATGATCGGATGAGGATGTTGTGTATCGTGTGTGTGTGTGTTTGTGTGTGTGTGAGTATTGGAATGCTCCGTCTCGCACGTGAGAGTGTTTTGCTGTCGGCATGTTGCTCAAGGCTTTGATAATCGAGGCCCTCATTAAGCTTGTTAGCGCTCTGCTGTATGAGTGGATCTCAGCGCTTAATTACAGCTCGTTAGGAGAATGCCAGTCAGATGGATGACTCGGTGTGACATCTGAGCTGACAGGAGATCTGCTGCCCAGCATCACTCAACACATCCAGACACGCACATTCAGTACTTAACATCACTTAACACTCCCAGATCTGAGGCAAAGTTTTATGGCATCATAGATGTGCTTCAAAAGGTACACAATTATTAATTATGCTATCTTTAAAGTAACTTGATTTGGCCAAATACTAAGGCAACATCATGCAACATCATTCAGCATCATGTGTGTGTTTGTGTGTGTACAAGGGGTAGGTAATATGACCATAATATGATACATTTTATAATTGTATAAGTTATATTTGTTAGGCTATATAAAAAGAACAAAGAAGCAAATTAGCAAATTACAAATACAATAGTAAATTAAATAGCCTAAACTCTTTTTTTTTCAGATACAGTAGGTTTATTTAACATTTATTTACCATCTTTTGTTGTTTGATTAACATTAATGACAGACACGTATTTAATTGGGCTGCTGAATGCATGTATGTAATATACTGACACATATCCAGTTTTTACCCACCTGTTTACGTAAACTTAAGCCATAACCGACTGTATTCATGCGAGATAATCCACATGATGGACATTTTGACATCTGTGTGTGCGTGTATTTGACTATTCAGGTGCAAGGAGATCTGATCGCGCGCGCGACAGAGAGCTTCCGTCGTGTGTCATTCAACGCGATTCTGCCGATCCTGCCTTCACTAACTGCAAGTTAATCGATAACGAATTGTGATCGGATTGTAATTTTGTGCTACGACGAGCTTGGCTACCTTTGATAATGCTGTAGGCTGAAATTATATTCAACCCGCCAAAGTGGTTAGTGGGAGTGGCTGTCTTACCCGCCACAGCTGAAATCTACCCGCATTTGGCGGATTGGCGGGTGTTAATGTCAAGCCCTGCTTATGACGTAATGAAGCCTCGTTTACTGAAATCACGTGACTTTGGCGCTCCAAAACACTGATTCGAAACAAATGATTCGTAAAGCTTCGAAGCTTCATGAAGCAGTGTTTTGAAATCACCCATCACTAGATATTGTTGAATAAAGTCGCTATTTTGTTATTTTAGATCAAAAATATCTTAATTTGTGTTTCGAAGATGAACGAAGGTCTTACAGGTGTGGAACGACATGAGGGTGAGTAATTAATGACAGAATTTTCATTTCTGGGTGAACTAACCCTTTAAAAAAGAGGGTTCCACGCAACTATATCGAGTAATTTGTACAAATAACAAGTTGTGTGAACAAAATAAATTCAAGTAAAGCTGACAAAATTTCTTTGAGTAATTACAAATCATTTGAATTTGTCACTGTTACATAATATTTATATGTGCAGTTTACTTAATAATGTTACGTTAAATTTGTAAAAGTTTATTACGTAAGGTGAAGACATTTATTGACTTAATTTACCTTATTAAAGGGTTAGTTCACTCAAAAATAAAAAAATTCTGCCAAAATGACTCACCCTTTACACCCGTAAGACCTTCGTTCATCTTCAGAACACAAATTAAGGTATTTTTCAAAAAATCCGATGGACTCTTAACGTTGACACATCTTCCTTGTTAAATGAACATTAGTTTACAGTACATCAAAAAAGAAAAAATAAACCAAATACAACTCTATTTTGTAATTTTACATTAACAATGTATTGTAATAAATGTTCTATTTATCAAAACCAAGCCAATCTCATCAAGTCAGTGTTTTAAGCATTTCTACATTCATTCCAAAATAATAACTAAAGGCAATAATAATTTAAACAATATATTTATTTGTGTATTGATGTTTTTTTTCTTTTTTAATAGTCAACTTAGGCTGTTTTGGATCATCAGTAATGCTCCGTAAACACCGTCTGTCACAGACAGGAAGATTTATTTTTAATTTTACCAAGCTGATTGCACTAAAAACCCCAGCAGTCATCATGTTTTCAGGCCATTTCAAGTTTGATTTTGACGTGACATAAAGCGGTGATATCTAACTGTGATCTGTTTACTTACTTTTCAATTAGTCTTCCCATTGACACCATCATTTGTTCATTCAAACTGACGCGCGGAATGTGCACGTCAACAAGAGGCGGGATTTATCGCACAAACCAATCCTATCCAATCATAACCAATTACATCCAATCATAGCGCGATGGAGACATTACCTCCTCTCACGTGACTTTCCCCCATTCATTCTCAATTACCCCCCACAAAACCCACCTCACGCCGGGGGTCTGATGATTTTCTATGGTTTTCTATGAGAGCAAAGGGAGGCATGACTCCTGCTGTAACTTTACCTGCGGGTGTCGCTGTTGGCCAGTGTTCCTTAAGAAATACGAGTGACTTGCGCTCTTTTTAATGTCATAATTTGTAATATTTGTGTTGTTTTATATGTAATATGGATTATTTTCTCATCCTATTTTTTTTGAGGAGGCACTGCCTCCCTTGCCTCCTCGGAGGAAACGCCCCTGGGCCAAAACTACCTCAACATACACATGCACACACACATTTACTACTTAACATCATTTAACACAGCCAAATCTGCTAGTGCTTTACATCATTTAACAAGCACACACATTATCTATGTCAGTAACTTTGCATGAAAGTCATTTTTCTATGGTATTTTACTACTGTATTGAACGTGTGTGTGTGTGTGTGTGTGTGTGTGCGTGCAGATGTTCAATGATCATATGGTTTTCATCACATTACATTTTAAACAGTAGTTCAGTTCTGCTGTCTCTCTCTCTTTGGCTTTTTATTGTTATTTCTTTATTCTCAAACTTTCTGATCAGTTTTCCCCCCAGAACCTCACTCTTTGTTCTTTTCTCCTCCCTCCTTTTTTCTTTCTTCTGGCCCTCATCTTTGAATCTGGATGGTTTATAGTGTCTGTGTGCCAGTCCTCCATTCAATGTCTCTTTCTCTCTCTCTTCTAATCACAATGTCATGTTTTCAAACTGGCTAAATGGATCCCTGACTCCTCTTTGTTTTCAGCCTCAAATATTTACAGCGGGAGTTATCTAAGAGTGTGTGCCAGAGTCTGCGAGCCAAAAGAGTATGTGTGTGTGTGTGTGTGTGTGTGTGTGTGTGTGTATGCAGCAGCAGCAGTGGTGTATGGTGTTCTGGGAGCTTAATTGAGATCTCAACGTGACAGCTCTAAACACTCATAAATTACAATGTGTTGGCCAGACAGGCCTAGCTATAGTGCTCTCACAGTCTGTGTGTGTGAGAGTTTGTGTTTTAAAAAATACACTGACCAAACCTCCATCTCAATAACTCCTCCTACCACGCATGCTAATGTCTGTCTCACCACCAAAAGCTCCGCCCCCACATAGGTACATAGTCTTCCTTTGAAGTTTTTAGCTGTATATACTTTGTATATGGTTATTTGGAATTTCAAGCTCCTGAAAATCTGAGGGTCTTTTTTACATTTAAACCTGTAAATAAAGTTTTATGGTTTAATTTTAAGATTTAATTGCACTATTTCTAGGCCAGTAATCAAAAAAATCTAAAATTTTGTTAGATTTGTTTTATGTTATATTTATTATGTTCCTTTATTTAATTTTTAGTTTTGTGTGCGTGTATATTTATATATATTTGATTTGATCAAAATACAGCAAAAACAGCATTATTGTAAAATATTATTCCATTTTAACCCTTTGACGCGTATGATCACACCGGTGTGATTAGTACGTTCAGAGCATCACGTGATCAACTGTCAAATTCAAATGTGCGTGCGCGCTTTGGCTGGCGCTAAACCAGATACGGACCGAGCAGCACTTTTCATATATCACATATATGCAGTGTTTTCAACCAAATAATGTTTATTTTAGGTTTCAGACATTTAAATACACATGAGTACTAACAAAACAATATATCTAGAGTTTGTAAAATACACACTGATGTCTATAGAAGCGGAAATAACAACCCTTTCCATAATAATTAGATGACACGTTTTATTCATATCAGATACACACTGTGAAAGTAACTTAAAAGTTTACTCTATTCTTCCCCAGTTCACCGACTCACTTACTTTCATGTATTTCGTGAGAAGTGGACGAATTCACTTGAAAACTAACATGACGGCGCCCATCGCGCATGTAGCTCATCTAACGCGATCATTATAAAGGTGTTTACAGCAAAACACATCCATTTGCGCATATTTGACAATCGGAATATCAGATATTTCATGCTATAGTTAACAAATTTGTGAATATTTTGAATAAAGAAGGGAAAACAAAATAAAAGCAGATCATCAGTCATACAGCGCTGTGCTGTGTCACATGACAAGCAATGACGCGTCACCATGGAAACAATAAAGTGATACGTTCTAAATAACGGTCGCCTTAAAAAAACTCACGCTGGGGAGTCGGCCAGAATATTTTAAATTTACATGCGAAATGGTTTTAAAATAACTGTTTTCTATTTTAATATATTTTAAAATGTAATTCATTCCTGTGATCAAAGCTGAATTTTCAGCATCATTACTCCAGTCTTCAGTGTCACACGATCCTTCAGAAATCATTCTAATGTGATGATTTGCTGCTCAAGAAATGTTTTTCTTATAATTTTCAATAGTGAAAACAGTTGTGATGTTTAATATTTTTGTGGAAAACATGATTTTTTTCAGGATTTTTTGATTAATTGAAAGTTCAAAAGAACAGCATTTATTTGAAATATGAATCTTTATATATGTCTTTACTGTCACTTTTAATGAATTTAATGTATCCTTGGTAAATAAAAGTTATAATAGGTTCCAATGTTCTGTGTTAAAATAAAGGATGCATTTGTTGGAAATGTCCATGAACTTAATGGATAATGTCCTGGAAAAAAAACAAAAAACGGCTGTACGTTTTTCTACAGATTTTTTCCTTACACTGTATAAACTAACACAAATGTACAAACACTGTGCACACTTGTATGTGTGTCAGCAAAGCTGAGTTGTGTGTTTAATTTTAGAAGCAGTAACGAGAATGATGTCATCAGTCCGTGCTTCTGAAAACAATCTGGAAATCTGGAAAATGTCAATCTCTGTCTCTGTACATGTGTTTGTTAAAGTGGGTAGTGCTTCTTAACTACCCTCCACACATGAAACACACATGGTACACAGACAGAAACACAGCCAAACATGGAAAGCTTCATACACACCTCATCACGGCAGCCGCGACACCTCTCCTGAAACCTGCAAAAAACCTCACCCACATTCTTAAACCTATTAAAATTCAACAGTTCTGTTCTTTCTTTTTTAGTCGCATATCTTGTTTCAATGGCTTTTTGTCCTTGTAACTTTAACCTAAACGTTTCATCAGTGTTAGCCTGTTAGCGCTAACCTAAGCTATCTGACTTCTTATTAGCATATATTAATCAATTACCACTGATTATTCCTGACTTTCCAAGAAGTCCTCCACTGAAGCGGTAATCCGCGGCGAGAGAAAGCATAGAGAAGACAGCACTACAAAGTGAGCGCTGATGCGTTGGGCGGTAGCTATGTCCTTGTTACGTATGTTAATGCGCTAATATAACTCGCGGGAACAGGAAGCCAGCGCTTTATACATTTCTAATTAAGATAACGAGGAAAGATGTAGTGGCCATGTCATTTCAGATTAATTCACTTATAGAATAGATTAATCTCATGCTCAAAGGCAAAGATTGAGACTGAAGATGATTCTAGAAGATTAGAGCTGTCACGTACATGCTAATGCACATCAAGTAATTGTGTGATAGATAGCAGAAGGTTCTGTCATCCATCACGCTATCATATTACATGACAATCCCTTACAAATAGGCCTGTTACCGTGGATAATCATAGATTGTGGTAAGTGCAAAAATGAAGTGCTAAATTCATTTGGAGCACCACTGAAATTAAGAGAATGACAGAAAGACTGTTGGAAAGAGATCTCATGTCACATTATTGTGATTTTTACACTTGTAACTATGGTAGTACAATGAAACATTTCTTAAAAAGAAAAAGTTATCTTTATATATAAAGATATTAAAATAATATATGTTAATTAATTATATAGCCTATGTAATTAATATAAATTATAGAAGGATAATTAATGTGTATTGTATGTGCACTGTAAAAAAAATCACAAAAAATAGTAATTTTGTCAAAAAAATACTGTAAAAATGTTTACAACTTGTAAATTTTACAGTATAATACTGTAATATACAAACAAAGTGTAGAAAGTGTAAAACTCTCGCAGTTTGAAATGCTTACGCTATGTCCTACGCGATGTCAGTTACGTTTTTTTTTGTAATTTAACACGTCAGAAGGCCTTTATTAACCCCGTCGGAGCCGTGTGGAGTACATTTATTATGGATGGATGCACTTTCTTGAGCTTCAAACTCGTTGGTCTCATTCACTGCCATTATAAAGCTTGGATGCATCAGGATATTTATTAATATAACTCAGACACCTAGGATGGCTTGAGGGTGAGTAAAGCTTGGGGTAATTTGCATTTTAAAGTGAACTAATCCTTTAATAATTAATAAATCCTTTAATAATTTAAAAAAACGTTTTTTTCATTACCTAAAAAAGTTGCTTTTTTGGAGATACAAGGTTTCTACTCGACAGCGACGATTTAAATATATATAATTATATATTGACTGATTACTTTATTTACTTAATACCAAGTTAGTTAAGAGATAAACAGCTAGAGAAGAATCCATGGAAACTTTTTTTGCACACAGATGAATATTACCTGACATAAACACACATGAAACCATATAATATGTATTTACACTCACATATGCTTCTTTACCTATTACACACACACACACACACACAATCACACGCATATGTTCAGCCACTCAGTCTCTCTCTCTCTCACACACACACACTCAGTCTCTCAGACTGCTGCCCCGGGGCAGGCAGTGTAATGGGATCCTGAGTGTTATTTTTTGCAGAATAAAATAAATCCCACTAATTAGCATGTTAAAGTGATTGATGGGATCGCAGGGCCGTCTGTGAGCGGGCCGCTCCGCTTCGCGAGAACAAGAAGGGGGAGAAAAAAGGGAAAAAGCCAGAGAAAAAAGGTTTAGGAATGAAAAGAAAACTAAATGAGTGACTAGTAATGGGAGAAAATAACACAGAAAGGAAATACAAAGAGGAAATATACTGACAGAGAGTAAGAGAGAGGTTATCTGAGAAAGAGAAAAAGATCTTTTTTCTAATCTCCACAGTTCTTCTCTTTCTCAGCTTTGCTGTCTTTGTAAACGCATCTGACTATGAAACGCAGAATGGAAGGAGAAAACTAGTCGTGTACAAGTAGAATGGGTTTAATGAAGGGAGAACGGGAGAGTTTGGGAATCTGATACGGTAACTTGATCGAGTTTGTCATCTGTATGTGTGTTTGTACATGCACCTGTGTTTAAAGTGTCCAGATTAGAGCTGACCCTCAAAAAGGACTGCGATTCCCTCTCACATTAACACACGGCTCACGTTTCTCTGCTGCCTTTATGCTGAAGGTGTTAAGCTGTGTTTAAAAAGCACATATCCACTTTCTGAGCTCAGTCTCACACACACACGTTTTTTATCTTTCTACACCTGTGTTGTGTTTTTACACATTTGTACTGTAATTTAATTCTCTCCTCCGCCTTTTCCTCCTGGTCTTTCTCCCGTTAAACGTCTCTCTTGAGTATTTAAAGAGATAGTTCAACTAAAAATGAAAATTCTTTCACTGTTTACTCGCCATCATTTCAGTCCTAACCTTTTTTTTGTAATGTAAGTCAATGGGGACCTGGACTGTCAGACTCCAAATTTGTCAAAAAAATGTTTAATTGTTTGTCTATTTGACTTGTTTGCCATATTAAAATTGTTTCTGAAGTTGTACAATTGTTTTTGTGGGGAACAGAATGAAATTGATGGAAGACATTGTTGATTCTCTCATATCTTATGACTAGACATCATTAATATCAATAGCTGATTTTTTTGTGAATAATGTTTTAAATTTTGTTCTGTTTCTCGAACAAAAATATTGTTTTGCTTCTGAAGACATGTAATATAGCAAACTAGTCTAATGGGTTCCTTTAATGATACTTTCATGGTGCTTTTTTGCCATTTTGGAGCTTGACAGGCCTAGTCCCAATTCACTTTCATTATATGAAAGAAAGGCTAAGGTATTTTTTTTATCATCTTTTATGTTCTTCGGAACAATGGAAGTCATATAGTTTTGGATTGACATGAGGGTGGGTAAATGATGAGAGAATTTTCATTTTTGGGTAAACTGTCCCTTTAAAACTGATGCCCAACAGTAGCAGCTGAAAAGACATGAAGCAGACCAGGGATGGGAAAAGAGAGAGAGAGATAAAAGGGGCAATAAAGAAGAGAATAGAGCAGATGAAAGGATAGATTAGGTCAAAGGTCAAGTGCATTCCATCAGCGCCCACTTGACTTATTGAGACACAACAATAAGCCAAATCACTGAGAACACACACACACTCACAACCCTCAGCGCAAATTGATTCTCGACTATATGAACAGCTTGGAAGAGCCCTGCAAACCTTCTTTCTCTCTCTCTCTCTCTCTCTCTCTCTCTCTCTCTCTCTTGTCATTTCTATAAACAGTCTGAAGGTAGGGAGCTAATGCTCTGTTTTTCTTTTCTTTTCAAATCTTCTTTTTGCATGTTGCTGCAATAAAGTATTTTGGCAGAAAACATATTTATCATGGTAGGTTTTTCTGTGGGATGTCATTTTCAACTTTTCGTATTTTAATTTTAAACCATATATATATGTATATATATATGTGTTTGTGTATATATTCAGATATTAGATATAATTTTTTATTTTTTTTTACTAGTGGGTGCAGGACACTATAGTTCATTTATGTAAGTGAGGATAGCAAAATAAAGTAAACTGTGACATATTATACCCAAAAATTCTTCATACAGTGAAATTGATAAATAAAAATTTGGAACCAAATATTTTATTACCATTTTTTTTTTTAACTGTAGTGAATAAACTAATAATGAATGAAATGTTCAAGGTGTCTGAATACATTTTGGTTTGACTGTATATGGGTCAATGACGTGACAGGTCATTTTTTTTGTCCAAAGGCCTTAATAATAATAAAAAAACAAAACAAAGATATGACATCCAAAGTATGTAAGGTAGTATCTTTTATTGAATCCAAAAAGTTTTCATTATATTTTTGCTACATATAAAGGTATTTTAAAGTTTTTGAAGTGTCAAAAGGTCATTCGGTTTAACCGTCCAAAGGCCAATAAAGCCATCTTAAAATGTAATAAATGTATATATTTTTTATTCTGGCATGACTTTATAACATCATATATCAACATGGTCCAAAATGGTATTAAAATTATGTGTAGAAGTCGTTTCTTTATTATGAGAAAGAATGTCCGGAAAAATTAATTTCATTGATGTCATTCGGAGTAACCAATATAAAGGGACCATTTTGGATCGAGTCATGCGGTCAGTATCATGTGACGTCATTCAGACACCTGCAAAGGACCATATGGTCATGAAGCAAAGTAACTAACTCTCTTTTAACTGTTTGAAAAATTCATGTTTTCACTTGTTCATACACATGCCCCGAAACATCAGGTCATTCGGTACAACCACTATAAAATATGGAAAATGTTGTAATATTTTGAAAACATGTACTAAATATAAAATGTTTGATTGTCCTTTTGCTAGCTAGATATCAGCCTGTTAGCATTGTTTGAAAATATCGTCGTTTGGTATAACCAAAAGTGTCATTTTGTAAAAACAAAATTTCGGTTAAACCGAATCACTTTTTTGGTGACAAATTTTGTCCATCTTGTAAAAAATGACAAAAGCGGTGTTAATTGATTATAAACTAAAACCATTAAAAACATTTTTTAACTTTTTATTTCAGCAACATTTCTAATTTAATTAAACTTGATATACTAAAATAACGAAAACTGAAATAAAAAAAATAATAAAAACGATATGAAGACTTCAGTTGCAAAAGCCTCTAAGTGCCGTCTGAAATTTTCTTCTAAAATGAGCATTTTTATCAAGCTTGTATGTTTAGGTTCAGTAATTTCACTTTAATGGCAATTAATAGGTCCTTCTCATTGCCATTAAGGTGAAATAACTGAACATAAACATACAAGCTTGATAAAAATGCTCATTTTATAAAAAAATTCCAGATGGCACTTAGAGGCATTTGCATCTGAAGTCTTCATATAGACACATTAAAACACTGAAAACTAATAAAAATGACCAAAACAAATTTACAATTAAAATTAAAACAGAAAATATAAATCATAAATATATTTTATTAAATATTTTATTATTTTATTTCTGTTCAAATCCACAAATCCATACAAACCTGTATCTTTCTTTTTGTCATCATCATCTCTCTCTCACACACACACACTCTCTCTCTCTCTCTTTCTTGATTAAACAGTCAGATGGCAGGAGGCTCATCCTTCTTTCTTTTCAAACACCATTTTCTTATTTGCATTGATGCTGGGTTACTGCAAAAGGCCAGAGAGAGTGAGTCAATGGAACTCATCCAGACACACACACACACAAACACTGAGTTTCCCCTTGGGTCCAAGCACACTTAGAGACCTCACAAATCCAGCGTCACTGACAACGGTTAGGTCAGCCTAGATAAAGAGGATCCATTAGGGCCTGAGAGAGAGAGCGAGGGAGGGTAGATGAATAGAGAGAGAGAGAAGTGTCAGCATGCTCATAACTCTAAGAGAGAAAGTTTTGTTGTTGGGGTCCACATCACATGTGTTTTAATTAACTAGTGTCATTAACGATCTCATTTGCATAGACAACACATTTGGATAGAGTCGGTCTCAAGGGTCCTTTAAGTCATGCTGTACATTAGCCCTCTCTCTCATTCAAGTTACAAATAGCTTTATTGGCATGGTAAAAAAACCACAAAAAAAAACATTATATATAGCCTACAGTATACATACACATTTTCACACATATAGACACAATATGATGATAATTACTAGAAAAGAATTTGTTTGCCAAGACGAGCTTTAATGTTTGCTGACAAGCCCTTGCTGGAAAGTTCGAAAATTTATTAAAAAGCCTTTTAAAAAGTTAGAACATTACTAGGGTGTTCCGAGTAGTTGCTAGGCAGTTAATAGGCTGTTGCTAGGTCGTTCAGAATAGGCTGAGTATGATCAATGACTATAAAATAACACAAGATGCGTCACTCGTATTGTGGCGGAATAAGTCCCGCCTTCTAAATAAGAGCCAATCGCCGATTGGTAAAGTCATTGCGTCACTGCAGAGGCCGTTGGAAGCTCCGGTTCTTATAGAAACAGTCAGATGCCCGCTTCCTTAGGACTGTGCATGCACATTAGCTTTATCCAGCCTGAAAAAATACAGTTTTTGTCATGATTCGAGCGTTTAGAAACAAAATTTATGAGACAGTTGTTGTCAGATTTCATTGGTGATTTCAAATTTGAAATTTAATCGAAAGCTTGGCAAACAACTTTGGAGAATTTGATGTTTCCCCATTCAAAGAGATAGGAGCTGCACTTGCATGCCCGAGAGGCATTTCAAAGATGGCCGCCAAGTGAAATGACTTGTCTTAAAGGGACTTTGGTATGATAGACAGATTGAAAGCTCTAGAAAGAGTGACAGTCTAAAATTTTCAGTAAAATGTATTGGATTTATGTTTCCTTTATTTCCTTTATTTTATCTCTCACAGGATTTAATTACACAAATATAAGGCTACTTTAAATTGTAATTTCACAATATTACTGTTTTTACTTTATTTTTGATCAAATAAATGCAGTCTTGGTGGCCATAAGAAACCCCAAACCTTTGAACAGTAGTGTATAGGGCCTATGTAATATTAAAGTGCTCCTATTATGCTTTTTCTAATATTACCTTTAATGTGTTGTGTTGTGTTGTGTTGTGTTATATAGCTGTTTGTGAATGTAGAAGGTCTGCAAAGTTTTAAAGATCAAAGTCCACAACAAATAAAGCTATTGTCTTCTAAAAGAAAGAACCGATTCTAAACCGCAGAAACAAGTCGTCAGCAATTCCAGCCTCACTTCCTGTTACAAACCTATTAATGTAACAAATTTGTATAATGCCAACCTATGGTCTTCATTGGCTGCACAGCATCTACTTTGCCCCGCCCTCATAGTTGTAGCTGAGGCCTGGAAGAGTTTGGTTTGTATTGTCGACATGTCGAAAATACACTGTTTTCTGCCCTGCGAATCACTTTGCATGTACTTTAAAAGAATGAGGAATCGTACTAGAATACGATACGGAAAAAACAGACGGCATATTTACTGTTCGTATCACTGTGTATACAAGCGCCGAGGAAGCCTCCAGAGCTAAAATACAGATATGGAAATCTGTAAGCGGTAGACCAATCACAACATACTGGGCCATCTGACCAATCAGAGCAGAGTAGCCTCTTGGAAAGGAAGGGTTTAGAGAGACTGAAGGTGCGTTCCATTCGACCGTAAGTGAACTGCGAAGTGGACTTCACAGGGTATTTCGCCATCTTAAGTGAGATTCCATTCCGAAGGGAGCGAACATGTTCAGTTCGAAGGGCACTGCGAACGGCATAGGGAATAAGGGAACATCGATACATCACTTCACAGGAAGTAGAGAGGTAAAATTACCCAACTGTCATTGCGCACCGCGTCACCAGAAAGAACTACGATGAAGCAGAGCCGTTGAAAGAATTTTTTTAACGGCTCTCCGGTTTTGAGTATATCATACATTTTGTTATTCTTATACGAACGAAAGTATGAATGGTTATGGCGATGAGTGTTACATTTGTATATTTTATTGTATGAATAGGCATGACAAAGTAAAAGTGTTGAAAAGCAGCTAAGGCTCTATCATTTATTTTATTTAACGTAATTTACCTCAGAAGTGTTTACTATGCGGCTGCGCGTGGAAAAGAAAGCGCAGGAGACCATGGATTAGGAATACATTTATACTGTTAACCAAATGATATATGGAATGACAGTTACAGCTTCAAATCTGTTAAGTGTCAATTTTAAATTCGAAAGTAAATTAAAATATCTATTTATTTATTTATGTTATCAATCTGCGCGACACCGTCGTTGACTTTCTTTGATGACGTTTGCAGTGCGTTCCAAATGAGTGATTATTGTCAGGGAAGTGCACTTCAACGGATATACCGTGCTCAGACAGGGAGTAGGGAGCAGTGAACACTGCGTAGGGACCCTGTCGAATGGAACGCAGCTTGAATCTTCAAACGACATGTTTTTATACTCTTTGAGAAAAGAGGTGATACACAATATATACATATATTATGAGAAATTTAAAGAAAAAAAGTGTTTTTTGACTTTTGATGCATGTAAACCTAGGAGACCTAAATTAGCAATATTTAAAATAGCATAATAGGGGGACTTTAATAATACAGCAAATGTTAAAAAGGTTATGTTTCACTATTTACAAAAATGTTTTCAAGCATTTTATGCCATTTGCACGCTCATTGGTCATTTTCAGGTTGGTGGTCTTGTCCCAATGGTTACCCCCAATGTCTCTTTCTCTTCTCCCTTTGAAGATCGTTCTTGCCGTCTGCTCGCTTTTATTCTGTTGTGTTTAAAGTTATAGCTGTTATGCTAGAAAGGTTGTGTGTGTGTCTGTGACTGCGGCCATGTGGTTTAAAGGTTCAGTTAATAGTTCACTCATAGCTGTGTGTGTGTGTAACTGACTCATGGTCATGCATGGTTGTGGCTCGTGGTTTTTCTAACAACTGATGCTACAGTAGCATAACGGCTTGGTCAAATTTCTGCTAGGCAGCCGTGAGATTAAATGGAGAGCAAATGGAGACTTCGGCTGGAGTCTCCTGAGTTTTTTTTTCTGAGATAATGGACTATACTAGAGTTTCAGAATGTCTCAAACTGTGCTTAGAGTTTTGATAGCAGGCTTTCCTATCTGTGTAATTCTAAGATGTTCATATGAAGATGTCAATATCATTCAAAACAATAAAATGCTCCTCTGGGTCTATTTGTCTTTCTGTCCGTTCTGTGACAGTTTGAGTAACGATTGATTACCTCAGTCTGAAAGTCTCAATGGTCTCAAAGTCAGATAGAGACGTGAGCGAGTGTGTGTAGACGTATGTTAATCGATGCGTCTGTAGGTAATGTCCTAAATCTAGAGCAGGCGGGTCGATAGATGCTGATTGGCTGTAAATCTGGCGAGTTGACAAGTTGCATCATCGCTCGTAATCAAACTCTTGGGTAAAATGATTACAGACAGAGTGTGTTGATCCACAGAATTCTCTATTTGTCATGCCAATAAAGTTTCAGTGAATTTGATATTGCGAGACAAGGATGACCTCAAGAAACAAAGAATGAATGCAAAGCAAACAACTGAATTGACACCATACAAACGAGAACCATCGGACTCAAAACTCACATTGGTTTCATTTGAATGTTCAATGTTCAACATAAACATGGAACGCAAGAGTTGATTTGCACTTCAGAGAGTGAGTTCACAGTCAATGTACTTGAACCTCTTAGAAAGGTGTCAGTGTGGCTTAGCTTCTATTAATCATTAAATAACCTGAGTAAACACTCCAACTGTTGAACGACTAAATTTAGTTTGTTCATTTTGACCTTTACACAGAGGAAATCATTCTGAAAGATGCCTGTATTTCTATATAATTTGACTTTAGTTGCTCAAAAATAAAAAATAAAATAAAAAAAAAGGTATCATATTTTGTACAGAGCATGTGTGTTGTGAAAATGCTTGCTAACTTTAAACTCTACTAAAATTAACGCTGGATCAGAAATCAAATACTTATGGAAGCTTGTTTTCGCCATGAAATGAAAAAGGTAATTGTGTCTTTTTATCTCACAATTCTGACTTTTTTCTCAGAATTGCAAGATATAAAGTCAGAACTGTGAGTTATAAAGTCAGAATTGTGTGATAAAAAGTAAGAATTGCGAGAAATAAACTCACAATTGTGAGTTATATAGTCAGAATTGCGAGATATAAAGTCAAAATTGCTTGATATAAAGTCAGAATTGCTTGATATAAAGTCAGAATTGCAAGATATAAAGTCAGAATTGTGAGTTATAAAGTCAGAATTGTGAGATATAAAGTCAGAATTGTGAGATAAAAAGTCAGAATTGCATGATATAAAGTCAGAATTGAGTTATAAATTCAGAATTGTGAGATAAAAAGTCATAATTGCTTGATATAAAGTCAGAATTGCGAGATATAAAGTCAGAATTGCGAGTTATAAAGTCAGAATTGCGAGAAATAAAGTCAGAATTGCTTGATATAAAGTCAGAATTGCTTGATATAGTCAGAATTGCTTGATATAAATTCAGAATTGCTTGATATAGTCAGAATTGCTTGATATAGTCAGAATTGCTTGATATAAATTCAGAATTGCTTGATATATAGTTAGAATTGCTTGATATAGTCAGAATTGCGAGTTATAAATTCAGAATTGATTGATATAAAGTCAGAATATCAAGTTATAAATTCAGAATTGTATGATATAAAGTCAGATTTGTGTGATATAAAGTCAGATTTGTGTGATATAAAGTCAGAATTGCTTGATATAAAGCCAGAATTGTAAGTTATAAATTCAGAATTGTGTGATATAGTCAGAATTGCTTGATATAGTCAGAATTGTGTGATATAAAGTCAGAATTGTGTGATATAAAGTTAGAATTGCTTGATATAGTCAGAATTGCGAGTTATAAAGTCAGAATTGTGTGATATAAAGTCAGAATTGTGTGATATAAAGTCAGAATTGCTTGATATAAAGTCAGAATTGCAACTTATAAATTCAGAATTGTGTGATATAAAGTCAAAATTGCGAGAAAAAAGTCAGAATTGCGAGATATAAACTTGCAATTGCATGATATAATGTCCAATTGTGAGGGGGGAAAAAGACTGATGTATTTTCTCAGAATTTAAAGTTTATTTCTCGCAATTATGACTTGATAAGACGCAATTGCGAATTTATATCATGCAATTCTGACTTTATAACTCACAATTGTGAGTTTATATTTCGCAGAATTGTGAGTTATAAAGTCACAATTGTGTGATTAAAAACTCACAATGGCGAGAAAAAAAGTCAGAATTGTGAGATAAAAATTTGCAATTACCTTTTTTTATTTTTTATTTAGTGACGGAAACAAGCTTCCATAAATTCTTCCCTATATATAGTATGCGAAAAACTGTAGGCGAAAAAGTCCCCGGATGACCTACCACTTCTGCCAAGATTCTGAAGTGCACATTTGATGGACACTTTACTATCCCATGAGGCCACGGGAGAGGATTTATAAATGGAAGTGAAGCGACGCAACTGACGCTGGTAGGTCACGTGACAGTAACAACATGGCGGATGTATTACGTCCGAATTTCATTCATACTACCCATATTCATACTATATAGAGCATCCTTTTTTAATGGCCACACAGTAAATTTAAATTCAAATGTAGTACCTACTCAGTATGTGATTTCAAGCACAGCAAAAGTCTTGAAATAATTAATAAATTAATCAGGAGATTTTTGTGGAGCTGAATGTATGTAAAAACGATCAAAATTCCTAATTCTGTTTATAGTCCCTCTTGGTCCCTCTATTTAAAAAAAAAAAAACCTTTTTTGTTGTTCGTTGTTCTGAGCAGTTCTTGGCTGATTAAATCAGTCATGTTCTTTGCCAAATTGTAACAACTGGGAATAGATTTGATTACAATTAAATCTATTTGTATTTCATATTGCCTTGTTTATGATCTCTTTGTACTTCACAGATGTGTTTGTCATGTTACACATGACGGCTTTGTGTATTATGCATGTGATATGATTTTCATTTGTGGTGGGATATGTTTTAGATTTACCGCCCATCACATGTGGACACGTCTGACCCGTGTGTTCTGTAGAGCAAAGAGGACAGCCTCAGGCAAACACGCACACACCTATCTCAGATTACACTGTATTGATTCATATTTTTGTAATAATTTTTCTGCATGGCTCATAATTTTGTTTCTATAGAGGAAATTGTATTTTAAAATGTTTGCATGACGAGTGTGTGTGAGAGCAGTAGCGCGTTCGGCCAGCGTAACTATTGTCAGTGCATGTACCATTGTGTACCAGTGTGGGCCGGGAACTACAGGCAATGAATGCTGGCACAAAGTAAGGTCACCATGTACCTTCACACACACATAGTGTTCTCTCTCTCTTGCATTCTCTCACTGGCTGTCTGATAGTTTATATAATGTTCTCTCTCTTATAAGTAACTTTGCTAGAAAAGTGTCTGCCAGGAACATAAATGTAAATCGAGGAAACGATGTTGAGATCTGCTCAAGAGTTTACTTACTGTCTGATCTGGAACTCTCTTCAGTCGAGAAGAACATTAAAGCTTGAATACAGAAGCAGATTTACTCACTAATTTACTCACTTCAGCATAATGTACAAATCTATCTATCTATCCAGGGTGCGATTTGTGTAAAAACCAGAGGGGGGGATGTTTTGAAAAGTTTTTTTTTTTTTGAAAATTTGTTAAAAACCACAGTGGAGCTATTTACTATTTTTGGCAGCTGTTACAGAAACATTTTTACAAAACATCTTCTGATTTAACCTTCAGATTTGAAGTATTAGATAGCTTAGATATTTGAAACACTACAATAACACTTAATAATTCTTCATTTCTGATAGAAATGCAAAATCAATCGATAGTTATTAATAGAATAACGAGACACAAACCTTTACATTCAATCGCGTTTGGTCCCATTTGTTTTTGATCACAGTGCATACACATACAAACTTTTAGTCCCAAAGTGCGCACATTTGGAGAAATGCACGTTAGATTTCATTAGATAGAATATAAGATAGAATACGCAGAGTTTCATAATTACCGAGGTCAGAAAATGTTGTCTGCTGGGGGGGGGGAATTTAGATTTCCCTGGTGTACATATGTGCATTTTTAAGACTTTTTAAGGTGAAATTGGATAACAATAGCTTTAAAACCATGTCAACAAATACATGCATGCACAGTTTTGAGGCAGCTTTAATCGCATGTTTGGCAATTTCATGACTTTACTTACAACAGAACAACGACGGTTCTTTTTTCTTTTGCGCTTTATTTAAGCTACAATAAAGTAATTATGCAGCGCGCGCCGGCGCATTTGCGAATGCAATTCTTGAGTGCGCGCCACGAGCACAGTATAACGGCTGATTGGACAGTCGAGTTAATTTTTCTGAGTTTTACCGACATAGCCGGACAACAACTCATCTGACCGCAATTCACTGTTGTTCAACTGAAGCTCCCTCGTCGTCACCTGCACCTTTTCCGCTCGTTTGACTTGCGCCTGGCGCTGAGGCGAAGTCGAGCCATTTCTCAATATGCGTACTTGTCTGTACTTGTGTTCTTGTGAAACGTCATCAGTCGCTTTCCAAGTACTGTTCCAATAGACCTTTTTCACAAGAATCGGAAATCACGTGACGCGGGGTAAAGTTAGTTCCGCTATGCGTCTACGGCTATTAGATTGATATGCTCTTTTCTCAAATATCGCTTCTTACCTTTTCTGTTTTACAAGTTGCTGTTGTATAATCTACAAAGAAATTATTTTCTACTTGTTTGTAGCTTATACCAGTGGCGTAGCCAGAATTTTATTTTTTTGGGGGCCCAACTAAAAATGAGGGGGCCTAATATATATATATATATATTATAATTTTTATCTGTATTTTTATGTGAAAGTAAACTTTATACAGATGCTGCGGTAGCCGCGATCAAAATGAGTAGACGACCTTTGAATAAATTGTATCTGTTAAATTGTCATGCCAGTAGGTGGCGACCAGTGACTGTTAAAATGTATTTCATTCATTATTTTTATTTTTTTACATGATGAATTCTTTAAATTAATAATAATAAAAAAAAATATTAGACTCATCTATAACAGTTTAGACATTTCGAAATTAATTTAAACATTCAATAATACATTTAGTCAGAACCTCAAGTAGCCTAGTCTAAATTAGCCCTACATTATTTTGTTCGATTGTGTAATTTGCTTTTTGAAACGTGGAAAAACCGTGATTTTTATTCTAAAAACTACAGATTATCCAGATATAGGCTACAATAAGCACTTAATTTTAAATTATATATATATACAGGTCCTTCTCAAAAAATTAGCATATTGTGATAAAGTTCATTATTTTCCATAATGTAATGATAAAAATTAAACTTTCATATATTTTAGATTCATTGCACACCAACTGAAATATTTCAGGTCTTTTATTGTTTTAATACTGATGATTTTGGCATACAGCTCATGAAAACCCAAAATTCCTATCTCAAAAAATTAGCATATTTCATCCGACCAATAAAAGAAAAGTGTTTTTAATACAAAAAAAGTCAACCTTCAAATAATTATGTTCAGTTATGCACTCAATACTTGGTCGGGAATCCTTTTGCAGAAATGACTGCTTCAATGCGGCGTGGCATGGAGGCAATCAGCCTGTGGCACTGCTGAGGTGTTATGGAGGCCCAGGATGCTTCGATAGCGGCCTTAAGCTCATCCAGAGTGTTGGGTCTTGCGTCTCTCAACTTTCTCTTCACAATATCCCACAGATTCTCTATGGGGTTCAGGTCAGGAGAGTTGGCAGGCCAATTGAGCACAGTAATACCATGGTCAGTAAACCATTTACCAGTGGTTTTGGCACTGTGAGCAGGTGCCAGGTCGTGCTGAAAAACGA
The DNA here is from genome assembly GCA_003731715.1 of Anabarilius grahami. Lineage (NCBI taxonomy): Eukaryota > Metazoa > Chordata > Actinopteri > Cypriniformes > Xenocyprididae > Anabarilius > Anabarilius grahami. The sequence continues at coordinate 953,581 of RJVU01042602.1, read as the reverse complement.
AATCTTCATCTCCATAAAGCTTTTCAGCAGATGGAAGCATGAAGTGCTCCAAAATCTCCTGATAGCTAGCTGCATTGACCCTGCCCTTGATAAAACACAGTGGACCAACACCAGCAGCTGACATGGCACCCCAGACCATCACTGACTGTGGGAACTTGACACTGGACTTCAGGCATTTTGGCATTTCCTTCTCCCCAGTCTTCCTCCAGACTCTGGCACCTTGATTTCCGAATGACTTTGGACCACTGAGCAACAGTCCAGTGCTGCTTCTCTGTAGCCCAGGTCAGGCGCTTCTGCCGCTGTTTCTGGTTCAAAAGTGGCTTGACCTGGGGAATGCGGCACCTGTAGCCCATTTCCTGCATACGCCTGTGCACGGTGGCTCTGGATGTTTTCTACTCCAGACTCAGTCCACTGCTTCCGCAGGAATCGGTCCTTCTCCACAATCTTCCTCAGGGTCCGGTCACCTCTTCTCGTTGTGCAGCGTTTTTTGCCACACTTTTTCCTTCCCACAGACTTCCCACTGAGGTGCCTTGATACAGCACTCTGGGAACAGCCTATTCGTTCAGAAATTTCTTTCTGTGTCTTACCCTCTCGCTTGAGGGTGTCAATGATGGCCTTCTGGACAGCAGTCAGGTCGGCAGTCTTACCCATGATTGCGGTTTTGAGTAATGAACCAGGCTGGGAGTTTTTAAAAGCCTCAGGAATCTTTTGCAGGTGTTTAGAGTTAATTAGTTGATTCAGATGATTAGGTTAATAGCTCGTTTAGAGAACCTTTTCATGATATGCTAATTTTTTGAGATAGGAATTTTGGGTTTTCATGAGCTGTATGCCAAAATCATCAGTATTAAAACAATAAAAGACCTGAAATATTTCAGTTGGTGTGCAATGAATCTAAAATATATGAAAGTTTAATTTTTATCATTACATTATGGAAAATAATGAACTTTATCACAATATGCAAATTTTTTGAGAAGGACCTGTATATATATAAAATAGGTAATAAAAATATCTAGAGAGCTGGCTGACTAAAGTAGGCTAAGTTTGAAAAGGATATGATATAATTAAAGACTTCAGATGCAAAAGCCTTTAAGTGCTGTCTGAAATTTTCTTCTAAAATAAGCATTTTTATCAAGCTCGTATGTTTAGGTTCAGTTATTTCACTTTAATAACTTTAGTTGCCATTGCAATAATTGCCAATAGAGGCTTTTGCATCTGAAGTCTTCATGGAGTTATTAAATAAAAAGATACTTAATTTCTTTATAATTTATAGGTGTTGTTTTAACAGTCAGTTATGTAAGTTTGATGGTTGATAGCTTCTAGCAAAATTAAATCCAGGAGAGAAGACAATTCTAGAGAAAAAGCTTGTTTGATTTACATAACAAAGTTTGCAATATCTGAGCGAGAGCAAATAACGCCACGGAAACTGCCTCAAATGAACTATAACGACGAGAAGAAAGCTGTGTGCGCTGCAGCCAGAGGTTCTTGATTCTCTAATGACTTTTCATTGGTTAAAATGAATGGAGAGTATCTGAGCCCGAGCACCCACCGGATTTCACTGCATTGAGATGCGCGTCCTGGAAAAGGCTCGGTTGCCGCTTCACATTGCCACTCACCGCATAATAATGAACTCTCACGCGCAAAGATAATAACAGCAGAGGCTACGCGCAACACGTGAAATAATCAAACCAATAAGTCTAAAAACAAATGTTGCATTTTACCGCGCAGCATATGCATCAGTGTAACAAATCAACGTGAGAATAACAAATCGATCAGAAATCTGGGGGGGTCAACATGTTAATGAGAGGGCCTAGGCTATCTAGCCTGTCTAAGCTATCTAGGCTTTCTGTCTATCTATCGTTCTATCATTCTATCGTTCTTTATATCGTTCTGTCTATCGTTCTATCTGTCTTTCTGTCTATCTATCATTATATCATTCTAAAGTTCTTTATATCGTTCTGTCTATCTATCGTTCTATCTGTCTTTCTGTCTATCTATCATTCTATCTATCGATCGTTCTATCGTGCTATCGATTGTTTGATCTAGCATTCTATTCTTGTCTGTCTATCTATCTATCTATCTATCTATCTCTTGGTCTATCATTCTATATATTGTTCTATCTATCGTTCTATCTATCATCTATCGTTCTATCTATCTGTCGTTCTATCTATCGTTCTATCGTTCTATCTATCTGTCGTTCTATCGTTCTATCGTTCTATTTATCTATCGTTCTATCATTCTATCCATCTATCGTTCTATCTATCTATCATTCTATCTATCTGTCTATCTGTCTATCTATCTATCGTTCTATCTATCGTTCTATTTGTCGTTCTATCTATCTATCTATTGTTCTATCGTTCTATTTGTCATTCTATCTATCTATCTATCGTTCTATCGATCTATCGTTCTATCTATCATTCTGTCGTTCTATCTATCTTTCTATCTATCGTTCGATCTATCATTCTTTCTATCCTTCTATCGTTCTGTCTATCTATTGTTCTATCTATCTATCTTTCTGTCTATCTATCTATCGATCTATCTATCTATCGTTCTATGGTTCTATGGTTCTATTTATCTATCGTTCTATCATTCTATCCATCTATCGTTCTATCTATCTATCATTCTATCTATCTATCTATCTATCTATCTATCTATCGTTCTATTTGTCGTTCTATCTATCAATCGTTCTATCGATCTATTTATCTATCATTCTTTCTATCCTTCTATCGTTCTGTCTATCTATTGTTCTATCTATCTATCTTTCTGTCTATCTATCTATCTATCTATCTATCTATCTATCTATCTATCTATCTATCTATCGTTCTATGGTTCTATGGTTCTATCCATCTATCGTTCTATCTATCTATCATTCTATCTATCTATCTATCTATCTATCTATCTATCTATCTATCTATCTATCTATCGTTCTATCTATCGTTCTATTTGTCGTTCTATCTATCTATCTATCGTTCTATCGTTCTATTTGTCATTCTATCTATCTATCAATCATTCTATCGTTCTATTTATCTATCGTTCTATCTATCATTCTATCGTTCTATCTATCTATCGTTCTATCTATCATTCTGTCGTTCTATCTATCTTTCTATCTATCATTCGATCTATCATTCTTTCTATCCTTCTATCGTTCTGTCTATCTATTGTTCTATCTGTCTATCTTTCTGTCTATCTGTCTATCTATCTATCTATCTATCTATCTATCTATCTATCGTTCTTTCTATCGTTCTATCTATCTATCGTTCTATCTATCTATCATTCTATCTATCGTTCTATCGTTCTATCTATCGTTCTATTTGTCGTTCTATCTATCTATCTATCTATCTATCATTCTATCGTTCTATCTATCTATCGTTCTATCTATCTATCATTCTATCGTTCTATCTATCTTTCTATCTATCGTTCGATCTATCATTCTTTCTATCCTTCTATCGTTCTGTCTATCTATTGTTCTATCTATCTTTCTGTCTATCTATCTATCGTTCTATCATTCTATCGTTCTTTCTATCGTTCTTTCTATCGTTCTGTCTATCTATCGTTCTATCTGTCTTTGTCTATCTATCTTTCTATCATTCTATCATTCTGTCTATCATTCTATCTATCGATCCTTCTATCTAGCATTCTATTCTGTCTATTGTTCTGTCTCACATCAGATTACGGAAATATCCTTAATAAGGTATGATATGCATTATATTCATTGTATTATGTGTGGTGTCCATCCATCCATTCATCCATCCATCCATCGTTCTAAATCTCACGGTCTGTTGTTCTATCTACCGTGTGTTGTTGTTCTGTTAACTAAGTTACATCTATTGCTTTATTGTTCTTCCTAATGTATCATATTTTTATCAATCGTTCATTCTGTATATTTTTTTGTAGTTCTAATGTTGTAGCTTTTCTTGTGTTTTAATTTCTTTTCTCTCTTTTTTGTCTCTCAGTTTTTATCAGTCTGTCTGTCTAACATGACACTGTTTTTCGGGACAATTATCAGCAATTGTATACCCACAAGTATCAAAGATAGATCTGATGGATCAAGCTATATGTACCATACTTTCATGATCTGAGTACATCTGTGTGTGTGTGTGTGTGTGTGTGTGTGTGTGTGTGTGTGTGTGTGTGTGTGTGTGTGTGTG
>RJVU01042602.1:888731-949415 GCA_003731715.1 Anabarilius grahami | reverse complement strand
GGTATGGGTCATTAAGTTGGTGTCCTTTGTTTTGTCAGTTTGTTTTGTTGAGCCCTGCTGTACTGAGTAAAACCAACCAAGCTGAAAATTGTCTGCAGCATGTTCAACCCCCCCAAACACACACACACACACGGCCTGGAGTGGGAGGGCGCCCACTTCCCCTCATTCCAGCCACTTCACCCTAGATTGATCACAGATCAGCCTACACCTCTCTCTCTCTCTCTCTCTCTGGCTGTTTCTCTCTGTCTCTCATGTCTACATCTAATCAGGTTGTTTTTGTGTCACACTGTAACAAATACAGTGTCTCCAAAGCACTACAATTAAAAAAAAAAAATCATAATTGTGACAAGGATAACTGAACAAATAAATCCTCACATAATCAGCTCAATCTGATTGTGACAGTATTTATTAAAACAACAAGCCACATGAGTGATTTCATTCTAATGAATTACACCACAACATCATGTTTCACCATAAATGGCTGTGACAGACCGGCTGTCTCATTAATCATTGGTCTTATTAATCAATGCAAAAATTATTGGTAGATAACTTAAGGAAATACTGCAAGTCTAAAGAATTAGTCTAATTAGATTTGTAAGTTGTAATGAGGATAGTTTTTCAGAGAACTTCTAGAAGGTGTGAACATCGTCCCTAATGAGCTATTTTGGAGGACAGCGAATTTTCTGTTGCTTTTGAGTATGCTTATTGATAAATTCTATATCAAGTTTTCATACTTAGAAAATCATTTGTGCTCAGTCTTGTATGAATTATGGCTATTTTCCTTTGACTGGAGGCATTGAATGTTTTCTGCTCTGCCCTCTGCTGCTCAGGTGTCTTTTATCACCTGTATGGTGAGTATCTCAGCTATAATATTGTCTGGACATGATTTTTACATTTAATGAAATATTTGTGTGCGTGTGTGTAATTTTTTTTAAGAAAGTCTTTATATGGTTTATATATTGCATAGACTTTATTAAAAGTGTTTCTCATTGGTTTTCTCCTCTATAATGTTATTCATTGTAGTAATTATTTGGAAAAATATCCCTCTATCACCCAATTACACTTTGACACACCAATAAATCAAAGCATGCTGCTAATAACAGGACTTTAATTTTGGCTAGTTTTTCTGAGCGTCCATTTCCTAAATACTTTTCTTTTCTAATCTTTTTCTAATGAAGTGTTTTCACCTGTTGAACCGCACAAAGGACACTGCCCCGGCATTCTGGGACGCCCTGAAGGTCCTGCTGTGAGCCAATGAGAATTTGCGGAATCTGCGAATGATCTTTATTGTTGCAGAGCAGCAGGCCTGTTACCGTGGTGCTTTGATGTGCCGCCAATCAGAGTGCAGATTTTAAATATGTGCACATGTCCAACAAACTAGAGCACAGGGACCTGGAATACATCACTGTGTGTGGAATAATTAAACCCGGATTCATGAGCGGGAGCAGAAAGTGCCAGAAGTGAAGAGAGAGAGAGAGAGAGAGAGAGGGGGAAAAAAGAAACAATCAACAATATCTGTCTTGGTGACACTTGGCTTCAATTCAATTGGCCATATATCCAAGGACCAGCCAATCGTATGTAACCAATCTTCTCGACATGTGCAGGCATAATATGGCATATGGTATCCTTTACATTTTAAGACAATAAACACTATTTTAATTATTTTGCTCATTATTTTACATTGAACATTATTTGAATAGTAATTTCCAAATTGCAATAGAATCATTTCTTCGAGTAGGTTGTTTTTCAAAAATATAGTGAAAAACAACAGTATTTAACTAAATTATTTGAGTCACACACACAAATGATGATTCAGATTAATTAGAGAATCTTTTTTCTAGTTTTAACTGGTTCATTAAAGGATTAGTTCACTTCAGAATGAACATTTCCTGATAATTTACTCACCCCCATGTCATCCAAGATGTTCATGTCTTTCTTTCTTCAGTTGAAAAGAAATTAAGGTTTTTAAGGAAAACATTCCAGGATTATTCTCCATATAGTGGACTTCAATGGGGTACAACGGGTTGAAGGTCCAAACTGCAGTTTCAATGCAGCTTCAAAGGGCTCTACACGATCCCAGATGAGGAATAAGGGTCTTATCTAGCGAAACGATTGGTCATTTTCTAAAAACTTTTTTTTTTTAATGTAACCACAAATGCTCGTCTTGCACTGCTCTGTGATGCGTAATCATGTTGGAAAGGTCACACGTGACGTAGATGGAAGTATTGTGGTAGGGTTAAAAACCGCATCTCATTTTCTCCTCCAACTTCAAAATCGTCCAACATCCTTGTTTTACCTTTTTTTGTAAAGGCCGTTTGACTTAATCTTTGCACGTTTGCTTTTTAGACACTGGATCGGTACTTTCGCCTACGTCACTCGTGACCTTTATAACATGATTACGTAATGCGTGGCGCATCGCAGAGCTAGTGCAATACAAGCATTTGTGGTTAAAAAGTATATAAATGTTTGTTTTTTTTTAGAAAATAACCGATTGTTTCGCTAGATAAGACCCTTATTCCTCGTCTGGGATCGTGTAGAGCCCTTTGAAGCTGCACTGAAACTGCAATTTGGACCTTCAACCCATTGGTCCCCATTGAAGTCCACTATATGGAGAAAAATCCTGGAATGTTTTCCTCAAAAACCTTAATTTCTTTTCAACTGAAGAAAGAAAGACATGAACATCTTGGATGACATGGGGGTGAGTAAATTATCAGGAAATTTTAATTTTGAAGTGAATTAATCCTTTAAAAGTCACAAAGTGATTCCAAAAAATTTATTTCCAACTCTAAATAAAAGTAAAAGCGAGAACTGCTGCTGAAAAATAAATGTGTGAGAACTTAGTTTACTAGTAATTGCCAGTGTTACAATTTAAAGAAAAGGTCTAAAAAGAAGACAGGTACTTTACTCTCTTAAATTTCTCTTTTGCGAGTGTGTTTTTCACCCTTTTCTTTATGGGGTATATTCACAGGATGATAGTGTGTGTGTTGAAACTCTAGAGGATGTTGCCGAGTGTGAAACTACTAGAATTTCACAACATTTAATTACGGCTTGCGGAGTGAGAGGTCAAAGCCGAGTGGATCTTCCTGTTTGTGTGTGTGGGTCAGACTCTGACCTTGCATTTCTTTCTCTATCTATCTATCTATCTATACAAGTTTTTCCTCTGTCAACTTTATTTCTCTTCTGTTTTAACTCTTTATTTTAGAGGTGGTTTAACATCACATCTTGTACCTGCATGATCAGACATCATTTACAGATTCTTTATCCATATGTCAGACTTCACGTCACATGTCTTTTTGTCACTCCATTATGTCTCTCTCCGTCTCGGTGTCATTCGCAGCAGCTGTTTGTGATATTCTCTCTGGTTTAGCCCCGTCCTGTCCGGGTCGAAAATGATGCGGTGTATCTTTACACAGGGTTTAATTTAATTGCCGTATTTTTCTCATATAAATGCTTAATTGAAGTGCCCAAGGCAGCGCTGCTAAAGTCAATAAAAGACTGAGAATAGGCTTTATAGGGCCTGTCTATGCCTGTAATTAGAGCCTCCAGGCACAGCCAAAAAACTCTTAAATAAATGGTTATGCAAGAAAGACCTGCTGAGAGAGGGGAGGCAGGGAGCGAGTGAAAAAACCATTAGAGAAAGAGAAAGCGAGAGAGAGAAGACAAATCATCATCTGTACAGACACTTCAGGGATGGCCTCATCCTGACAGCAGCGTTACCACACACACACACACTTACACAACTGTGAAAATAAAACAAGTGAAAAGTGGGTAATTCATAGTCAAAGCAAAGGACTGAGAGAGTGAGAAAAAGAGAGATAACAAGGCAAAAACCTTTGTAAATATAAATGAAATATGACAAGAGGGATATGGGAAAACAGGAAGAAAGGAAAACTGTGAAAAGCAGGAATCCCTGGATGATAACTTCATTGCGCAAAGGTTGCTCATGGGACTTAATGGAGTTCTCAGTTATTTTCATTTCAATATTTTTCTAGCATTTCAATATTTTTTTATCAGTCTTTAGGAGAAAAAATTGCTGACAGTGCTAAGATTTAGAGCTATAAAATTAGCATAACTCAGATTATTTGCTCTTTAAAGAAACATTTTTCGTATCTTACAAATCTAAGCTCAGTTTGCTACATTAGCCGCGTTTCCAATACAGATTTGCGCAAAACTTTTGCGATATTTTCTAAATATCGATAAAAAACTATTGCGAAATGACAGTGTTTCCATTAACCGATGTTATGCGACTAAAACGTCTTTTTTTTCCCCCTCTCGCGAGTCATTCCAAAAATCATGACAACGGATGTTGTTAGGTTTATGTATATCCCAGCCACTGCACTAGCAATTATTTTTAATCAAAGGAAACGTAGGCATGTTATCCAAGCATTTATGGCAAGGAAAGTTCCTTATACTTGGGAGCGGCCACATATGAGGTGTTTCTGGTTGTATCTCCCTCGTATCTGCTTCGAGGTCTTGATAAATTCAAATTGTGGCATTTCTTTGTTGTTTAGAATCCATTAGTGCCATAATACTTTTGTCTTTTATGAGTTTAATGAAGAACTCTCGTCTTCTGTCCAAACATACTGCGCTTTCATTAAATAATGATTGACTTTTACATACGGCAGGTGACCTGTTAATGTGAAAAATTGCAGTTTTGCAAAATATTCCTTTTTCGAATTGCCTGAGAACCCACCTCATGTGAGTGTAAAAAAGTTTTGCGAAATATGGGAGTTTTTGCGAAATTGACGTGTTTCCATTGGGCATATTTGCAATTTGCAATTTCCGTTTGCACAATTTAAAGGGTAATGGAAACACAGCTATTGTTAAGCTAATTTTTGAAACTCTAGCAGAAAACTCAAAAGTCTTCATCTGCTATCCATTAAATATCATCACTGTCTTGGAGCTATAGATAGAACAATTTGATGAGAAATTGAGATTCCTTACACTAAAGGACAAAATCTAAAGTAGCTGAAAAGTCTCTCCATTTAATCTCACTGCTGTCTAGGAGAAATAGTTCAGATATATAACAGATTTATATATTTGTGATCTTTCTTTCTTATGCGTCTTTGTGTTTCTGTGACATTTAAAGTGACCTTGATGTGTGTCCACATCTCTGAATGAGTTTGTTTCTCTTTAATAGAAACGTGTGTGTTTCTGGATCACTGACATCCCAGAGTTAATTGCCTGAAACGGTGTGTGTGTGTGTGTGTGTGTGTGTTGAATTCTTGTTCACTTTAGGGAATACAGGTTTCAGGGGAAGAGGGTTGAACCAGTGTAATGTGTGTGTGAGTTTGTCGAGTTAGGTTTCTAAAGCTCCCATATCCACTTACCCTGATTGGAGAGTCTCAAATGTGGCCAGTGGAGATGCTAAGATGAGATGAAATGCTAATTTTGATGGCCATTTCAAACGCACCACCAGCTGCTCTGCAATACATCACGAGCCGAGCGGACAAATGAACAATATTTCTGTTTTCATCAAATTGAGTCGCACATAACTCAACATTTGAAGCAACTTCAGCTATTTATTGACGACAAATAGGCCTTGCTCTGCAGCTAGCGTATATGTGTGTTTTGATGATAGATGATAGCGTTTGGAGCAGATACCTCTCCAGGAGACTCAAGCAGAGACCAGCCAGGCCAAATTCTGCAAATCCCCACAGACCACCCAACACTGCAGCCTCTGTTCGTGCATGTGTGTGTGTGTGTGGTGATGTGTGTGATAGCAGCACTGCTCTCTACATGCTCATGTCTCTTAGCATCTGCTTCGGTGTGTGTTTCTGTGTGTGTGTTCACACTGTTGTCTGTGGGTGTTTGTTTTTTCAGCGTTTTTTGTGAGGACGTGAAAGGCTGCGGCCCTCGTGCACACATGGACACACCGTTTGGCGCCAGACAGGCGCTGTATCTCCTCTCAGGGATGTTGGGGTCCATGGGGATGGAGGGAAGGCTTGAACGAAGGAGAGGAGAACAAGGGAGGGACGGATAATGGGTCAGATTGGCATGTAAGAGCAGTTCTGTTCTGTTATCAGCTTTTAAAAGTCTGCCAGAGACCCGACTGCACATTAGAACCTTTGTCTGGACTGAGATGTGTATGTGTGGGGGGGGGACATTCCTGAAAATGTCCTCAAAAATATGGTAAAACATGGACTTCTGAGTTCTTAATAAAATAAAAATCAATAAAATGGTCAGTATAGAAATGTCCTAAAGTGCCTGTAAGGGTTGGGTTTAGGGTTACAGTGCCGCATATTTAGCTTAATTTAGAATAATACAAATGTATCAACCTCAAGCATTTTATAAAGATTTTTGAAGCAGCATGATTTAAAATAAAACGCTTTGCTGAAAAGTGTTGTCAATCGCTTTGTTTTTGTTTTTGATGTTCATTTTTGACATTAATTTGTTTTTCTTTGTTGTTTTGGTTATTACAATGATTTCTGAAGGATCATGTGACACTGAAGACTGGAGTAATGAAGCTGAAAATTCAGCTTTGCATCACAAGATTTTTAAAATATATTCAAATAGAAAACTGTTATTTTAAGTTATAATATTTCACAATATTACGTTTTTTACTGTATTTTAAACAAATTTATGCAGCTTTGGTCTTACTGACCCTTACTTAAATCTTACTTAATTTTTGTTTTGTTGAGGAACTTTTGAAAATGACCTTTTTATATTAGTTATTACTGACAATTGTAGTCACTTTGTGTTGAGATTTTTGTTATTGCTGCCAAAAAAATCACCTTCCAATAAGATATAATCGCTTGTAAACTGTAAACTTTTCCCAAATATTGATGAAATCTGTATTTTTGAATATGTAAATTAGTAACTGTTCTTGTGTAATACATAATTACCTAGTTCTGGCATGAAACTCTAGATGGGGCAGACTGATTGGTCTTTAACTCATTTGGTAGTGATCATGTCATTATCTACATAGCACAGCTAATTGGTTGCTGTTGCATCAGCAGGCAACGAGCTGTGGCTCAACATTCAAACAAATGCCAGTAGTGTTGCTGTTAGCAGTCTGCTGTGCGCTTTTAGAAACCCTTCTCCTTCCCCAGCTCCACCTGTATAGATCTGCTACGGGTAATTCGTGTACACTATATTGTACAGCAACAGCAGCATGTCTTACATGCTCACAGCAATGTCTGTGAACGTATTGGCAGTAGCAAATCTCGATACTCGCTCTGCGGCAGTAGCGTCGCAGATCTTTTCCATCAAGACCAAATACATTAACATTACCATATCCATTACCATGCCAATCTCTATTACCATACCGATCTCCCGAGAGTTTTCATCATATTCAGTAAAAATCTTTTTTCTTTCTTTCAGACTGATTTAAATGCTGATTTTTGCCTCATCAGCAGTTTACATTGTCATACATCTCTTAACATGTGTTCACGTGTCGTGTGCCTGCTTAGAGCATCTGAGCATGTAGAATGTTGGAGTCTGTGGATGGCGAATGGAATGCTCTGGTCATGAGGAATGCTCTACAGGAGAATGCAGAACGTTCCTCTGTATTCCAAATTCTATTTTCTGCGCTCTGGCAGCCTGCTGTGGTTTACACACAGAGGAGTGGAGCTTCTCATTAGCCGCACTGCTCCGCCTGATTGCCATATAATGACGGACAAGAGCAGCTCGCCCTTGTTCACTGACTTGAGACCAGTCCTGTAAGTTCGCTGGATAATCTACCAGGTTGGGCAGGATGATTCCAGGTCAGCATCTCCCCACGGCTTGTAATGACAGCCCTCTTTCAGAACGCTGAGTTTCTATTGGCCGGCATTCAGGCTTAAGGGGTTACGGAGAGTTCCCCTGGCACTTACACAAACACACACTCACACACACTTTTGGACCCGACTCACAGTCGCTTTGGTCCAGTTACAGTGTGCCAGGACCAATGAAGTGTGTGTGTGTGTGTGTGTGTGATTCATAGCACAGAACCTGCAGCATTCGCATCGTACTGTAACAGGGTGAACTCAGATCCTTCCTGCTTTAAAAGACCGTGATTATTGGCCTAAGCATCTCAAAGCTTTACTGTGCTGCAAAAGGTTAAATGAGTTTCATAAACTGAAATATTTGAAATTGAAAAGGGGCAAAAGAACATACTGAGAACCAGGAGCATATCAGCCATATAACTTTTCAATTACAAATTTTCTATATTTGTCCCCCCAATTTGTTTGAGATAATCTTAAATAATTATATTTCTCAAATGACTGAGCATAGTTTTGATGAACAAGATTATCAACCAATTTTCCTTTCTGAAAATCAGTTTGGACTGATATCAGTCAGTGCTTGAAGTGGAAAAATAAAAGTGCCGGTACTTTCGATGCTCGGTTCGAAACGTGTTACAGAAGAAGGGAGGGCGCGGCGGGCTTCCGTACGTGTAATATGTCAGAAGTGCTGGTACGCAAGGAACACTGGCAGGACACTAAAGGTGTGTACCGGCCCACTTCAAGCACTGATATCAGTTAAATTGTGTCCCTCCCACTTTGTAGATTGTTTCTACACCCCTAATGAGATCTTCACTTGTTTTTAGGGAAATATTATGTAAAATTGCATTATTCTGGTTCAACCCACCATGAGATTCTCAAAACTTCACTAAAGGGGTAACTAGGCTTAATTCTATAACAACATCTTATTTAAAATCATCCTAACTAGCCATAACTTCATCAAGGCATTTTATTGGTTTCTGTCAGGTTGTGTTAGGTAGCAACACCCACAGCAAAAAACATAATGGTTCAAAAATCTCACTCAATTAGCTGCATATTGAGCATCAAACATATTCTAAGTGGCTGTGATCGGTCCCTTTGTGTAGTATTTCATCTTCAGGGGTGTAAGAATGTTCCGAAACGCAGATGGGCACATTATAAACCTTATCACCCTGGCTCATAAATATTAATTAGGTGACATAACATTCAAACAGTAGTTTCAGCTTTGTTCTACTTTTTTTCTTGACATGAAACTCTTAACATCTAATTTCTATGGAAGCTTGTTTCCGCCACTGAATAAAAAATAAAAATGGTAATTGTGACTTTTTGTTACACAATTCTGACTTTTTCTCTCGCAGTTGCGAGTTATCAAGTTATCTCACAATTGTGAGATATAAAGTCAGAATTGCGAGATATAAAGTCAGAATTGCGAGATATAAAGTCAGAATTGCGAGGTATAAACTCACAGTTGTGAGTTATAAAGTCAGAATTGCGAGATATAAACTCACAGTTGTGAGATATAAAGTCAGAATTGCGAGATATAAACTCACAATTGTGAGTTATAAAGTCAGAATTGCGAGATATAAACTCACAATTGTGAGATATAAAGTCAGAATTGCGAGATATAAACTCACAGTTGTGAGATATAAAGTCAGAATTCTGAGATATAAACTCACAGTTGTGAGATATAAAGTCAGAATTGTGAGATTATGGCCTGGTTTCACAGACAGGGCTTAGCCTAAACCAGGATTAGGCCTTAGTTCAATTAGGGCATTTAAGTAGCTTTTATAAACCTTCACTAGAAAAAAACATTACTGGTGAGCATCTTGAGACAAAACAATGGCACTGTCATATTTTAAGATAAGTCAATCCAAGTTACATTCAGGTAAAAAAGCTCAAACATGCCTTTTAGTCTAGGACTATCTTAAGCCTTGTCTGTGAACCAGGGGATAAAGTCGCAATTGCGAGTTATAAAGTCAGAATTGTGAGTTATAAAGTCAGAATTGCAAGATATAAAGTCGCAATTGCAAGTTACGAAAACAAGCTTCCATAAATTTTCCATATTTTAATATGCAGAAAAAAAAAAAGTATTTCCCACAAACAAAAAGGAAATAATAATAATATTTTTTAGAAAAAAAATGGACTCTCAAAACATGTTGCATCATGTCTTGTTCAGACACTGTGTAAAGAACATGCTATTTGGCTTCATGCGTTTACTGCAGCGGTTTTGTCATACGCTTGTCTCTGTTTATTGATTCTGATTAGCATGTGTGAGTGATCTATTTTGTGTGTGAATCTCTTTTTCTTTCATCCAGCGTTGGCCTCCGTTTGACATGTCAACCTTTGAATTTATCTCTTCACTGTACTTTAATCTGTCCTCCAGGCAGAGAGAGGGAGTGACTGACGCAGAGATGCCCACAGAAGGAGTCTCCCTGCTGGGCCGAGTGAGGGGCAGGCTGGGGCGTGTTGTTCTGTTTCTCTCCTCCCACCTTTGTGCGGCTCACCAGGGGTCCGCTTACTTTACACGCCTCCAGACGCAACCTTTGTGCCCGCAAGACGGAGCCCCCTCAGGGCCGGTCTGTAAAGGATGCGTCTGTATATCTGTATGTGTGTGAGAGAGAGAGAGAGAGAAAGAGAGCGGACAGGAGATTAGGTTTTGTCTCTTTGCTCTAAAAGGGCAACTGCCAAAACATATAAAAATCGGATTCTCCACACAGTGCCATCTTAAAGATCCTCTCATTCACTTAGATACACCGCCAGTACCATCCCACTCTCACAGTCTTTTCAGTAACGGCCTTTCACTCAGATAAATACCCGTGGTGCCAGCGATGCTAAAGATTTTCAAATATCCCACTGGAAATACATCATTACAAAAGATTTCTATTTCAAATAAATGCTGTTCTTTTTCATTTTCTATTCATCAAAAAAAAAAAAATGAAAAAAATGTATCACGGTTTACACAAAAATTGATTTCAACCTTAATAAAAACAAGAAATATTTCTTAAACATCAAATCAGCATATGTGACCCTGGATCACAAAACCAGTCATAAGGGTCAGGTTTTTGAAATGGAGATTTATACATCATCTAAAAGCTGAATAAATGGTTTGTTTGGATAGGACAATATTTGGCTGAGATACATCTATTTGAAAATCTGGAATCTGAAGATGCAAAAAATCTAAATATTGAGAAAATCGCCTTTAAAGTTGTCCAAATGAAGTCCTTAGCAATGCATATTACTTACAAAAATATTTTTTTTATATATTTACAGTAGGAAATTTACAAAATATCTTCATGGAACATGAACTATACTTAATATCCTAATGATTTTTGGCATAAAAGAAAAATCGATAATTTTGATCCATACAATGCATTGTTGGCTATACTGCTACAAATATACCCCTGTCACATATTAGAATGGTTGAATACCACATGATGAATGGCTGCTGAAAATTCAGTTTTGCCATCACAGGAATAAATGACATTTTAAAATATATCAAAATAAGAAAATCTTACTATTTTTACTGTATTTTGATCAAATAAGGTGATGAACTTTTTTCGAAAACATTTTTTTTTTTTTGGTAAAACTTTATTTTACTGTGTCCTTCTTACACATGTTACATGTACTTATTATATTAATAACTATACTATAAGTTAATTAACTACGCTGAAGTAAATTATGCATAATTACATTCAACTAACCCTAAACCAAACCATATTCCTGTTCCTAACCCTAACCCCTAAAGTATGTACATGTTATTACCCAGCACTTAAAGGGATAGTTCACCCTAAAATTAAAATTCTGTCCAAATTTTCATTTTAGGGTGAACTATCACTTTAACTGTATAATTACACTGTAACAAGGACACCTTAAAATAACATTTTTTAGTTTTTTTAACAAGAAACAGTGTCAGGTAATGTTGAAAGTTGGATTCAAACTTATGTTGCTCATATAAACACTAACCACTTTGCCACATCTCTGACATATTCACAATTACTTGGAAGAAACTATAATTTAAAGCAACCTACAAAGTTCAGTCTATGTTTAATCAGTATATGGAATCCCTTGAAACTGAACCCATAACCTTAGCATTTCTGGTGCCATGCTCCACCAATTAAGCCAAAGGAACACCTTGGTAATGTTTGGATGAGTTTATTTACACATTTGCTTTTCATACTGAGGATAGGAGACATATTATTCCAACAATAACACACACAGACACATTTTTATCGTATTATCCATCCTTTTTTTTCTGGCCTCTAATGGTTCTGCTGCCAGAGGGCAAACCCTCAACGACACCAGGGTCACCCAGGCGTCACAATGTCACGGCAATGAGCTTTCACCTCTGCCTGTGGCTCCAGGCGGGTTCGAGAGATCAGTGAGTGAGAGTGTGTGTTTTGAATTCTGATTTAGGATGTTCTCAGGTTCAAAGGTCATAATTACATAGGGTCAGATGGATTACCTTTCACTTAGTCACACACAGACATCTTTAAAAAAAACTATATATTTTTTTCTAGTGCAAAATAAGAGCAAAAATATATGTATTAAGAGAATATGTGTGTATTTATGTGTTTTCAAGTGTGTTTACATGTATTAGTGTGTATAGTTATGTGTATGTATATATGGGTTTTTGTTGCATGTGCATATTAGTTTGTTCATGTCTGTTTGGGTGTCTTGTGTGTGTGGTTATGCATAAGTGTATGAATTTGATGCGTTTTTGTATATTTTTTATGTGTGTGTGAGTGTTGGAAGAGCCTCTCCCTTCCTCTGAATGCCGTCTTTGAGCAGTACTTTGCAGATTGGCCAAACTCAAATATTTGCTCTCTGCATATTTAATATTTATGATGTCTGAGACAAATATTGAGCCATGCAGTGAGTGATAGACAGAGGTCAAGTACAGGAGCAGCCCTGGGTGCGGTTCACACAGATAGATGTTGTGCTACTTGTGAGGGCCAAATTGTTAAAAATACTGAAACATGTCGAAAACGGACATTTGAAGTGATCCTCACTATTTTAAAGCCTCATAAATCATGTTTTGCTTCAAATCTACTGAGCTCAACAGGTTTGTGTGTGTTTCATGTTTAGCCTAAATGAATCATAAATAAAGTTTTTTTTCTTATTCTAAAACTGCAAAACATGATCTTTTTACAGATATGATTAGGGTCTATGTTATGTCCTCATTTAGACAGATAGGTAAATATGTGAGATTCCTCTCTTTTTAAGCTTTAAGAGACTCGACCCACATTACAGAGTTACACTGGCCATACTGTTTACACACACACACTAGCCTTGTTTACTCAAAGACCATCATGTAAATATAACACGGGTCAGCAAACATCAATATGAATGTCTTTATTCTACATTCATAAAAACCATGAGCACAATCAGCTTGTTTTGTGAGAGTATGTGTTAGCAGTTTAAAGGTGTGCAGTATCAGCATAACTAAAGCTTGGGCCTCAGACTGTCTTTGAATGGCATATAACATTACCACACACCCACTCTCACTTAAAACACTCAGATATCACATCAGTTATATCATTTTACTCTCTACCATACTTTCAGTTACACACACATTCTTATGAAAGCTTGTTTCCGCCACTGAATTTTGACTTTTTATCTCACAATTCTTACTTTTTTATCGCAATTGCGAGTTATAAAGTCCAGTTCAGATGGGGAAAAAAGACTTTTAAAAAATCTGACTTTATTTCTTAGAATTGTGAGTTTATATCTCACAATCCTGGCTTTATAACTCGCAATTCTGAGAAAAAGAGTCAGAATTGAGAGTTTATATCTCGCTGTTTTGACTTTATAACTTGCAATTCACGAAATTGTGAGAAAAAAAGTCAGAATTGTGAGATAAAAAATCATAATTATCTTTTAAATTGTTTTATTCCGTAGCAGAAACAAGCTTCCGTACATTTTCCTAGCTAAATGAGGACATGACATATATTGATTTTGATTAAAGCTAATTAAAACATACACTGAAAAAAATAACTTGTAGGATTTACTTAATAAAATCTGCATAACAATTTGCACTAACACATTTTAAGATATTTTACTGCTACTGCTTACTTAACTGTTATTTTCAAGTAAAATCTACTTACTATTGAACTTAACATTCATAAAGAAATTATGTAAATAAATATTACTTAATTCTATTTAATTTCACATATAGAATTAAGTAAAATCTACTTAACTAAGTTAAGTAAATTTAACAAAAATAACTTTTTACTCTAATATTGAACCATGCTTTTAAAGTATAAGCTTTACTTGGAAACATCTAAGTAAATAATACAATAGCTATCGTGTACTATATCTACATAATAGAAGTAATACGGCACTCAACCGAACACAAGACTTCAACACAACACTTGGTACACAATGATGGTATCAATCGATAGATCATTTTTGAGCGTGAATGTGTCATTTTGAGAAGAAAATGAACTCCCGATGTCAATAAATTGCAAGTTACTAAACCTAACAACAAAAACAATGATATAAAAGTGTAAATACAGATGAAAAACATTGAAATGCAACCTTATTAATTAGTCAAGCCCCAGTGCATGATGGGAATACCAGTATCAGAAAAGTTGAGTAGGTTTTACTTTATTTTATATTGTTGATATTTACGTTTTTATTTCTACAAACTTGAATTGAGTTCTAAAATAGAATTGAATTTAATATTTTTATGTAATCACTCCTAAACTGTATATTTGACTCTTTTTCTACTTAATTGCATTAAAATAAAAAATATTTTATAAGTTGGATAATGTACAGCTGGTCATTACTGCAAAAACCATACCGTACCTAAAAGAAAACTTTCTTTTGAATAAAGAAAGTTTACTTTACAAATGTATATATATAAATGTATAAAATCTTTTTTATTTTTATTATATTTGAGGAAGGATTTTTTTTTTTTTTTACATTTTTACAACTGTGTTTAGGCAAGTAAATTAACACACTCACTCACGCACTAACATACATATAAATATCTCAATCCAAGACCATGACGACATTCGTACAGAGCAGCATGACCTTTTTCTCTTTTAACTCTCCACTATGTTCCTTTCTTCAGTTTTCTTGCTCTAATAAGTGGCAAGAATGTCCACACGTCATGTTTGAGATGTCTTCCTTTGTTCCGGCAGGCAAACAACACGCCTCTCTTTCAAAAAATTTTCGTCTTGGACAGGATGAAACGAAATGAAAAAGAGACAATATTCGGTGATGATTGGGTTGGAGGTGGCAGAGCAGAACTCAGATAGCGACATAGACGTGTAGTCATGGATAAAGCAGGTGTGCGGTTGTGCTCGTGGACAGGGTGGGTGTTTAACGGATGGATAACACACAAACACACTGTATCATCAGTCCTTCTTTCAGAAAAAGCCATTAAACTGTTAGCTAAACGACAGCTGAGACTGCATTAGCAACATCGCCGCTGATTAGCATCTACACGCACACACTCGTGCAAACGCACACACGGTTAGTCTCGGCGGAGCTGACCTGTTGACACGCCGATCGGTTTGTCAGAGATGGATGGAGTGTGTCAGAACTGTGGAGGAGGAGTGTAAAAGAGATGGAGAGGAGGAAGAGAAAGAGAGAGTGACAGAGGAGCAGATGGATGGGTTTAGGGCATTTATAGAGATGGAGGAAGGCTGTTAAGGATGAAAAGATGGAAAGAGACAAAAGGAAATAGACGTGAGAGTTTCAACTGAGAAAAGAGTCTGAGACGTCACTTTTTCTGTTATTCTACCTCATAAAAGCATCAAAGCGACTTCAAAAAACTAATGACGGAAAGTGTGTTTGCATCCCGTCGATGGCAGCTGGAAGAGCAGATCTGTCTCTTTTATACGTTTGTTTCCTGCCTTCCTCAGATAACATTGAAAGTAGAGAATGCGAGAGATAGAATGAAAGCAACCTGATGAGAGGCGAGATATCATCATCCTCCTCCCGTGTGTGTGTGAACAGATGCACAACCCTCAGTGTAAAGGTGATGACATGTTCATGAAGTTTCTGCACTGTTCTTAAAAGAGACGAGAGTGTCTATCACAGTCCATCGTGTCGTCCTTTCACAGCATGTTTGGCAGTGTGTGTGAGCGAGTGTTTAAGTAGATACACAGGTGTTTTTGAATGGCAAAACAAACAAGTAAACAAGTCATGTTTGTGACAGTATGTCTGTTTTGGACTAGAAATAAATAATATAAAATTTGGTCTGGGGAAAAGCATGTATATAAAGAAGAAATTATGATAGATAGATAGATAGATAGATAGATAGATAGATAGATAGATAGATAGATAGATAGACAGACAGACAGACAGACAGACAGACAGACAGACAGACAGACAGACAGACAGACAGAGATAGACAGACAGACAGAGACGAGTTGTATCTCCAAATAAGTTGGCAAAACTCAAAAAAAATGAGGCAGTCAGTTACATCAACATTTTTAAGTTAAGGAATTCAAAGTAAACAGAACTGGCAGATTTTTATTTTGTACTCAAACCTTTTAATTGTTCTTAAATTGAAATATTTGAGTAAACTAATTCACACATTTAACTTAAATTATCATGTAATCTTAATGTAAACGTTAAGATAATGTTAATATAATTAAACATAATGTTAACATGTTTTTTATTATTAGCTAAATATAACTAGATAATACAGAAAATGCTAACTTGCTAATTTGCTAACATGTTAATTTGCTAACATGATATAGCACTTGCTGAATGAGTACAGCAATATAAAGCATTTAACATACCTGCTCTCAAACCAAGCCACATGCACCACTTGTCACCATGATGGTAACTCTCCAAAAACCCACATTAACAGAAACTCTTCTAAATTAGCATAACAAAACATGAATCACTACATAGGGCCCTATCATGCACCTGGCGCAATGCGACGCCAGGCACGACGCAAGTGTTTTTTGCTTGTTTCAGCCCGACGCAGTTATCATTTTTACGTCCTGCGCCACGTTGATAAATAGCAAATGCATTTGTGCCCATTTGTGCTGAAAACTGGTCTGAAAACGAGGTGTGTTCAGGTGCATTGTTGGCACGTTACTATTTTGAGGCAACTGAAATAGACTGCGCCATTGACCAACTGAAACCTGGTCTAAAGTCAATGGGTTTTTTTTTTAGATTGTTAAAATAGGGCCCTAAATCTCCCACTTAACAATAATCTGGCACAGACACACCAAAAAAAACATATATAACACTTAACACAAGCATTTACTTTCCCTTTCAAGTGCAATGGGCAAAACATGCTGGGAAACAGAAATCCAAGCCCAGTTTCAGTTAAACTTAATTTTGTCTAAATTAAAAGAAATAAGTTCATAAAACTTAAAGCAATTAAATAGTTCAGTTTACTTCAAATATATCAGTACTGTAAACTCGAAAGAAAAAAGAAAGCGCTAAATACTCATAAAAGTTAATTTGACTGAACTAATTTGTTTAATTTAAAGGATAAGTTCACTTTCAAATTAAAATTTCCTGATAATTAACTCATCCCCATGTCATCCAAGATGTTCATGTCTTTCTTTTCTTCAGTCGAAAAGAAATTAAGGTTTTTGATGAAAAAATTCCAGCATTTTTCTCCATATAGTGGACTTCAATGGAGCCCAAACGGGGGCAGCTTCAAAGCGTTCTACATGATCCCAGACAAGGAATAAGGGTCTTATTTAGAGAAACCATTGCTCATTTTGTGTGTCATCATTGTCTGTGTGCTTGTCGAGTTGTGAAGAATCTCTTTCGATCATCTTATTGTCTTATTCTTCTGATGCATCATTATTGCTTTTGTATCATTGTGTTCTTTTGAAGTCTGTGTATATGTGTGATATGCAGATGAGTGGAATCAGCCATGAGAGTGTGAGAATGCACTGATAACCATGTTCCGCTATGCCACTCTGTGTTTTTGCGTGCATGTGTGTAAGCGTGTGTAATTATGAGAGTAGACAGATAGTCTTGTCTCTGTGTAAATCCTTCTGTTCTCAATTACCACTGGTAGCCAGTGACACTCTCACAAAGACATTGCGAACAATTGCTGCTGCTGCTGTGTGTGTGTGTGTGTGTGTGTGTGTGTGTGTGTGTGTGTGATGCTTCAATAACTCATATCATTTCTACAGGCTGATTGTATTCACTTTTCACTACTTCTTTGAGGAGAGGGTCTATGGGCGGGTAAATGTATGGGTTTTTTCAGATCTTTCGATCTAATGAACAAAATAAGCTCGCGCAATTTACATATGAATGCGTCCGGAGATAACGGAAAAACATACGGAGAGCAGCAGCTTTCGAACGTGGACAAGCTCAAAATGTTTTACACTCAGTTTACACCAGTATTTAGCGTCGTCCACTTGTGAGCCGATCGACCAAAATGCACCCTAATACCAGGTGGAAACAGGGTGTATTTGTAGTGCTAGTGTAACTTGTAACGTTCAATTTGTCTAGGCATCTTTATCAAATGGACCCAAGTAATGCCGTTCAGTGTCTGCAGCACAGATGACACAGTCTAGAAACCTCTGAAAGTGATTACAGTGTTTTTACATCTGACTCCTGTCATCTGATAGATAACAGCAATCAACAAAACTATTCTCTCCACTTCCAAAACGAACATCTGCGGTGTCTGTTAACTAATGAGCTGCAGTTCTGCGGTGCTATTTCTGAGACGAAGTAAAAATTAAGCCTGCGGAACGGTCCAAAGCCAACTTTAGCTTGCAAAGGAAACAATTACTTAGATCCAAACTTGATGACAAGCTTAAGTTCCAAACATGAGGTTTGCCTAAACGCGTGGTCTTTTGTGGAACGAGGCTTGCTTGAAGAAAGAGAGATGACATGAGACAGAAAAGAGAGAGAGTTCATGAGAGGATGAGAAGTGAATGTTCTGACCCAAACTCTGCCCTCGCTGTCATCCGTAAGATGGATGGACTGGGCTTTAGAAGGTCTCTAAAAGTAGATACACACATAAACACACACAGCTCAATATAGACCAGTGTGGCTCATCATTCTTCAATAGACAGAGAGAGAGAGAGAGAGAGAGGAAAGTTCCCTTAAATATCAAGACAAGAACTGAGGAAATTGATAGGTACGAGCTGAACGATGGAAAGACGAGAAGAGAAATTTGAGAAATATGTAGGGAATTAAAGGATAGATGAGGAGAGATGGAATAAAAACAGAGCTGTGTTCCAAAACCTAGTGAGCTTTCTTTATGCCTACCACCTTCTAAAGCAGCATCCTAACAGGTGTAAGGGACTGATTTGGCAGCAGCTTTGTTCTGATTTCAATATAGGTGACTCAAGAGAATCATGATGCACTAATAAGCAAAAATACATATAAAACAAACATTTTTGGTGTAAAGTAGTTTTATATTGTAGGTTTTTTTTTAAATATACTATATATATACAACCATGGTATTTTCGACTTGAACTGTGTATTTTAGACATGTACCGTGGTTCTATTTTAGATTTGTACTATAGAGCTATTATGGTATTTTGAACATGTACCATGGTACTTTAGAAATATAATATGGTAATTTGGACATGTACCACCATAGTATTCTTGAAAGTGCCTTTAAAAATATACCACGGTACATGAATTTCAGTAACTGGTGTACTTCGAAGTACCATGGTTTTACCGTCTGATACCATCACTGTACTATGGTATCACCACAGTACTTTTTGTAAGAAGTTGTAGGAGTCAACATAATTATTTTGCCAACTTTTTTGAGCAGCATTTGTATCTGAGGCACCTTTGATGCCTTAAAGAGTTAGTTCACCCAAAAATGAAAACAATGTAATTTATTACTCACCCCGCATGTCGTTCTACAGCCGTAAGACCTTCGTTCATCTTCTGAACACAGATTAAGATATTGTTGATGAAATCCGATGGCTCAGTGAGACCTGCATTGAGAGCACAGCCATTCAAACTCTCAAGATCCATAATGGTACTAAAAACATATTTGAATCAATTCATGTGAGTTCAGTGGTTCTATCTTAATATTATAAAGCGACGAGAATACTTTTTGTGCGCCAAAAAACAAAATAACGACTTTTCAACAATTTCTATATGGGCCGATTTCAAAACACTGTTTCGGAGCTTTACGAATCTTTTTTTTCGAATTAGTGATTCGGATCTCCTATCAAACGGCTAAACTGCTGAAATCACGTGACTTTGGTGCTCCGATTCACTGATTCAATTCGAAAAGCTCTGAAGCAGTGTTTTGAAATCGGCTCATATAGATACTGTTGAAAAGTCGTTATTTAGTTTTTTGGCGCACAAAAAGTATTCTCGTCGCTTTATAATATTAAGATAGAACCACTAAACTCACATGAACTGATTTAAATATGTTTTTAGTACCTTTATGGACCTTGAGAGGTTCAGTGGCTTTGCTCTCAATAGAGGCCTCACTGAGTCATCGGATTTCATCAACAATATCTTAATTTGTGTTCTGAAGATGAATGAAGGCCTTACGGGTGTAGAACGACATGAGGGTGAGTAATAAATGACATTATTTTCATTTTTGGGTGAACTAACCCTTTAAAGGCTGCCTATGGAAGCAGCTCTCTAGGTTTTGGTATTGAACATTGTGCAGAGATGTGTTTGTGTTTATGTGTGTGTGTGATTGGTATAGCAGACATGCCCTGCTGTTTTATTTCTTTTGTAAAGCATCCACTTCAACCAGCGTTGAAGCAATGTTGCATTTAAGTCATTGCAGCGCTGCAGCTGAGACCACAGGAATGCAGTTCTCTCCTTCATCCTCCCTCTATCTTTTTCTCAGCCTGTTTTTCTCTCTCTGCTCCCTGTTTCCTCTCTAGCTCCTGTCTGTCCCAGTCTATACAGTTAGCCTGGAAAAAGAAGCTGTCAGAGCAGTAACAGGGTCTGTGGGGTCTTTGTGCATGTTCAGTGAAATGGATCACACACACGTGCTGGTCTTTTACCTGTGTGTCTATAATTTCTGCTCCTCTACATGCGTCTCAGCTCTGGGCTCAGCTGCTTCCCACTCCGGATGGATGTTGGTTTTGTTTCCTTCTAGCTACAGCGATCAGCCTGTTCCAGATGCCCAGAATTCATTTTCATGACACTCAGGAGGAAATTTACATCCCTAAACTGATCCAATTAGATCTCTGTTCTCCTTATAACAGATGTGTTGGGATGCACCCATGGGCATGTATATATATAAGGGGTGTAACTAATTTATTTATTTAAAAAAATGAAAACTTGTAGTCCGTTGCGTTTTTGTATACTGATTACAATGTTATCCCAATTACTCATTTTTAAGGTTGTTTAGAAGTTAACAGACTTAAAAATAAGTGTTTTTAAAGGCACAATATGTACGAATTTTGCAGTAAAATATCCAAAAACCACTAGGCCAGTGTTATATATTTTGTTCACTTGAGTACTTACAATATCCCAAATGTTTCCAACTATTTGTAAATCGTGAGAAAATCGTGATTTCGACCAAGGATCTGGGACATGTCCGGGAGTCGCCTGTCAATGTCATACCCGCGTTACCCTCGGTTATTGTTTTGGTTTGTGTGTGCTATATTCATGGTTTGCTACTTCTGGATGAAGGGAAACTTTGACCAGAAAGTAAACAAACAGCTTTAATTTCTTCAGTGTTATTTGCAGAATTGAACAATGTGCCATAAGTTAAACAAAGTTGCAAAATAAACTGCATCATGCTGCTTTTGTAATAGTTGTACTGTCATTTGGTCAAAAGTCTGAATTATAGAGCATAATTGCAGCCATTTGTGCAGTTTTACGAGCTGTTAACACGACACCGCTTTCAAATAAAAATGGAAAACCTTTGGCTGTTTATACACAACAATGGCGGAAATGAGTGCAAGTTTTTGAAAACAATTCCGTTATCGTCTCCGTTTTCATGCAAATTTGTGAAAACAGTGACGTCATGCGCATACATATTATGTGTTCAGTCTATAAGCGTGTAGTGTTTCTTTACAAAGTGACATCGCCAACTACTGGCCTGATGGCATAATACAGTGTTTTTAGTCGTTTTCGCAGATCCGTGTGAACAGGGATCATTTTGACAACGTTGTCGTCTGTACTCGAAAAACGCATAGGAAATACAAAAACATTTCACCACGTTCCCCACCTCTGCGTTAAAGGATTAGTTCACCCAAAAATGAAAATTCACCCTTGTGTCGTTCCAAACCCGTATGACTTTCGTTCATCTTCGGAACACAAATTAAGATATTTCTGATGAAATCCGAGAGCTTTCTGATCTCCCCATACACAGCAACGTCATTACAAATTTCAAGGGCCGAAAAGGTAGTAAAGACATTGTTAAAATAGTCAGGCATTCTGACTCTGCACTATGTTTACAACGTCAACAGTGTAGGAGAATGACAGGAGGGAACAGAAGAAAGTGTTGAATAAAGTAGTATTTTTTTGTTTGTTTTTTGCGCACAAAAAGTATTCTCGTCGCTTCATAACATTAAAGGTTGAACCACTGTAGTCACGTCGACAGTTTTAACGATGTCTTTACTACTTTTCTGGACCTTGAAATGATGTTGCTGTGTATAGGGAGGTCAGAAAGCTCTGGGATTTCATCAAAAATATCTTAATTTGTGTTCCGAAGATGAATGAAGGTCTTACGGGTGTGGAATTTCATTTTTGTGTGAACTGACCCTTTAATAATGACAAAATTAATTACTAGACGTTTAAACTTAATGGTGAAGACTATAAAAAAACACACTTTTTACATATAGAAGTCTTAAAGGTACAGCAGCAAAAACACCCTGTTTAATTCTAGAAGTCAGAGAGATGGAGAAAGTTATGGCTTTTGTGGTGCAAGAAACCTGACTAACATTATAATTCAAAAGGCTCAATATGGCATCTTTAATGTGCACTGATGAGCTTTTTCTCACACTCTGCTCTCTGTAAAACAGCTGCTTACTGAATGCTCAGACTCGACATTGAGTGTCTGACAACCCTGTGAGTGAACAGTGATAGATGTTTGTGTGTGTGTGTGTGTGTAGGGCATGGTAATGTCTTTAAGAGGTCTGTTTGAGGCATTTGAGTTCATTATGTGGATTTACATGCATCATTTACTGATCACTCTCCCCAGATGAAAATTTTACATTTCTCCGTGGCTCATCGTTATTTTGATATCAACTCATCCGTGGAGATATATAAAAAAAAAAAAAAAGATTGAGAAGGAGCGAGACGGGGTCAGAGAGTTAGAAGCACATGAGATATTTATTCTTTAGTTATGATGGAGACTTTCATTTCACTTCTATTGTTTTTATACTGAGCTAATGATATTTTCGGTCTCTTTAAATCGTTTTCATTATTTAGTATGTTTATTAAGTGTTTGCTTGTCCTGACAGTTAATTTTAGGTTTTTAGTATCCTTGTGTGGGCATTTGGTTGGAAAATCCTGAGACAAACATGCTGTATGTTTAGTGTTATGATCAGAGTGGGAAATAAACATTTTGCCAATGCAAAGCTGCCCAGTTTTGTGCAAAAATGTCCAATTTGACCTCCAACTTAGATTTTTACTAGCTAATTTAATTTTGTGTTGGACAAAAACAGCCAATCAGACATGCACATTAATGTTTTTTATATATTCTTCTTTAATTACATGAAATTATATATTGCTTCTTTAATTGCTCATCACTGGAAATGCAAAAAGTACCTACATTTGGCTGGAAACGTGTTTTCCCTCCCTATAACTATAAGACTGCCAGAACAAGAGAAAGCCAATGAAAATTGAAGACAGACAGAGAAAGTGATGTCCATTTCCTGAACAAACTGACCAAATGACTCGCACATACACGCACATATTGCCTTTAGATACTTACTTTTAAAACTGACTTGTGCTCAGGTTTTCTGAAAGGGTTTTGTGTGCAAGTTAATTAAGCTTGATTAATGGTGTGTGTTTTCGCTCTTGTGATATCTGTGACGACACAAAGCAGCATTCGGCCATGTCAGGCTCAAAGATCACTTACCGACACACTCTCTCATCAATCACACACACACACAGAGCTGTGTGCAGCCTCGTCAAGCTCCACAAACACTGAATAAGTGTTTATGTGATCACATGTGATGGGTCCCCTCTTAGTAACACACACTGTCATCAATCACAGACACACATACATAAACACATACATAAACACATACACTACCAGCCCAAAAAATTACCTCCTTTACTCACTATTTTCCTCCTTTTGTATCACATTGACTGCCTTTTTAACATTTTTCTCTTTTCATTTTTTCTTTTTTTTGTCATGCTTTAAGGCCTTTCGGTAATTTCACTGTCAACATATCTCTTGTGTTTCTCTCTTTCATTCTCATCAATTTCACATTTTCTCTCTTTTTTTTCTTTCCCCCTGCTCCTTCGTTCTCTTTTTCTCTCCCTTTCCTCTCCGCTTCCCTTTTTATGTGGAGTTGCCGTAGGCGGCATGGCTGGCCGGCAAGGGTCACCAGAGGGAATTCTGGGAGCTGAGGTTCCAGTCATCCATTACCCTGCTTGTTTCTCACTCTGGCAGCCCTGCGACAGGGTTCTATTAAGAGCTCTTACACACACACACACACACACACACAAACACACACACACTCATGCATTTGATCAGCGCTTAGATTACACTCTAAAAGCGCTGGACACACACATCACACTGTCGCAGACAGCCTCAGGCTTCACATGCACATAATGACATACAATATTCCACTGCAGTTTTCCTCATTATGCATGTAAGCATGTATTTATATGTGAGAGTGTATGTTCAGGTGCAGGGAATGTTCTTGGATGTTAACCCTGACCTGAAAATGTATAGAAGGGGTGAAAAAGAGTGAGAGAATATAAGAGTGTTATAAGAGTAACGACAACATTTGTTTTGTTTTAAATTTGTGTAATAGAATGAATCTGGACTATTTAAAAGATACCAGGAAATATTGAACCTTTTTTATATTTTGAATGGGCTTATTGTGCACAGTTCAGTTTATATATATATATATATATCAGGGACGATTTCTTTAAGACTGCAAGGGAAGCTCGGCTTCCCTTATAATGTCACAAAATTAATGGTCAAATATGTACTATTGTATTAACATTTTATTGACTAAAAATGCATTAGAAAATGTTCATCTCAAAGACGAGTTCGTTCAGAATCAGTTACATATAGCAGGTCGGCTGACTCGATTTCCTTCTCATACATTCCCGCAGCGTCACAGTGCATTTCCCTATTGAAGCCCAGTGTCCATTGACTTCAATGGGGCTGCTTTGAACGGTTTTTTTTCAGCGCTTCGAAACTAGACGGTCATTGGATAAACGCTGCGATTATGTCCCGCCCACGGACGCTCAGCGTCTCTGGGGGTGAATGGGGAGTGGGCTGGCCCGGACTCCGAGCTTCTGCGTGATGATTGGAGGGTCTGTCGAAAGACTGCATCTCCTTTTGACTGACAGCGATTCTGTACTATAAGGAATCACTGAAGCTATTCGCGCTCAGTCCCATCGCGGATTTCTCAAGTTCAGTCGAAATAAAAACTGCTGCAACCTATTTCTTTGATATTTGCTTGGCGAAATTGCTTGATTTTCATCATACATTTCACACAATTATACACCACATTCCTTGTTTCAGTTTTACAGAGTTTAATATTTTTTTACTTGAAAAGACTCCTAGTTGGTACGACAGGGTCACAGACCATTTTCTTGAAAAGGAACGTAGGGCAGAATTTACTTTTAAATAAATAGACAATTTTATGATGTAGGCCGAAAATGAGCTTCCCCTCTCTGACAGACCAGTAGCCGCCACTGATATAAGAAAAGAAAAGAAATGTGCAAAAAATTTATCAAAATTGACAGTAAAGACATTTATAATGTTTATAATGTCTTGAGCAGAAATTCATCATATTAGAATGATTTCTGAAGGATCATGTGACACTGAAGACTGGAGATGAAAATTCAGCTTTGCCATCACAGGAATAAATTACACTTAAACATATTAAAATAGAAAACAGTTATTTTAAACAGTAATAATATTTAACAATATTACTGTTTTTTACTGTATTTTTGATTAAATTAATAAACGCATAAAAAAACTTCTTCCAAAAACATTTTAAAAATCTTATAGGCCCTGAACTTTTAGGGCAAACTTTTTGTAGCATACAGCTAAACCTACTTTTTTTTGTTTTTGTTTTTGGCTGTTTTATCATCTGTCAGGTGAAAAGAGGTTAAATGTGTTCGGAATGCCATTTAATTTTGTCTTTAAGTGTTTACTGTTAAATATTTTAGCAATTAACGTTAAACCTTCATTTTCTCCAATGAATAGACAATCCCTCTCTTAGTTTTACCCCCTCTTGCTTTTGCTGTTAGGGAAACCTATAAGTACAATCATTAAATCCACGTATGCATTCACACACACACACCTACACACTGACACACATTCGTATTTTGTACAGATGCAATCCAAACACAATATTTTTTCTCCCTTTTGACCACATAACACCTGGTCTTAAAGCCTGCGGTAAACTTTAAAGCTCTGTACAGCTGCAGCATACATCATAAACCTGCGACCAGGAGACATAAGTACATCATAAACATGAGCCAACCCTCACACACCTCACAGCTGCCCCTGAGTGCAGCGGTCCTCAGCCAAACACACATCGCTTTATAAACCTCTCCTCTTTATTATGACATCATAAACATGAGCCCTGGTTCCAGATTCATCCATGTGTGTTGCTTCTGTTCTTTTAGAACCTGTGAAAGAAAGAAAGGGAGGAAAAGGGGTGAGAGGAAGCAAGGAAAGAAGGAAGAAAGAAAAGGAGTGAAGGAGGAAGGAAAGAAGACAGTAAGGGAAGAAGGGAGGAAGTATGGAATTAAAGATCACAGGAAGGGAGAAAGAAAAAGGAGACTAGGACAGAAATTAAAGGGAGTTTGGAAAGAAGTAAGCAAAGAAGGAGGGAAGGAAAAAATGAAAAAGAAAGGAAAGATGAATGAAGGAAGATAGGAAAGGAATTAGGGAAGAGGGAAGAAAAGGGAAGTTTGGAAGGATGGAATGAACTTTCTGGATGGAAGGAAGGAAGGAAATAAGGAGGCAAGGAAAGAAGAAAGAAAGAAAAGGAGTAAAGTAGGAAGTAAAGAAGCAAGGCAGTTAGGAAAGAAGGGGGGAAGTATGGAAGGAAAGATCACAGGAAGGCAGAAAGAAAAAGAGGCAAGGAAAGAAGTTAATGGGAGTTCAGAAAAAGTAAGCAAGGAAGAAGGAAAAATGAAGAAGAAAGAAAGATGAATGAAAGAAAACAGGAAAGAACTAAGAGAAGAAGGAAGAAAAAAGGAAGTACAGAAGGATGGAATGAACTTACCTGAAGGAAGGAAGGAAGGAAGGAAGGAAAAGGGAAGCAAGTAAGCAAGGACAGAAGGAAGAAAGAAAAGGAGGGAAGGAGGAAGGAACAAAGTAAGACAGTAATGAAAGAAGAAAGGAAGTACAGATGGAATGGAGGAAAGGAGAGAGAAAAAGGAGGCAAAGAAAGAAAAAGAGTGAAGTAGGAAGCAAGACAGGAAATAAGGAAAGATATATGAAAGGAAAGAAAAAAGGAAGAGAAAGAAAAGGAGGCAAGAAAATAAATTAAATGGAGTTGGAAAGAAGTAAGCAAGGAAGGAAGAAAAAAGGAAGGATGGAATAAACTTCCCTAAAGAAAAGAAGGGAGAAAGAAAGAATGGAAGGAAGGAAGGATTGAAAGAAAAAGGAAGCTTGGAAAGAATGAAAAGGAAGTAAGGAAGACAAGAAAAGAAATGAAGGAAGGAAGGAAAGAAAGAAGTACGAGTGGAAGAATTAACACGGTAAGTCTAAAAGGAAAGAAGACAAAGGAAAAAAGGAAGTGAGGAAGGAAAGAGGACAATTAAGAATATAAAAAGGAAGTACGAAAGTTAAAGAGCTAGAGTCATAATACTTGGAGGAGAGATTGAAGGAAAAATGGGAAGTCGGGAACTCAAGAAAGCGAGAAAGAAGAGGGCGATGGAGTGAAGGAAAGAGTGGGACAGATAAAAGCGAGACTACAGCTCTCTTGTCAAACAAACAGATATTTAGTGTGAGCTCATCTGTGGAGCCGCAGCGCTCTGTGTACACACTCTCCTCTTCTTCATTATCACCAACTTTCACTCTTTATAAACAGATAGAGGAGGGGATTACTCCAGAAAGAGACATGGAAAGAAGGAGAGGGGAGTGCAGGGGTCTCTGTATAACTGATGTGATTTACGTTTTGACAGATTTAGGCTTTCGAGGTGAAGGGAAGCTTAACACCAGGAAATGTATGGATATTTATGAGATATTTTTGGAGGCGTATGCACTTTGGCTTGTGGTAGGTATCCTGTACTTTGGTGTTTGCTTATTGCAGAGCGATTTTGTGCTAATAAACATAAAAAAACTGACTGTAAGGGAACATTTGGGTAGTTAATTGTAAAAAAAAAAATTCAGCTTTGACAGTACACAAATAAATTACATTTTACAACAGTTATTTAAAATATTATTATATTATGTACTATTATATAATAAATATTATGCTTATAAAATTATTTTAAACAAAATATTATAATATTTTTACTGTTTTAAAATAACAAATAAATGCACTTTTCATTAAGATTTTTTTTAATCTTCATAAGATTCATAATATTCAATAATATTTCATAATATTGTATTTAATAGCCAATAAAAAGTGTCTGGTAGAACATTTCCTTAAATGTATATGAGTGCACTGCTTTGAAGATGGGATCTAAAGCGGGGTGTGTGTGTGTGTGTGTGTGTGTGTGTTAATAAGAAGAGAATGTGCGTGTAATCAGTAGCCGTTTCCTGTCTCACCGTCTACAGGGCCCCTCTCTCTTCGGCCTTTGTTTCAAACTCTGTCTACTGACAGCTTTAGGGAAACTACCGTCTTTGGTGTGGTCATTGTGTTTGTACGTGCACAAGTGTGTGCCTATTTCTGTACTGATCGATATTTCATGGCGATACAGATGTTGTTCATCCACAAGAGAGAGGGAGAGAAATGTATCAATGTTAGTTTATGTAAAGAGAGCATGTTTATATAAAGTTCGCTGACGCTTCTTGCATTAGGACATCATCACAGTGAAGACTAGAGAGAGAGCGATGTAAGGAAAGAGCCGAGGAAAGAGCTTTGGCATTGTGAGTAATGCAGAGAATGCGATGAAAGATGAATGAAGAGTTATGCCAAGAGAAAAGATGGAAGAGTGAAATATTGGAGGGATGGAGAGATGACGAGCGACGAAGGTGGGAAATAAAGAGGGAGAGAGAGATGATCTAGTCATATCCCAGTAGTGTTCCATCACCCCAAACTCACAATAAGCATCGATCCACCTGTACCTGAGTGTGTGTGTGTGTGTGCGTCGCTCACCGTTGTCTTATTCGCTCACACACACACACATGATTGATCACTGAATCAGTCTCTCCAACATTCAGCCATAAAAGCTATAACTGGCCCTCATAAAAGCAGATTTATCAGGCCAGGCCTGCCCGGTGCCCGCACGCCGCCCAAAAGCATGTGACACCTCCATGATTGGGCTGGAATTGAATAAACCTGCACTATTGACGCCTATGTCTGACAAGTCAATCAGCTCCTGGTACGCACACACACACGCTGACTAAAGTCTTCTGAAAGACTTTTTGTGTTTCTGCATACATTTAATTTACAACTAACTCATAAACGCAAACACATGTGGCCAAGCGAGTTTTTGTGTTAGCGTCTTGCGCCTTACGCTGGGTTAAATATAAACCAACTCTAACTTCACTCCCCTTTGAAGCTACTGAAAACCAGCGAAGCTGTAAATAGGAGTAACCAAATCTCACTACGACAAGTTAATTAGGCCGAGTTGTCTTTTTTATCCCCTTTGAAATGTTGCGTTCGGTTAGTTCTGCTTGTAATTAAAGTAAAGGGTGTCCATTTCCTTTTAAACGCTCCTTAGATAAACTCTCAAACATAGCCTTCGGAGAAGTCCTTAGTAAAAGTCACCCATGTGCAAAAGCCTATAGGAATCCAATCAGAGAAAAAGATCACAGGCCTGAAGAGGAAATTGGTCTTTTATTCTTTTCCTCAAGCCTACAATAAGCATCACAGCTAAGTGAGAGGAACTCAAAGAACATAATATTACAATAATGGGCTATGATTTACATTATCAGCCCATAAACTCATTTGGCTTTTTGAAATCAGTGTTGGGGAAAGTTACTTTAAAAAGTAATGCATTACAATATTGCATTACTACCTTAAAAAAGAAACTAATTGTGTTACTTAGTTACTTTTTATGGAAAGTAAGCCTAAACTTGACATAAACTGCAAACGTGTCCCTCAAATCTGATTGGTTGATTGGAATGTTGTTCCAGGATCAACAAAGATGTTGCACTTGGTACAATTAGGTTCTGCGTACAGCTGAACGTTCCTCAAAAGACTGTTGTATCATATTTGATACTCACATTTTGATACTCAAAAATTATGTATGTAAAAATGATGTATTATCCAGTTAACCTAAGTTGCTTCACTCTGGTAAAAGTTACTTTAAAAAGTAATGCATTACAATATTGAGTTACTCCCTTGCGTTACTTAGTTACTTTTTATGGAAAGTAATGCGTTCCATTACTTTTGCGTTTCTTTTCTCATCTGGGCTGAGCTGTTTGTTTTTTTTAACAACAAAAAAGTTCTATTTTTGTCAAATGTAAAGGCCCTTTCACACCAAAAGTGAAATGAATAAGCCTCATGCTGAAAGAAATACAAATTCACACCTGTATAGTAGAGGATGCAGCTCAAATAAGCCTTTCAGATGTGCTGCCATTCTGGAATACAGAAGAATAGGACGCAGGAGAATAAGTAAATTAGTAAATGTATGTTCACATTTAGTGTAGAATTTGTCTATAAGTAGGGGTGCACATAACTGGTGCGCATGTGCGGTAAAAATAAACGATGCACACCAGAAAACATGGAGGGAAGCGCTTTTGAGTACCAATATTTTTGAGGACCGGTTCACAGGGACACGTTTACTTACTAGAGTAGGATTTTTCTCCATCTCTGGTAAGATAGCAATCATGATGATAAGTGTTTTCTTTAATTATTAGGTGTGGAACGGATCGCAGTTCATCCGTGATCCGTACGGATAAGGTCCAACGGTTCAGCACGCATATTAACTGCTAAATTTAACCATCATAGAGTGAAAGTTTATCATTTGGACATGTTTTGTCTCGCCAATTAACACATTCAAACGATTTTAAAAGCGGAAGAAGAGGCGAAAATCGGGACTCTCGAGCTGTTATCTGTGTGCACAGCCTCACACCCCCGAAACGCACACACGTATAGAGAGAGAGAGAGAGCTCGAACACCGAATTAATTTCTATTTCGCGTTTACTTGCACTTTAACGGACACATACACACAAAATTATGTCAAAATACCTGTCTCGGCAAGTATTCTCTCGATTATGTCATAAATGAACAGTTGAGAAAGAAACCGGATGTGTGTCAGTTATTCGGTCCGTGCTTTCCTTCTTAAAGTGACAGCAGCCTAATATTCTTGTTGTTGTCTGTGTCATTAATGTTAGTAAAAAAAATAAAAAAAAAAAATTATCAGAGAAAAGAAGAAAGTGATGAGGACAGCTTTTAGGATAAGCGTGTCGCGTAAAGTGTGAGTACCAAGCAACATATCCAGGTGCTCCCTTGAGAACCAGACCAAAAAAGTTATGTGCACCCCTGTCTATAAGCATCATGTTCACACAGCGCACACGACGCCTCTGCACTTACTCCCGATTTCTCTCAACGTGGGGACAGGAGAGCTGCAGGAGAAGAATAAATGGGAAAACAAAGTAATTTGCGTTACTTATTTGAAAAAGTAACTCAGATATTTTGTTGTAAACTTAAAAGTAATGCGTTACTTTACTAGTTACTAAGTAATCTGATTACGTAACTCGCGTTACTTGTAATGCATTACCCCAACACTGTTTGAAATATCAAAATTCCAATTCTAAGATGCCGAATGACTAAATCACGCGAACAGACTGACTTTTATTTGACAATCTTTTAGTGATCGCGATTTGTCACCTTGTTTGACTTGCGCGTAATTAAAAAGGTGTGAAGCCAAAATGAAGATAGCTGCTGCGCGCCTGCTAGCACATCAGAAACACGTGTGTGCCAGGTCGCCTCTGAAACACCTGCGTTTGCGGGAGGAGGAAAGAAATCAGCCTTTAAAGGCTTTTTCCAGCACTAATGACATCAGTTTAAAAGGTGGCATTGAAAAGATTGCGTAGCACGCTAAGTGCCTCTTACATGCGCGATTATTAAAACGTAGACTTGACTGTTTTAATGGCCACCGTTGCTCCACAGGAATTTCATTTCCCGCTCGGTTTAAGACACCGAGCGACGGCCTGTGGATGTAATGAGCCTTTTTTGTGGTATCTAATTTCTTATTACGAAGGAGCATGTGAGTGTGTGCGTGTCTGTTCCTCCGCCGGTAAGCACACCAGATAGGCCTATCTCTCAAATATTAAATATTAGGCTTTAAATTGGACACGCCATACGGGAGAGCTCGCTGTTCCCTCTCAAGTGCATCACACATCAAAGGCTCTCCGACAGCTCAATAAATGTAATGAATGTTCTACACCCCCGCCTCGGACCAGAGGTGGTACGTTCTACTATGTTAGCATTAAAATAGCTTTAAAGATGATATCTACAGGCCTTTAACCCTGTAAAGCCTAATATATGAAATAATATATTACTTTATAAAAATCATTATTTCACAGCAAAATGACACAATATGAAGGTGGACATTTTTAATGGCATCTTATACTATGAATTATCAATCAGAGGGCAGAAGTTATATAATGGATTGTGATATTGTCACCTATGATAATTTAGAGGCTTTAGAAATGTGCATATCAGTAGGGTTAAGAAGCAATTTGCTCTCCCTGCAGAGTCCAATAACAAGCTCTAATTACCTTCCAAAGCCCTGAGATGTCTTTATGTGTGTGTTTTACTGTGGTAAATGAAGTTGAAATTTCCAGCGTGTCCCGTTGCGTTTTAGATATGCTCGTCCTTCTCCAGCCTCACCTAATTTATGTTTTAAAAACGTTACCTCTGACAACGTTGCGGATTTTATCGCACCCCACGGCCGGCATTCAGTGTGTGTGTGGAAACGAAAGGGAAGTACCTGTGATTACCGCAGCCCCGTATCATAAACCCCTCCTTTCCCCCTCCCCCCGAGGTGGCACATTCCAACGGTCGGCCGTGTGCCGCGCGGTGCCTGAGGCCACACTTCAGGAGAGAGACTTCTCAACCCCGAAAATCAGCGGTGCACACAAGTCCAGCACTTCCCACCTATGTTTTTTGAGAAAAAAAAAAAAAAAAAACGGATCCCCCCGTGGCCCCTATAAGTCTCACGGTTTGAATAGCGCATTGTACTGCAGACTACTGGTTCTGTTTTAGGCCAGCCTGTGTTATTGCGCCCGAGTCACGTCTTGTCATTCCCGCTGTCAAAGCAATTAACTTCATGTTAGCCAGAGAACACAATCTATCTGTTTCACACCCGACGGTCTGGCGCAACGGATCCCGCCACTTACACGAACACGTTTCATATCCAAAACATAAATTATGCTTGTACTAACCGATCCTTCTGAGAAGACCGCAGCGACTTTTTCGGTTCTTAATGATGAATTGAAAATGCATAATGTTGCTATAAAGTCGTGCATACTGCATTTAAACAATCAGTTTTATGTCAAGATGTCATTTTATGTCATTATTCAGCATGTAGGTGGAAGTTTTGGGAGCTCAGCCAGTTTTGTTTTCACTTGGCTGTGTGTGTGGAGATGAAACATAGGCCCCTCGTCACACAGCCGGGCCCCAGGGCCCACGGGGGCCGCGACGGGTGAGACTGCACAGACGGGGCCAAGATGATGGGGTACTAATTCAACACAACGCAGAGAGCTCACTCCTGAAATAGACGGCAGAAACACGCTCTCTCTCTTTCTCTGTGACCCTGGCGAATGAAAATAATCTGAAATAATTAGAAGCGAGCCAGGGACCGGGTGAGAGGGTAAACACGGCGCAGGCGCGACGGACTAAGCCAGGGCACCTCGGAGGAGGGGGGGCGCTCTGACCCCGTCCACATAAAGCTGTGATTTATGGCACGCAGGGCGCAGCAGCGGGGATGCGGTACCTCTCTCAGAGAACCAAATTACCGAGGTGGAGATTAACGCACGCTCTACGGGCCTACTTCCAGATCCGAGGAAATTTTTTATTTACATTTTTCCACTTTCATTTCCTCCCTTCTCTTTTAATGGTAATTGGTTGGTGTTAGGAAAGAGAGCTCTCAAAGCCCCTCAAGAGTGTTTTATTTAGGGATACAGATGGAGAAGAGTGGCAGTTTTGTGTGCCACACATGCAATATTTTTTTAAATGTCAAAATGTGCAGAATTGCACTGACAGATGTGCCACGTTTAATACGTTTAATCTTGTGAATTTTTGACTTGATATGATTTGTTTGTTCATTTTTTTATGCTAATTATTTTGCGTTTTTTGCTAAAGAAAAATGCAAAAACTGAAAAAAAGAAATGTAATATTTGTATCCATTTTGGTTTCATACATTTTAGAAAAACATTTATACCACTTTCATCAAATATCTTAATTTATTGATTGATTTTGAAATGTCAAACGGTGTAACCATTAAAAAAAAAAAACACTATAATACTTTCCTTGCAATCTGAACGCATGCGTTTTAAGTATTTCAAATATATTTTTCTTGGCACTTTTTGAGTCATAGGCCTAAAAATCAAGTTGTTTTCTTAAGGATAATCCTTTTGACATGAACAAAACCTTTTCAAAAAAAGGTCAGAATGCAATATTACTAAAAACTTTAGTAATGACTTTGACATGCAGTCAAACGGCTCCTCTCTGTGTTATGGTTTCTTGTCACATGACATTCAACATGGCTTCCTGCAGTTGGATGCTTCACACTTTGATGTGGGCATAAACAAACTTTTTAAGAATTAATAATAAAAGATTACAACAAATAATGTCAATCATTCTTCTTCCAAGAATTTCAGCATTTTAGGCATTTTGAGACTTTTTCCCTTTTTACAATGTCCAAACTGTTACATCACCTACACATTTTTTACTTTACGTCCATATGAATTGTATTTTTATTTATTTATTTGATTATTGACCCTTAAATATTAATTGTGTAAAATGTTATTAATGTTGTTGGTGATGACGTTGTTCTTGTTATGTTTAGTAGCTATTTAAAATTTATGAAGCTCATCTAGCCACCTTTAAGAACATTATATAGCTTTTTTTTCCATTAGATTTTCAAGCTATTAGAGGCAAACAAAAGATGACTAAGTGGTAAGGAGTCTCAGCCCTGGGCTCTAAATTGGTCGGTTGGAGCAGTTTTAAATGAGTTTTGGTTGAGCCCATTGATTGAGTGGCCCCGCACTTTAAATTAATAGCTGGTTGTGGAGTCCAGCGTCTGCAGGGAGGCGCGGTGCAAGCTTAATGCAGCTTTTCGCTCCTGTCAATGGGAGGTCTATCTCGATGAATGGTTGAACTATTTCATGTGGATTTGGCTGCGATATTTTCCTTTTCTTTCCCCCCCTCTTTCCCGTTAGGATGTGCAGGAATGCATCTCGTACACAGTGTTTCCATTAGAGCGCGGCTCCAGGGCCGAGGGAGACCGCGGGGAGCAGCTCCTTCTCGGCGTCAGTTTCTCGCCCATCTGGGATTCCCCTCCACACAACTTTTAGCTAACGGCTTAATGCGCGCAGTCTAGCGCTAGTCCACTGCAAATAAACAAAACCGAGCTGCAGCGCTGCCTGCCTGCCAAAGGATTGCGTCTTGCAAGGAGGGGGACGACAAAAGCATTGGCTGCACCCAAACTTTAGCATACAGGTTTTATGTAGCGAAACAAAATACAAGATGCAGCTTTAAAGTATTCCAAAACAAACAAACAAATAAAAACAAGTGTAGTCATAGAAAGATTTTGTCACAATTTGAAAGCATTTTCTCCAAAAAAATATTTGTTATTCTGTTCAAAGTGTTTATTAATGCATATAAAACGCCAAAACGTTTAAAATCTTAGGAAATCCTCCAAACACAACAAACTTGTTTTGCTAGGCTAGTTAATGAAATCGTCACAGTGTGGGTTTCTCTTTTTCCTGATCTATTAGGTCGATCAAAAACATATAAAAAATAATGCAATTCATACAGACATATGCTTATAAAGGCAACATTTTTATGTGGTGTAGTTGTCCGGAGAAAGAATGTTTAGGCTAATTAAAATGCTTTAAATATAATTGTTGGCATAAGTAGCTTGGAACAATCAGTAATTTTTTATTTAAAAATAATCAGTAGGCTATAACATTTTTGTTTTCAAATGTTATTAATAGCTAGGCTACTTAAAATGTTCCATAGGCCCTACATCAAATGAAACAAGTGGCGTATCCAACGTGCAGGAAGCCATTTTGTTGTCTTGTGACAAGAAAACCATAAAAACAGAGGACCACTTTACCCCCTTATTGACGTGCGTCAAGTCCATTAAGTTCATTTTTAATATCACCTATTTTTTATGAAAATGTACGTTTTGTTTAGGTCAAATTGAACACAAAAACATGATTCATGACCTATTTTTTAGTACATTTTACTTTTTTTTTTAAGGATTTCTTCTTAATATCATTAGCTATTTGTCTTGGCCCGTATGCAGTCAGCTGTAACAAACACCCAAACAAAAAAAATCTACTAGCTATCTAAATGATAGTGCTTTTATTTAATAAATTCATTATAGGGTCGGATTAAATTCAGTTTTATTGAATTCAATCATAGTTAAGCGTCGAGTTGCATTGTAGGTCGTTCGGGCGATTTTCTATTTGGAGGCAATACAACTGAATCTTTCATGTTCCATCTAGCAATTTGACGCCTTAATGTGTACGGCGTTGTGTGCAGCAATTTCGCAGCCGTGAAAAGAAATGACTCCCGGTCTCGGTAGCTCCACAGCTCCGCGCTTGACTGATGCACTTCCCTCCAGAGAGAGGGAGAGAGAGAGCGCGAGCGAGAGGCGGGCAGTTCTCTAAATAATACAGTCTCTCGACTCCACGAATCTATCGAATTAAACATTTGTGCCTATTCAAATACTGCCTGCAGGTTTTTCCTACACATATGACATTAAACAACGTGTCACCAATGCAAAAAAAATGCAACTTCATTCCTGAGGAAAGCAGAAAGTTTTCCTCCCCAGTTTAAACTCGGCTCACTACGCCATCTACCGGGAAGGGCGAGAAGCGACGCTTCAGGAGTTGCCCCTGCCCCGTGGGCTCTCTTACCCCGTGTTACCCCTGGCTTGGTACAGATACCACCGGCCCTTTTGTTTATCTGCTATCGCTTCCTCCTTTTCAGAACAATTCAGCTGAGGAGCCTCTATCACCAGCCTCCATCAGACCCCGGCGAGGCCAGGCAATCACTTTCCCAGATTACTTGTATTTAATACACAATGCATCATAAACCAAATCCCTCATCCTGACAGGGAGAAAATAGAACAGCTCATAGCTTGAGCTTTCCCAATTTATGGCTAAATTAAAAAGGCTTCCAACAATGGACAAGTCGAGGAATGGCAGGAAATCGATGCGCGGCGGACCGGGGTCTCTTTGCGGTTCTCAAGGAGCGCGGGTGTATGGGAATCTTTGGCGAGGTCCGCCGTATTTACACATGATTTTTCCTGTCCTTCCTCCGCGTCTGCCCTGCGATTTCATTTAACAATGGACATTATCTGGACCTTGAGTTCAATGTCAAAGATAGGCCAGGGAGACATATTCATCTTCATCAGAGTCATTAGAGTCCAGTCAATGGACATGCGCTGGACCCCGAAAAAAAGTCTCTTTTCTCACTCTTGAAAATCGAACTTTTTAAAGGTTGTTAGAAACTCCAGAACCCAGATAAAGAGGAATGGTTGATTAAAAAAATAGTGTTAATTGCTAAACCACTTGATGAACCTTTTAAGCTAGATTTAAAAATGTATAAAACAAAAAGTGAATCTAATTTCTTTATTGCACGAAAACGCATTTAATTTCACGGAGATGCTGTTGAAATGGTAGGAAATAAATTTCCCTGCTCACAAAAGAGCTTGTCGATATGTTGTTGTTATTTTTAAATCGTGAAATAACGAGTATTGTTTTGTATGTGAGAAGAGATGCATGGGAGAGGAATTTTTGTGGGCTCGTGAACTGTCTAGGAGCAGGTGTATGAGGGGAAAATTAAAAATAAAAGTATTATTTGAAGAGTTAAAGTAGCACTATTTGTGTTTACTAAAGCTAAACATAAATGTTAGTTCTTAAATTAGTCTTAATGTTAGTTATACGTCATTTAGTTTTAAAGAAAACAATCGAACAGAGTGACACCTCAGTGCACTTTCACTTGCACGAGCCTCCCTCGTTTTCGTGTCCTCCCGCGCGAGCAAAAAAACGCCGCTGATTTCATGATTACTGGATGGCTTCATCAAAGCGGTTAAATTCGGGTCTATCCACGAGCAGCCCCGTCCCGAACTCGCGCTGACCTCGCCTCTCCGCGAACGTGGGGGAGACTCGCGCAACTTCCGACCGGTGGACACGCGAGACAGGTCCCCCCCTCCTCCTCCTCCTCATCCTCCTCCTCCTCAGCGCATCTCCCTCGCATGGGACAAGAGAGGATCCACTTGAACGGGACAGACAGAGACACTCCTACACGTTCGGATCACTGAAGGTGGACGATCCCCGCCGTCACTGTTTCTTTTTCACACTCTTGCGCTCGCGATCCGATGCCAGGAAGAGGGACAGTGAATAAAACCGCCAGTCAGACAATTCGACACCTGGGAACTTTCAACCGCATGCTTCGTGGAAGAACGGACTGAAGTTGGACAAAGTTTTTGTCCGCGGGGGAAATTTACCGTGTCTTCCACTTGATAAGAGCAAAACGAGAGGAGAGAGACGACGTTTTTTTTTTTCTTCAGCGAGAGACACGGGATACAAAACACAACGTTCGCGTACAAGCTTCTTTCGGAGCTGTTGTGAGTTTTTTGGTGCCGTTTCATTGATTCATTCTTCCCAGTGAGATTTCCGTAAGGTAGGCGGTTTATGTCCTTATATCAACGTTCCTCTCTGACAAGCCGCGAATTAATGGTCAAATAAAAGTCCATTCATCCTTCACCTTTGAACTTGTTTAATTGTATCGAAACGAAGGGCTTTGGTTCTTTCCTCTGAAGCCTAACGTTAGCTCTTAAATACAGTGCTTGTCGCTAAGATCTCTTTAGCTTTTTTCCTTCGTCTTCACGTTTTGTACTTTTGTAGTATTTTGTTTTTCTGAGTAACATTTTATTGACTTTTATTCCCTTTCAATAGTAGCATTCGAGTAAATTATTTTCTCAGCGATATTTCACGTTTTATTTTTGTTTTAAACAATTGTGTTAATCGTTTTTCGAGTGAAACGAATTTTGTTCAATGAAAGCAGCAGATGTGTTCTCATCACAAGACAATGAAAAATAAAAACCGAATTACAACTGGACAAATGTTTCTAGTTTTACGAGTTCAGAGAGCAATAATAAAAAAAAAGTTTTTCTTTTTCTACAAAAAGCACATTATTTTAAACAGTACATTTAATGCACTTTTTCTACATAGCCTGTATATTTTCTGACATTTGTATTTATCTATTTATTTGAACCCAAATTGTTTGTTCCAATGGTTCTTTTTTTGTAAGTGTGTGAAGTGCACTGAGAGGATCAGTGTTGTCGGTGTGTTTGGGAGGGGGCGAGCTTGCGTGCGCGTGATTTATTTGACCTTAAATTACATAAACTCAGGGACAAAATATTAAAGAAATGTTTAGTTTGCAATTAAGAAGGAACTTTCTCGCTTTTTCTCCGTTGACAATGTGTTCATATTTGTTTCACATCATGGAAAGAGCGAGAGAGAAAGTGGACTGTACGGTAGTTTGGCAGCTCTGTGAAAGATAAAATCGTTATTTTGTTTTGAGGTTTTTGGCAGAAAGTGTAGTGAATGTGAGTAGTATGTGTCTTTATTAGATATTTTTGTCTTTGCAAAATCATTTTGTTTGCATGCAAACATTTTAAAGCATTTACATTTTACATTTAAATGCAAATGTTTAAATGTATTGTAAAACCGTTCAAATGTTTGACATGGATATGTTTTGAAAACGAAATATACTAACTAAAATGGTATATTTTAGGCATTTAAATTTTATTTTTGTCTATTTCACAAAACAATACTTTATCAAACTGAAAAAATGACTGTGTTGTTGATGTGTAAAACTTACTTGAACAGACGCCAGCCACTAGATGATGTTTAAGATGAAGTTTGTTTTGTTTGTGACATTCACTTGATGACTAGAAAGTAAACATGAAGAGCCTGTAAGAGGGAGAGATGTGAAGTGTGCGAAGAAGATGTTGTCAGAGCCTGTATGAGTGTCTTAGAGAAAGTGTGTGTGTGTCGATAAGTTTGACTTATCTGTAATGCTGTTTTCTAAGCCTCAGTGGGTGGCATGAGATTTTAGTCACTGCACGTCAATCTGTAAAAGTTCAAGATCAAAGACTGATCTC
Source organism: Anabarilius grahami (assembly GCA_003731715.1). Lineage (NCBI taxonomy): Eukaryota > Metazoa > Chordata > Actinopteri > Cypriniformes > Xenocyprididae > Anabarilius > Anabarilius grahami. Next base: position 909,159 of record RJVU01042602.1, on the reverse strand, counting down.
TCTTTCTCTTTCTCTCTCAGGGCGAGCAGACAGGTTTGGATGGGAGCGTATGTGATAGCAGGAGCTGGCTAAGGCACGTCCAGATCTCTCCATCCACCCACCAACACAACCTCACAGCCTGCCAGATACATGAGCAGGTACGTGGCGAACACACACACACACACACACACACACACTCGGAGCACCTGCATGGCCAACATAATGAAGTGTTTAAAGGTGTTTCTGCTATCTTTAATAGCAGATTCCTTCTGCATTCTGGTTCTGTGTGTGTGTCACTGTGTTTTTGTGTTGTGGTCTTTTGTATCTTGGCTGCAGCGTGAAGGACCACAGGCCAGGATCACACACACACACCCACACGCACTCTCTCGGTCAAGCATGATGATAATCACACATTTTGTATCTTTGCACTCGGATATGAGGGATGACAAATTCCTGAATCCTTATGGAGTGAAAGACATTGAGAAAGAGACTCTGAAATAGACAGAGAGAATGAGTCACATCCGTAAATTCATGTATTTTACACACCACAAAATTTTACTGTTTACCTTTTTTTCTTCTTCTTTAATGGTTGAACAAATTCTGTGAGTTTAGTTTGTCATTTCTGTGCATTTAAAATTGTAACTTTGAAAAAATCTAAAGCTTTTATGTCAATATTTGTGGAGAAATTTAGTGATCAATTTGGATTAAGAAAAACTGGATTAAATTGAGTTTCATTGAGTTATACTGAACTGAGTTTGACTGGATTCAATTAAATTGTAAACTGAGTTGAGTTGGTCTGAATTGAATTGAGATTAAATTGAGTTGAGTTGTGCTGGATTAAATTGAGTTAAATAGGGTTAGGTCAAGTCAAGCTGGATTCAATTAAGATGAGCTGAGTTGAGCTGGATTAAACCTAGTTTCATTGAGTTGAGTTGGACTGGAAAAAATTAAGATGAGGCAAACTGAGTTGAGATAGATTAAATTAAGATTAGTTTAAGAAAACTGAACAGGACTTGAATAAATTGTGACGAGTATAGAGATGGACTGGATTAAATTCAGAGTTGATCTGGCCTAGAGACAAGTGGATTGAAGTAACGAGTTAGTTTTGTTGTGCTTTCTTGAACCACTACATTGCAATCAGTTCATATTATCAGGATTATATTGGAGATCACACACTTCTGGACATCCAAATCACACTGTGAGATATTCCAACCCGATCTCATGGCAATTTGTACGTATTTTACGAGGTGGCTAATTCGTACGGATGACCTACCCCTAACCCCACCCCTAAACCATTCCGTCACTGGTGTTTAGACAAATCATATGAATTTGTACAAGTGAGGTCGTAAAATACATATGATTTGGTCGTGAGATAGCCTTGGATATTCAGTGGACACAGCCATTATGAAATTGATTTACCATTTGCCTATCTGCAGATAACAAAGAGCTCTTGAAGCACCAGTCAGCCTTTTCAAGTGAAATGACGTATGCTGAGGATGCATTCAGATGTTAAACAGGCCAATTGTACTTTTCCATATTCAGCTTTGCTAAGTAAGATCCACTAGAAGAATCTAATCAAAACGTTTCTCAATCTCAAGTGTGTTTTTGATGTTTGACCAGCGCATGAGTGACAAAAGAGCAGGACAATATGATGGCTGGGAGGTCTAGATTTTCTAAATATTTTACTTTTCTAAAGGGTTACATAGAAGAGAGAGAAATGGAGGAAGAGAACCTGTTCAGACACAGCATTATGATATGGGCCATAATTGTTAAACTATGACACCTTGTCATAACAAAGAGTTCAGCTTAGACTTTATGGTTTCCGGCAACCCACATGTTTTTATAATCACGCTGTACCTCCTTATAGCGACAAAGCCTGGAGAGAGAAATACAAAGGACTGACCGTTATCAGTTTTCAGAAAGAATGGAGAATTTTGTTTGCGTGGAGGTGAAAGAATGTGCTCTTCTTTTTCAAAGCGCACTATTAATGTAGGTATTCCGTAAGATGATACAAATTAACAGGTCGAAATACCAGATAGATTTTGATCATGTTGCTGTTTAACACTTTAAAATTGAGGGAAAAGATAGAGCGTGAAACAAATAATTTCAGTTTTGATTTTTAATTTTCTTAGTTGAAGTATTACCTAGAGCAATTAACTAACATGAAAACAAGCATGGTTGGACAGATATTGATCGACTTGGACACAAGGAACGCTGATTGGGCGATTATTCCAGCTTATCACTCGTCACCTTTTCACTGGACCTGGGGAAGGGGGATTTTAGTGTGAGGCGTTGGTCGGTGCCAGAGTGTTTTTCATTCCTACAGTGCTGAACGAAGGATCTAATGGAGCTGTTTATCAGGACATCAGTCGACTAACATCCGTTTCTCATAGACACTTACACAATAGAGGCGAGTTATGCGAGTGTATGTGTGTGCGGTGCTTGTATATGAAGTGACCTCTCTTACTTGGAACACAAGAGAGAGGAAAGTCTTGCGCTGTTTGCTTCAGTAATCGCTGAAGTCAAGGTAACGATTATCTAGTGCACTTCTCAGTGCCCTCAAAGTCAAGTGCAAGTGCCTGTGTCTCTTAAAGTCTTGCAGTAATAAGCCCTGATGATAAACATTTAAGGATTTGTCTTCTGTGGGTCAAAGATTGGCAAGGATCATATTAAATCTCCATGTATATTGAGGTCTAGGTGTGGGAGAGGCCTGGTTTGTTGACTTTGTGTTTGTGTGTGTTTGTTTAAGGTAGACTCAATTGACTTAATCTGTTATTATAGGCCACCAAAAGCTTTCAAGTTTACAACCTTCACTTATCAGTTTGTTAACCTAAATGACATTATAACCCAGATTTAATAGGCTTTATGTTTGACTTCACATGAACAAACAGGAAAACGGGCTTTTTAAGTAATCACCTATCCTAGCTAGTTATTTTTGATTCAATTTTAATATCCAAATGTTAGTGAGAAGGAGAAAAATAAAATAACTTTTAAATATTATTCTGCGATGGACATCGGTTATGCTCATCTTTGCTCCCTCCTTTAAAAGCAGCTCTATACTAAAACAGCTCTATATTTAATGAAGCACACACAAAATACCTGAACTGGAAGACCATAATTATAATGACTATAGACTAACCTAAATCCTATTCCCTACAAAAATGTTTAAAAAATGCATGTTTTGAGAACATCCAGGGAGTATGTTTTTATTTACTTTTAATAATTATTTTTATTAAATAGTTAATATTTCTATATATGTGTTTATTAATATTTTCTTAATTTATTTTTACATTTGGGAAAATCCAGTGAGTATTTGTTTTGGTTATATTCATATTTTGTTATATTCATTTTATGTTTTAATTTCTTCTTTTATTTATTTTATTTTTGTTTAATTGTAAGGAATTAGTGGAAAAATTGAGGTTTTGGTAACTCTGAAACTCTATTTGCCTGTTCTGAAAATATTGATTAATTTTATTGTATGAATATATATATATATGATAAACATTCAGAGTGGATTTCATTTTTAATGTTATCATTATCGGCCTGATAAAAAAATTTGGCCGATTATATTATAGCAGATAAATAATGGATAATTTCCTTCGGCTGAGACACTTCAGATGCGCACTGTCTGCCATTATGGTTTTGAATTGCTTGAAATGTGATTGAAATCACTTCAAAAAGGAAAATACAGTTAAGTGCAACGTACAGTGCAAGTCATATAGGCTACATAATATTATAATGAGAACATTATAATTGTGTGCTTGGGACATGACTTTTAATGGTGAGACTTTTGTTTTTGTTATCAGGCTCTCAAAAATTATATAAAAATTTTGATTTAGATTTATCGGCCAATATATCGGTTATCGGTTTTCAAATATAAAAAATTATCGGTTATCAGTATCGGCCACAATTTTCATATTGGTGCATCTTAAATAAATAAATAAATATATATCCTTTGGGAACTTTATTTAATTATTTACTTACTTTTAGTACATTCACTATAGAGACATATAACTTTTTATATATATTCCTTTATATGTATTTGTTAATATTTTCTTAATTTAATTTTGCCTTTGGGAACATTCAGAGTGGATTGTCACATCTAGCTTCTTCTGGAGTCAATTTTGTCTAGTGACATTGTCTTACTCATCTTGATATTTAACCTTCTGTTGTGGTTACCCCTCAAAAATCCTCCTGATAATACGCATTCATTCTCAGAACATAGTTTGTGAGTGTGTGTTTGTGCACACAGCTAAACACACACGCTTCTGTGGCATCTGAAAAGACCTGTAGGTTGGCACTCACCCTTGGCACTGAGGAACCAGGCCATGGCCCAGGAGGGGTTGCCAGGAGTGATGCCCAGTAAACTCCCCTGATCTCTGAGCTTGGCTGGCTCGCTGCGTCCCCAGCCAACAAGTTGTATGAGTGTGTGTGCCCATATCATTCACCCCACAGCCCCTCACACCACGTTTGAACAGCTCTGCCATTGTCTCATACTCACAATATTATTGTGGCCCTTTGCTCCCTGCCTTTGTGCATGAGTGTGTGAGATAAAAACACACACATACACGCAAAGAAACAGGGTCGGTTGTGACATTACAAGTACAAGATATCAGAGATCTGCAGGAAGGCACCAGAAGGGGTAGACGGGCCGTGAAAGTGTGTGTGAGAGACTCTGTTCTCATGTCGTCTTGAGGGTTCTGCTAGTTCCCTGTATTCTCCTGTTAAACAATAGAGCACGACTCGGTCCCTCCGTGTCCCACACGGCCTGCTGTGTCTTGTACACACACACACACACACATAATGACCGTGGCGTTTCCGAAAGTTCTCCACCTCACGTTGCCTTTTTCATATTATCAGAAGTTTTGTGTGTGTCTGTCTGATTTTGTGACATCTCTAATAAGAATGCTCAAATGTCACCACCGGACTGAACAGGAAGTGACCCGTCTAATGCCTTCAAGGCTTGCCAAAAATAACACCTTCCAAAGAACACAACTCTTTCTCCCACTACCTATTGTGTTCACACAGGAAGAGTGTGTGTGTCAAACAGATAGGTCTCCATTCGGATTCCTTAACACCATCTCTTTCAAACACACACACTCAAGCTTAGGTTCCCATCATTGTTTGTCCATCAAAATGTGTTGTCGTTTCAAATCATCATTTATTTATTTCACATGCTTGTAAAAATGCAGACAGTTGTGCTGTTTGGAAAATCCTCAGGATCTGTTACTAGTTGTGCTGCTTAATATTTTTGTAGAAACTGTGATACATTTTTAACGATTCTTTGAAGAATAGAAAGAAAACAATAATCATTTAAAGTATAGCTGAAAACAGCAATTATCGGGGTTCTAGCTCTTTAAGGCCTTTAAGCACATGCGTAAAAAGGTATTATGTTTTATTTAGCAAGCCTGTAACCATCTCGATCATAGATGGAAAAGACAATTTACAGCCAATACAGGTAATTTACCATAAGAAATATATGGCTTTTAAAGCTTTTTAACAGTTATTGAGGTTAAGCCAAAAACCTAGGACTAGTTTGCCAAAGTTGGTTTTTGAAATAGTCTCCAATATTTAATGAACGATTCGATGAACAGCAGTGGTCCTAGAGGCAAAGTTGCTCAGAATGAGGAGTTACACCATGTGGTACAAATGTTGTGGCCGTGTGCGAAAAATTGTGCGATATACAATCCTTTAGCATGTGAAAATGCGAAGGTGCCCCCAATGGCCAATTTCTTTCTAATTTCTCACAGGCAGCTAGGGCCGTGAGTCAAACAGGCCCATCGAGTTTTGTTCCGATCGGCCTTCATTAACCTTGTCTGATAGCTGTTCAAACTTCATTGGCTGATGACGGACATGTTTTTTGAGATACGTTAGTGTCCTCATAGACAATCATGGCACCAAGACATTGCATGCCAATTTTCAAGTCAGTCGGACTAACAGTGAAAAAGTTATAGTTGTTTTTTCCTGTTATAGCACCACCAAGTGGCCAGTCGCTGCGTCCTTTTTCACGCGACCACAGAATGAGCTCTTACATAGGTGTGCTGAGTTTAGTGGAAATATCTCATTCCGTTCATGAGTTATAGCCATCTTAGTAAAAGTGGCCCCTGTTAGGCCAATCGGGGCGAGCCTTGGTGACAATTTAGACAGTGTTAGTACTACCAGCCCTCAAAGTTTCAAGTCTCTACAACTTACGGTTTGATCTGCCCGATCACTTTTAGGGGAGAATGCTGATCCTTGGAAATTTTAACAATTACAATAGAATTAACAATTACAAATAGAATTTTTTGGTAACATCATACATGTCTTTACTGTGAATTTTGATCAATGTAATGCATCCTTGCTGAATAATAGTATTACTTTCTTTTTAAAATTGCTAACCTCAAAGCTTTGAACGGTAGTCTATCAGTGTTTTGTCCCATGTGAAACGTCTGTCTCTCTCTCTAGATCTTTTACCGTGTGGTCCGAGAGGTCCAGCCGGGTGAGGAACTCTTACTGTTCATGAAGGCTGAGGAGTTTTCATGTGAGACCATGGCTCCAGACATACACGGTGAGTTTGCACTCATGCACACATAAACACACACACAAATACACTTGCTTGCTAACTCACTTTTTTTGTTGTCCCGCAGAGGAGCGTCAATACCGCTGTGAGGACTGTGACCTAAACTTTGAGTCTGGTTCAGAGCTGTTGGACCATCAGAAGCATGCGTGCGGTACCCCGCCTTCCTCCGGCTTCAAGCTGTCTAAACAGGGTCTGCCCAGCGCCGGAGACGATGCTGATCTTGACCCACTGCACCTACACTCTCTCCCCCTAAACTTACCCCGCTCACCACAGGAGTGTAAGGAGTGCGAGCAGGTCTTTCCTGATGCACAGAGGTTAGAACTATGGTATTTTTATGCCTATTTTGTATTTTATTTTATTTTATTTTATGAAAATTCCCAACACAAATATTGTAACAGTATAAGCTAAATTTCAACTGTAGTCCCTTATATGAAGTTTAAGCATTATTTTTTATACATGCTTTTAACCTTTTGAGAAGTTGAACATCCTTGGATGTCTCTAAAGAGATTTACCTCCCTTCCATTTTTAACCCAAACATGATGAAATCGTTCTTTCTCTTTTTCTCTCAGTCTGGACACTCACTCTCTGTCTCATTCTGACGAGAGAGAGTATAAGTGTGATCAGTGCCCAAAGGCCTTCAACTGGAAATCAAACCTGATTCGCCACCAGATGTCACATGACAGTGGCAAGCACTATGAATGTGAAAACTGCTCAAAGGTAGAGTCCAGACATTAGCAAAGACGTTTGCGCAAAAACATGTGCAACTGGCCGTATAGTCATGCAAAGTCTTATCAATGTATAAAATGGAGGAGAACATTCTTTGTTGGTTACTTCAAAGGTTGTATGTCCAGTCAAACTCTACTGTGATGTCAGTATTTGTTTACAAAGATGTTTTTGTTTACTTTTGTACAATAATTAATTCTGGTATTTTTGGGTTATCGCATGATGTCCAGTGTGCTATGTACATCCTGAAGCAAAACCATTTGAGATCCACTCCAATATCTGTAGGCTGTGTATGTAAACTTTCTCCCTATATTTCTCTCTCTTTACCCAGCAGGTGTTCACAGACCCCAGTAACTTGCAAAGGCACATCCGCTCTCAGCACGTGGGGGCTCGAGCTCACGCCTGCCCCGACTGCGGCAAGACCTTCGCCACCTCCTCGGGCCTTAAACAACACAAACACATCCACTCTTCCGTCAAGCCCTTCATATGTAAGTCACTCAGACCCTTCATATGTAAGTCTGCATGCTTTCTACTCTGAACACCACACTGCAGAACTGGAGAGCTCCAGCATCCTTCTGAAATTCCTGACAAATTTTGAATCTTTGATTCTGAGTTCTAGATAGCTCCACTCCACTTTTTATAGTCGTATAGTTAAAAACAACTATACCTTCAATGCACTTTAAATAAAAGAATCTACCAATGAAAGTTTTTTTGAAAGACTGGTGGAGCTCTCCGGCTGGCCTGGGTTATCCAGCAGTTATGTTGATGTCAGATCTGTCTATCATCCTGATCTTGCACTTTTTAAAGTCAACATGAAACAAACATTTACAACCCATTTTACTTCCAAAATGACACATTTCACAGAAAAACAATATTCTGCCAGAAAAAAAAACAAGCTTTTTTTATTCATCAGGAATTAATTGGATTGTGAAAAGTAGCAGTCAGAGAAGTAAAGCTGTTTTAGAGATGAATGTTTTAATAAATAAGAGCATGAATGTGTTTTTAATGAAATAAAATGGGGTCAATTTTGATCTCATGTTGACTTTAACAAAAGATACTGAGAATTAAATAACCAATAACCTACAATTGTACTAATATAATATATTGATTATTATTATTAATAATAATGTGAAATTGTTTATTATTATTAAAGGGGACCTATTATGCAGTTTGAGCATAAATGTGTGTCAGCACCCTATAATGTGTAACCACCCTATAATGATAAAAATGCACCCACTCCTTTTTTTTTAATCCCCATAAAACCTCAGCCGTCTCATAGAACAAGCCGTTTTAATTTTCTGGCCAATGTGACGTCACACTGCTCCGGCCCCGCCCACAACTGCTGATGAACTCTGCCATATTAGCATAGTTTCCGCCCTGAGCGAGTTGTACACTGTTCGCCATTTTCTCAACGGCGGTGCAGCTGTAGCGACAAGAATGTCTCTTAAGCGATTGAGGTGTTTTGTTGTTGGATGTAAGAGTGAACATAACATTACTCTCGAAATCTGAGCCGCTGAAGACGCAGTGGATTAGTTTTATTTTTGAAGGGAATGCGCCACAGATATAAAATACACATGCGGTTTCTGTCCCTGCTGTTTACGTTCACCGACATGATCGACTGTGTAGGTGAGCTTTGTGTGTTTTTGACACAACCTTGTGTGTATTTGACAGTTTAAACACAATAAGATATGAAAGAGAAGTTAGTTTAATACTCTCAAGACGTGCCGTCTGACAGCCAGCTTTCTGTACGTGTGTTTCAGATGTGTGTGCTCAGAAAACGATAAATTAGAAGTTTAAAACATATGCAGATAATGAACTTTCATGATGAAAGATTATAACATATTTCATGATAATAATCAAAATCAAGCAGATGTTTTGTTAGTATTTGGCAGAGTATTTGATGCAGGCAGGAGCTGTTGAAGGAATCGCTATTCTGGAAAGGGGGCGGGGAGCAGCAGCTCATTTGCATTTAAAGACACATGCAAAAAATGGGTATTTACAACATGGTTTAATAAATGATCTGTGAGGTATTTTGAGCTGAAACTTCAGACACATTCTGGGGACACCTGACACTTAAATTACATCTTCAAAAAAGGGGGCATAATTGGTCCCCTTTAATTAATATTTATATCTAATTAATATTTATATAAATTTTTATTTAATGCAATTTAATGTGTTATTCTCTGTTTATTTGCTATAACCCTAAAACTGCCTTTTTTACAGGCTAGGATGTTTGATGCACTGTATTTACTGACTGTGTGTGTTTGTAAGTGTGTGGTCTCTGTTAATGTGTACACTCTATTTGTGCTGTGGAGTGTGATGGTTCACTTTCCAACACCTGACTATTTTGATTCTTGGTCAAATCTAGAGTAAATGTTACTGACTATATTAATACATACCAATATAGTCATGTTCTTATAATCATATCAACTTTGAATCTTTGCAATGCATGTTTACCCAATGCTCTGCAATCTCAATGCATGACCTTTGACCTCCAACCTCATACACGAATGACCTGAATTCTTTCCCCTCATAATGCTTTAAATGTCTTAAACCGTACTGCGACCTCTGAACTTTGCCCAAATGAACTTCATGCATTGACCCTCGGAGTGCTGATCCCACACAGCTCGTGTAGACGTCCCCCCCCCCCACCACCACCACATATCAGACAGTAACTAGCTTGCTAACTCTGGCCATTCCAGGAAAATCACTACCACATGCATCCCAGCTCATACAGAGACTAGCACACAGCCATTTACAGCAATCAGCATTTGAACAAGCACAGCTAACAACACTTAATGACTTCGCAACAACACACACACCGAATACACCACACACATGCACTTTGATGGGTACACAGGCACATCTATGCTCTCCAGTCAGCTGCCTCCATAGTCTTATATTTATAATGAATTAATATACCTATATTTTATTAAAAACTGAAAAGAATTAATAAAATACCATTCAGTCAAATTGTACTCAGTTTCAGCATTCCAAATTAGTCACTTATGAGGTTTCATGTTTGAAACAGAGCCATAAACTCACACATGTGCCATGTATGTGTTCATATACTTCATTCTGCATTTGTTACTAAAACATTGACAAAAATATTGCAAATTATGTTAAACTACAAGAGAAAATCTCTCTTTTACACAAACACTCATGCACGTTTATTATACTACTGGCTGTTCACCACTGCGGAATGTGTTTATAATATTTTGTTACGGTTTATTAAGACCTGACAAAACACAGCACTCTGAAGTGCCCACAGATCTTCCCTCACACACTCCCCAGATTTCACACCTGTTCATCCGAGTCTATCCAGTTGTTCACAATTATAAAGCGATGTGTGTGTCTGTGTGTGTGTGTGTATGTCTGCTGTGTTTCCTGGATGTACAATATCCAAGCAGTAAGTATGTGTGTGTGAACAGAAAAACTCACTGTGAACTCTTAAAGGGATAGTTTACCAAAAACTCTGTCATTATTTACTCATCCTTGTGTTGTTCTAAACTTGAAAGAATTTCTTTCTTCTTGTCCATACTGTGAAAGTCAATGGGATCCAATGTTGTTTTGAACCCCACTGACTTTCACTTTATGGACAAAAAGAGTTCTTCAGAATATCTTCAGTCCCAAAGTCATATAGGTTTGGAACAACATGAGGGTGAGTAATAATGACAGAATTTTCTTTCCTTTATCTTTAAGTCGTCCTCTTACCTTGCACTAATATTTACATCCCATCTCTTGATCAGTCTCTGTGAGTGACCGACTCCATAAACACATCCCTCGGTAGAACATCCTCTCATTCCGCACCTCACACCTCATGCAATCTGACAGGGATTAGCAAAACCACCCTGCTAGACTCCCTAGCTTCCATAAATTTAAAAAAATGTCACGTTTGCAATAAGATATGTGATTATGATGAGAAATGCGGGTGGTTAAAAGGCTTCATTTCACACTAGAGGTGTTAGATTGGTAATGTATAGGGTGATTTTATTACTTTCAGAGTGTGCATTAAGGATTTAACTGTATATACTGCCGTGAGGACGGAGTGTGTGTGCAATGACATGAACAAGAGTTTAGGATCTATCTTGAGTTTTCAAGAATGTTGTTTGAAGATAGTGTGTAATGATGTGAGCTATATGTGTGTGTGTGTATGATAGACAGAGACGTCGCTTGGTCCATGGGAACGGACCTACGGGAGAGGATTCATTCAACTCTGTTTCCTTCTCACGCTTAAAATAGAGCCATTGTGATGTCCTTGTCTGTGTGTTTGTATGTGTGTGTGTGTGCACCTGCGTGTGACATTGCATTCTTTTATCTGCCATCCTTGCTTATCCTGCATTTTTGTTTGTTTTGTTAATGGATGTGTGCGACATGCCAAAACCAACCGTCCTTTTATGCCGTGTGTCCATGTCTCACTGTCTCTAGGTGAGGTCTGCCACAAATCTTACACGCAGTTCTCCAATCTGTGCCGCCACAAGCGCATGCACGCAGACTGTCGCACTCAGATCAAGTGCAAAGACTGTGGCCAGATGTTTAGCACCACGTCATCCCTAAACAAGCATCGGCGCTTCTGCGAGGGTAAAAACCATTTCGCTGCTGCTGCAGGAGGGTTATTTGCCCAAGGCATGGCCCTCCCTGGCACCCCTGGCCTGGACAAGTCCGCACTAGTTGGAATGAGCCATGGGAGTCCTGGTTTAGCAGACTATTTTGGGACGAACCGGCACCATGGTGGGCTGACATTCCCAGCAGCCCCTCCAGCATTCCCGTTCAGTTTTCCAGGACTTTTCCCATCGGGACTTTATCACCGGCCCCCTCTAATCCCATCCACATCACCCATTAATGGCCCTCCGAGCACTGAACTACGGAAGAGTCCGCTGGTGTCCTCACCCATCTCTGGGTCACATGACCTCTTGAAGAGTTTACGCAAGGATTCGTTCAACGGGGAGGGCGAGAGCATGGAGAGTCAGAGAGAAGGATCCGTCTCCAAGCCAAGGCACGGTGGGAAGATGAGCGACCAGTCGGAAAGTAGCGATCTGGACGACGTCAGCACTCCAAGTGGGAGTGAGCTGGAGAGCACTTCAGGTTCAGAGTTGGAGAGTGAAGCAGAAAGTGACCGGGAAAGGGTGCGAGTGCGGGAAAATGGGAAAGGGCCGAAAAGGAAATCCAGCGGGCTCAGCGATGCCCAAAGCCCAACTCTTGTTAGCTCCAGTAGTAGTAGTAACATCAATAACGGAAAAGACTTCCCTGTGCCGGGGCTCGTGCCACCGTCTTTGGACGAGCAAACGGCGGTTTCCGGTGCTGTTAATGACTCGATCAAGGCAATTGCCTCCATTGCTGAGAAATACTTTGGTTCCACTGGACTTGCAGGCCTGCAAGACAAAAAAGTTGGGGCATTGCCATACCCTTCCATGTTCCCTCTATCGTTCTTTCCTGCCTTCTCTCCATCAGTCTATCCTTTCCCTGAAAGGGAGCAACTTAGACCTCCAGGCCACAAAGGGGAGCCAGAAAGCCCTCCAGTTGAGGGTAAAAAACTTCAGGGCAGAAAGGCTGAATCACCTTTTGACCTCACCACCAAGCGGAAGGAAGAACGTCTTGCGGCCACCTGTGCCCCTTCAAAACCAGAAGCCTCACATGTACAATCAGCCAACCAGGATCAGCCGCTGGACCTCAGTCTTGGCGGGCGAAGTCGAGGAAAGAGCGTAAGAGGGGACGAGTTAAAAAAGAACCCCGTCTTTTGCGAGGAGAGGGTGGAACCAGAGCCACCCAAAACCGACCCATCCCTCCAACATGCAAGACCTACGCCTTTCTTCATGGATCCCATTTACAGGTACTGTCAATCACATGTGCTTCCTACTGTGTTAGCGTAATGGTATAGATTTAGTTTGGTTAAACTCGCTATGAAAACTGATAGAAATTTAACATCAGCAGGGTTGAGAAGAGAAAGATGAATGATCCATTCGAAGTCCTCAAGGACAAGTATATGCGGCCGGCTCCTGGATTTCTCTTCCACCCACAGGTGAGATTTGTCAGAATATTTTCCCATTGCTAACTCCATTTTATTTTATCACCTCATCCCCACAGTCCTGCACAAATCATTAGCCTATTTTCAATTGCCTCTTTCTGTGTCATTGCAGTCAGTGTTACTGCAAGCTCTTCCAGACTCAAACACGGATAAAAAGTACTGTATGTGCACCATGACCAGTTTGAAAGCTTTCTCATCTGTTAGTTCCTACCAATAGTACACCAATGGTGCGTAAATTCCATGGTAAAAACATCAAGAATCCCATTATTTTACTGTCATTATTTTTCCAATAATGACATTTTAGTTTAGTGCATTTTGGATGCAGAAATCACGTACAGCTGCTTTAAAATCAGTTCAGTACATTAACCAAAAAGCAATTTTAAATGCTAACACAACATTACTTGTCCCATTGAATGCAATTTCCAGTATTGACAAAATAACTCCTCATGACGCTTGTATTGACGTAATAGCTACAGTATGTTGGCAGTAGCTTTACAGGGCCCCAGTGTTTTAGCATTAGCATAGCGACTCCCATGTTCCTCCGTGTGATTCTTTTACTGAGTGATCAGGTCCAGATGTGAGATTCAGACAGGGTGGGAGCTTTGTGACACGTCTCTGTGTGGGTGTCTTTGATTATGATGTCACAATATGATACCCTGTTAAACTGCCAGACACTGACCCATATCCCTGGATGGTGTGTGTGTGTGTGTGTGTATTGTAAATCTGTGTGATTTATGTGATTTGTGCATCTGGAATGAGTGATTTCGTCAGAGTGTAATGTGTGGTTTTGTGCCTGAGTGTCTATGTAACCTCATTTGTGTGTATTAAGTAACCTGTCTGCTTTATGTCATTGTGTGTTCACTATCAGAGTTCTGTAAAAATAATACATAGTTCTCGTATAAACCCACACACAGGTCTGGTACACATAAAGACCCTGAAGCACACACATAGACGCATACTGGTGTAGTGTTTTATTGGCTGTTTCAGGACAGTGTTTTATGGGCTGTTTCATTGGCCTGATTTATTCCCTGTGTATGCTTTGTGTCTGCGTGAGATAATATCCACATGTCCCTGACACACTGTCTAACGAGGTGACCTATCAGCATCCACTTTACTGCACTATGCTCACTGGACTCTCTAATCAGCACCAGGGATACTATTGACAGCACAGATGTATTATGGGAAATGCAGTTTAAAATGTACTGTGTTAGTTTGATGCTTGATGAAGAAATCATACCATATAAGTTAATTTAGCATTAAAATGAAAGTTTTAATGATTTTATAGTCAGAGCACACCAGTTGCATTTTATGCAATAAATAAATAATAATAATAATAATAAATATTATTGTTTTATTATATTCATATTTTACTGTATTTTTTAAATATATATATTTTTATCTTTAGTTCAGAACATTTAAAAAACAATATATTTGCTATTTTCTTCCATTCCACCAAAAAAAAAAGTAAAAAATAGTTAGATAAAATAAAATTCTATAAGTGTGGGATATTAACCTTTACTAAACATCACATTGCATAATCACACGCAATCAGTCTGATTCTTGATTTTGATCTGCTGTTTCCCTTCTGTCCTGCCCCCAGTTTCGCATGCCTGATCAGAGAACATGGGTAAGTTACTCCAAACCAAGTCATTCATGTGCTTTCACCACACACACACTCACATGCTTAATAATTTCATGTCAATCACCCTGTTGCTACATGTACATGTACACTGCAGCTCACTATTAACATGACATGCTAGATTTAATGCATGTCTCAAACAAACAAATGCATGGACCAAAGCTGCATTTCAACCGTCGGGCCAAACGGTTCTAAGAATGGTAAGGAACCGTTGCAGTTGTATTTCTTGAACTTGAGCTTGGTTCAGCACGGCAAGATTACGAACTGTTCTCATCACGGTTGGCTAACCATTCTAAACCGTGCTGGTAGAATGAGGCTGCGTTTAAGTCCAATTTTTATGCTCTTCCCTCACTAACTTCCCTCCGTCTCGTTCACTCAGATGTACAACATGAGTGCCCACTACTGGCGAAACCCTTGAAATGTGTTTAAATAAAACGCCTTAACCGTTGATCACTTGGAATCCGCAATGGCGCTGATTTATTATTTACAGTTTTTTCCTTATGAATTTGTTTTTTTAGCAAATTCTATAGGCTTGTATGTATGCCCGGGCTGTTAAAAAATGAAATATAAACAAATATTAAATATATATATTGAATATATTCATATATTTATATTAAAATATACTATTAAAAAATACACAAACAAAAATGTAACTATATAATAAACTATAGATGTGTTTAAAAAAGAGTCAGCTTAAGGTAGCTACAAGTATTAAAGGTGCAGTGTGTAAATATTAGCAGCATCTAGCGGTGAGGTTGCGAACTGCAACCAGTGGTGCTCACCCCTCCCTTTCGAAGCAAAATAGAGAAGCTACCGTGGCCGTCTGGCCAACACAAGACAAAGATGTCATGAGACATTAGAGAGTACATTAGCCAATCAAGCAATGAGGTTTCTTCTCACTTCTAACAAAGATAGGTCTCAGCTTCTAATAAACCAGATGACTACTACTACTACTACTTCTTCTTTTTCGTCTGTCCAAATAAACTTCCCGCGTTCACTTGACGTAGTTGAACGCACTTCAAAATGGTGGTGGGGTTTCCCCTGAGGGGAAGTGCTTAAAGAAGTTCACAAGTGTACATCTAAAAGTGGAGTTAAATCCAGCCTGAGTGTAGTGACGTCGCCACTCAGAATTGGTCATCTGTTGCCTGGCTACCATTTTCTCTGTAGCTGGCTAAGCTCGATATTTGAGCGACGTAAACAAATTAATAATAAAACTCTGTAAGACCGATGCATTTGTATTACATTCCAAAGAGCTCTGTTATCAGCCCCACAATGGAAAATGAAACCATATCCGCACCTGCTGGACCGGATCGGCACGGAATGGAACAGTTAAGCAACAAAAACGGTTTGGCCCGATGGTGGAAAAGTGGCTCAAATCATACTTGGAAGAGCTAAAAATGGTCCATAGTCATTTCCATTCAGAGAAGATTAACGGTTAGTCGATAAACATCCATTCTTTTGCACTTTTTTGCGTTATTTGTTCAATGCGTGGCAACAGATCGATTCGTTTTTTGGATTTAAGTACCATAAAACAGCACATTTGATCTTCTATATATATATAAAACACACAACTAGTCTTCAAATGAAATGCACTCTGGTTGAACAGTGGAAGAATGTCTTTTGACTGTGCCCGTGTGAATGAATCTGCAGTTTATGTGTCATTTGGTGCACTCTTGTGTGCCAGTGTGTGTGTTAACCAGACAGAACAGTTGTTATTTCTGATGGCTACCACTGATAATGCAGTGAATGTGATTATTTACATAGAGAGAGTAACAGACCACGGCTCTGATTTGGGGTGGCGACACTCCCCATACGGCATCGCATCACTGGAGGGGTAACAGTCTCTCTGGGACCCCTCTCTGAGTGTGTGTGATAGCACAAGGGGGGTTTCCAGAACCAAGACATCTGGTACCCTGATAAGATCAACAATTGAAAAAGCTCTTACTAATGAAGGGCCTCTCAGACACACACTACTGAGAATGGGCTACTCAACAGCTGCCCTACCACAGCGAGAGAGATGGAGAGGGTGAAGGCTACTTAACGATCCAGGAAGTCCATTTGCTGCCGATCACAGATTTCTTTGGACTTAGTTGTTACAGCAATCTTAGAGATACCAATCTATGGTAATATGTTTAGACTTCAAGGACCAATCAAAATGACTATAAAATATGCATGTGTGAATGTGAATGTGTGTTTTTTGACCTATATGTACTTTGTGGACGAAACCTCTGGCCCCGAGGAAGGTTTTATTGCTCTTTCATAGCTCAGAAGTCTTAATGGAGTCTGTTATGTTTCATGGAACTTTGTCTCAGATGTTTCTTCTAAAATCCCTAAGGAAAAATGGAAATAGACACAAATGAGACAATTGTTGACATGCAGTAAGATCATAGAGCTATCAAATTAATGTTGATAGCATAGTGCAGATCATGTTTGAGCTCATATTAAATTTACTTTTGATTGCAGACTTTACTATTTTGGCAAATCTGAGCACAGTTTGAGACATTGTTGAGATCTCTTCAGAAAATCTAAAGGAGTCACATGAAATTACTGTGGTATTTTTCTATCGAGAAAAGTCATAGAAGCAGACTTGAGCAGAAGTCTTAATTTGGTCCACATTCAATCTCATTGTGCAGAGAAACCGTAAAATCCTGAAGAGATATTTCTATGATGACAAATGTTCAAACAAGATACAGTAAATCTGTCAAAACTAAAGGGAAAATATGTTCATTAATTACAGTATATATACACTACCGGTCAAAAGTTTTTGAAAGTTTTTTTTATGTTTTTAAAAGAAGTATCTTCTGCTCACCAAGGCTTCATTTATTTGATCCAAAATACAGCAAAAACAGTAATATTGTGAAATATTTTTACAATTTTAAATAACTGTTTTCTATTTGATTATATTTTAAAATGTAATTTATTCATGTGTTGTCAAAGCTGAATTTTCAGCCTTCCAGACTTCAGTGTCACATGATCCTTCAGAAATCATCCGAATATGTCGATTTGCTGCTCAAAAAACATTTATTTTTATTATCAATGTTGAAAACGGTTGTGGATAAAAAAATTTCCAGGATTATTTGATGAATAGAAAGTTCAAAAGAGCAGCATTTATCTCAAATAGAAAGCTTTTGTAACATTATAAATGTCTTTAATGTGACTTATCAATTTAATGCATCCTTGCTGAATAAAAGTATTAATTTCTTTAAATTCTTTTAAAAAAAAAAACTAAAAAAAACTTTTGAACGGTAGTGATAATGTTACAAAAGCTTTCTATTTAAAAACATAAAAAAATCTTACCATTCAAAAACTTTTGACCAGTAGTGTAAATATATTTACTTTATGACAGAATACATACATGACTGTATATTTATATAGCGTATGCGCTCATTTAGATAATTAGATAATTAGATAAAAATGTGTTTACTCCCAGTGTTGTGGTTTAGTGGTCAGGCTGATAAGTGAAAAATTATAATGTTTTGTTGAGTTATAGATGCTAATACATTTACATTTACATTGAATCATTTAGCAGACGCTTTTCTCCAGAGCGACTAACAAATGAGAACAACAGAAGCAATCAAATCAACATGAGTGCAACAGTATGCAAGTGCCATGTCAAGTCCCAGTTATGCCAAGGATTTTTTTTAAATAAATAGAGAGAATAGAAATAGAAAAAAGGGGGGAAAAAAGACAAGAAAAATTAAGTGCTAATATTAATAGAGTGTTAGCCGAGCATTAGTAGAGAAAGCACACCATCTAGATATATGACAGTAGTTCATTAGATACACGTCTGTCTCTCTGTCCATCTCTCCCTCCTTCTCTCTGTGATTTATGGAGAGAGGGAGAGAGAGTTGGTGTCAAACAGGTCTGACACTTCACATCCTCCCGGAGGATGTGATCCTGACGTTCCAATGGAGAACTTTAACTCCCAGCTGTCATTCCTCATCAAACGTCCAAATTATCTCATGTTGATCTTTCTCTCTCTTTCAGTGCCCCCTTTTTTGTCCTTTTCATTCACATAATAAGCTACTTGTAAAGATTTATCCCCTTTCTTTCTTATATTTTTCTTCTAAGAAAACACTACAAAACATCTCATACCTGCAAAGATCTCGATATTACATTTTTCCAAGATTACCAAAGCAATGCCATCCACATTAATTTCATTTCACTTGTATGTCAACAAACTTTTGTGTCTATTTCATTCTTTCCTACATAACAGAGCTCAGATTACTTGGTCTTGGAGGAACTTGATGAGAAATGAGTTGAGTTTATATTGAGATCTTTGACTTCTGACTGGAGACAGAAAATCTGAGCGCAATTTGAGACGTTATTGAGATCAGGCAGGAGCTGGAGACACAAGCCCCCATTGGCTCTCCATTGGTGTCTAGGAGAAACTTTCTTTCTTTCTTTCTTTCTTTCTTAAAACTTCTGTACTGTATTTTCTGTTGAAGGAAACAGACATCTTTTGTGTGTGTTAATGTATGCAAGTATGTGTGTGTGCGTGTGTGTGTGTGTGTCATGTATGTCTTTCACTGTGAATCAGGACTGATTTGTCACCAAAACCCAAAATAAGAAAAGGGGAAAATTCAATACACACATGAAATAATGCAAATCCGCTGTGCTTTCTGAAAGCCCTCACTGTTGCGCTGCGGTTGATAGGCCTGCTCGCCTACAGGGACCCCCCCAGCCCTCCCTTCCTCAGCTGCGTCCCCTCCCTCTCCTTCCTATGATATCATTATTACTGCTGTCTCAGCCTTGATCAGTAATGTCAACATCTTTCATATTGACGAATGTGCTGTCTGCTCATATTGTGCACTGAATGCTTTATGGCCAACATAGGACATGAATCACTCCTGCTCTTCAGTACGCCTCACACACACACACACACACACACACACACACACACAGGCCTTATGTTGTTCTCATTCTCTGGCTGACACACACATGTAGCTCCTTCCCCTTTGAGAGTGTGTCCATTTCTGATGAAAGCAACTGTTAGGCTTAATTAGTAAATTGGCAGCGGTTCTTATACACATGAATCTGTGTGTGTATGTGTGTGTGCGCGCTCATGTGTGGTCCTCCTTATAACGTGCATTGTTATTTGTGTTTGTGCGCCAAAATTGGACATTACAGTTTAGTAAAAGCATTTCACACTGTTATCCGAGAGTGAAAGTTCACGGTCTGTGTTTTTCCCCCACACATCTGCGGTAGAACACAACTCCATGTCAATAAATGTGGGTAACACAGTGGGCATGTGTGTCCTTAAAGACCTCACAATAAGGTAATAAAAGTTTTCTCTATCTCCCGCAGATGTCGGCGATTGAAAACATGGCCGAAAAGCTGGAATCCTTCAGCTCTTTGAAGCCAGACGGTGGTGACATCATGCGCTCCGTTCCCTCCATGTTCGACTTCCGGGCTCCGCCCACCACCCTTCCTGAGACACTGTTACGCAAGGGAAAAGAGCGCTACACCTGCAGGTAACCATGACAATGAACATCGACTTCCT